>VZTJ01004569.1:845372-1057940 GCA_013397795.1 Orthonyx spaldingii
TAGTTTGAAGCAAGTTAGAATAATTATAGTTTTATCAAGTAAAACTAAAACCCTCCCTTGAGTCAGATTTCAAAGTGACTCTTCAGACTCCAGAGATGTAATTTATTAACATGTGGGTGTACTCAACTTAATTGTGCTCCTACATCTGACTGGTATTGTGTGGACAACTGGAACTTTGGAACAGAGCACATGAATAAGTCTAATAATTTAGAAAATATGTGTTATTCTTGTCCAATTGCCAAAATATTTTATAAATAATTCCTTTGTCTGTTACTGCTGGACGAACTGAGAAGTTGAATTTATTCAGCTTTTCAAAGAAATCGATTTTACTGCTCTTTATTTATGTCCATTTTAAAAAGGGTTTTTAATTACCTTGTACTTTTATTGTTCCTCTTTCCTTTTCCATTTTAGAAACAGCTTAGCTGTCATCTGCATGAGACTTCTACTAGAAAATCTGAGGTTTTTTTCTTTGGTTTAATGAGCAGAGCAGAGCTAATTAGACCCTAATAACAAATTTGGGTTGAATAGTTCAGAAGTGAAGTGCAAAGAAGCCTATTTATTTGCAAACAGGAAGTACTTCTGGTAAATTCTTTCCAAGGCAGCAACAGAGTCTAGCCACTTTTTTCCTCTCTAAATGAAACAGAATTTTCCAGAAATATGAAAACCTCTAGTTTGGGGTGGGGGGGAGGGGGGAGAAGTCCCAGAAACAGCCTTTCCCCTTAAAAACTCCCAAACCTCACCATTCAACCAGAAAACCACAGGTATGTATTGACACAGAAATGTTTTGGTTACCTTTAGGTGCATCACTGGTTCCTTCCCAGGCTGCTGGTATCTCATATCAGCCTGTCATACCTGACCTACCAGCTTTGCCTCTGAATGCTGGTGATAGAACCCTGACTAGAGGTGGCCAGAAGTAGTAGCTTCTCTTTGCCACTCAAGACCAATTTATCCAGATGTGAACTCTTCCTAGGCCTATATCTTCTTTTAATCCACTTATATCCTCTCTTCAATTTTCTCAAAGTTCCCTAAGTGTTTTAAAAGTATTGCCTTCTAAGAAACCAGTATGTGTTCCTCCAAACAGTGCAAACTATTTCACACAAACCTTATAAAGGATGAACTACATTTTGCATTTAAACTTTAAAAAATTGTACTTTGCAATTTTACTATAGCCAGAAGTCACTTAATTGGCTTACAAGATTCCAGGTTCTCAACCATTTTCTCTATAATTGAACAGTACAATGAAGGAGGGGTCAGTGTCCTAAAGACATTTTTCCTGCAACTTGTAGGTAGGTATGATAATAATTTTTGTTTCATATGTAGCAGTCCCTGGTTTAAATATAATACGCATAATTCCTTTTTTGCAAGCTAGAAGGTAAACAGATAAGTGTATACATAAACACAATGGCAATTGATCCAGATTTTCTAATGTAAACCTTAGGCAAGCTTATCACTTTGAGAAGGGGAATAGCAGCAGAAGGGAGACGTTTCTTACAGAACAGCCTGAAGGACTTTGGCCTTCAGTTAAGGACGGAGGATTCAGCTAAGCTCCTGTTTAAAAACCATCTTCAGTACAATGCTGTTCTCTGTGTGAATACAGACCTTTTGCTACAATGTCAGTGTACTTGTCAACTCTCAAATGACTATGATTTCTGTAAATGTTTATCCTTTCTCCATGCAGGAAGAGATAAAATTCCTTATAAGTGCAATTGTCTTGTGTGAAGATATTCATCCTCACAAGAGGAACAACTAAGTTTTCCTAATGAATTCCACATGCTATAGTACAGAGCTCTTAATAGAGCAAGGATTGGATAGAGAGAGCTGCCTAAAACAGCTCTTTGAAGACAAGACCTATGAATAGTTGTAAATGATGTGATGTAAATGTTACACTTTTAACTTGCTGTTTGCCTACTGATTTCTCATTAGTCTTTCTTAAAAGCTGAGGTGTGTTTATTTTGTGATTATAATAGCATTGTGGCTTTTATTTTTTTTAATAAGTTATTTTGCAGAATTAACAAGAAACCCTAGACAATTGTTTTATTGAAATGTTATTTAATTAAAGCTGGTATGATGTATAACAAGTACCTAGGTGACATGTTTGTGAGAATACTGCTAGTAACTGCATAAGCACCTGAGATTCAATCTACAGCTTTTGGATATATGCTAGGTTTGCTGAGTTTCAAAATAGTACAGGAATTTTCAAGCTTTTATCAAAACCACGCTACTTCAATCAAAAGCAATTCTAGGGCCATAAATTTAATGCCTCTTTTTATTTGTGAAGGTGCCTCCACCATGATTAGTAGACTAGCACAACACTGTGAAATGCACACAATAAAGATGACATTGTACTTTACCTTCTTCCATTTATTGGAACTGCAGGGTGCTGATTGTAAAGCTTGAAGCAAAAAAGATATTTTGAGCCATATGGGCAGAATCATTTTTATGTTTAATATAAATGACTGTCTAAGTGCTGAACCAGAAGTGTGGTTCTTGTTGCATTCACCATCTTCAAGAGAAGCGGTCTCCAAACCACAAACCAGTCTTCACCTCCACCATTTTTCGTAAATGTACTGACCTGATTGACCACAGTGACTGTGTGGGATTAAGGTGTTGTTCTAAGGTGTCTGCTCTCTTGCTCCTCTTCAGCTGGCTTTAGAAATAGTACTGGATTTTGTCCAAGTTGATGAAAAGTAAATCTACAAAAATAAAGCTGTCTTCTCAGTACCATCAGTTTAAGCCCCAGAGCCAAGAATAAGGTCTATTGCTGTTTAGCTTCAGCTTCACAGCCTCTAGAATGGTTTAAGGCAGAAGTCTGATATTTATGAAGTCTTTATACTTTTTTGAAGACTGCTGAAACAGTAAAAGATAAAAGCAGTGCTTCCGAAGCCATAATTTTTTGCTGAATCTCCAGGGCTTTTTTCTCTCTCTTGGATAGTGTATGCCTTTCCTCAGTGCTGGTGTTTTTCATGAAGAAGAAAGGGCAATTTTGAAGTATGGCTTGTGCTGAAATATATAATACAACAAAGTGCCTTTTAGGTGGAGAAGAAAAGCCCCAGAGACTGTGATCCTAACACATGTATGTATTTCTTTACCTATTTCTGCTTTGAAAATGTTTTAAACTAGACTGCAGATATTGTTCTGATTAAAAATTGAGAGATTTGCAAAGATTCTGGACAAGTGGACAAAGAATTGTTGTGAATTCATTGCTAGTTACTAGTAGGCACTCAAGTTTTCTATGCATGAGTGTGGCATCTCCTGAATTATATTTGCATTTTTGTACTAAGGGTGTCATAGTATAGAATGCAAAATAAGTCAAATTGTTCTAATCTCTCCCCTTTTGATATGTGGTTGTTAAAAACGGTAATGAATAAAAATGGCTACTTAAGTGTATAGTAAGAATCACACCCTTGCAGATAGTGGATACAATTTAGTGGTGTAGTGAGTCTTCTAAAATTAAAAGTAAAATGTTCAAATATTGAAGAAGGGTTGAAAAACTCTAATAAAAATGTCTTCTCGTTACTTTGAGTCAGAAAATGTTGCAAATTTTATGAAAGTCTGTACCTAGGATTTTAAGCTAGTGATGTTTAAAAGTTTAGAAATTTCAAGTGGGAAAAAATATGCTGGATATAGAATTAAAAAATGATGGAAATCACTAGTGTTTGCTTATAAACCATTATGAGAAGTCTGAATAGTCTGGATAATTAGCCCTTTGTACATAGCTGACTTGAATCCAAACTCTGAATCTTGGGATAAGCCTCAAGAAAGAATTTGATTTGAAAACCTGTGTGCTGTAAACGAGAGCTGGGAATCATTTCTGGGAATGTAACAGAGACACTGATGAATTCAGTTGCAGATCTCTTTCCAGGAGGAAGGCTGATTTGACATGAATCCCAAAGCCTACTAACTTGGACTTCTCTTTGTGATTTAACTTTTTTGTTGTTCTCACAGCTGCAAATAACATACCTCACTTGTAAACAACATATTTGGTCTGCTTCTTTCTGTAAAAGAAAAAGAATACAATGAGTGTTTTCAGAATTTATCTGTCAGTATATATAAAATTATTCCTTCTGATAATGTAGAACTACAACTACATGCTACATAAAATACTACAAAAGTTCTGTTTCACACATAAAAACTCTTTAAGGAATTTTGGAGTTAGGATTGCCTATTTCTAGCTGCTTTTCTACTCTTACCCTTTTTAATGTAATGTCCATGTAAAAAAAAATTGGTTTTGTCTTAAAAAACCCAATAAGCACACCAAACTTTAATTTTCAAAAAGTTTTCAAATTAAATCTGTTTTCCAGTATGATGCAGAAGAAGTAAAGAAACAAGAGAGGACTTCAGTTTTCCTGTGAATAGCAGTTTATGATTTGGAACAAGCACTTGTTAATTCAGGAAGGTGGAATGAAATGTTAAAACTTAGACATATTTGTGTAAGAAATACTATAAATGCCCAGAAAAGTAAATTTTGTTGTCATATTATTTCCCTATAAAGTTTAATCAATCATGTTAAAATGCAGGAGACAATTCAGTAACTGCATTATCCAGTACAGTAACTTGGAAAGCTCCATTCAACTTTATGGATTTAGTATATTGTTCAAAATGGAATTCTGAAAGTCATTCAGCCTGAAATAAGAAAAAGAAAGAATTCTTTTCAGACTTTAAGTTGATCATCTACAAAATTCATCCAACATTTTATGCTGAGTTTTATTTTCCATTTCTTATGGCCTGCGAAGCGTGTCTAAAATAACTTCTAGTGAACTCACTTACCTGCCATTTTCAACCAGGCTTAGACAGTTGTAGCTTCTAAAGTGTAGCTTGAAGTATTGCTTTTGGAAATGTGCACAGATGAGATAACAAAGGCTGGAAAAGCCACCAGTGAGGAATAGGCCACATGTATTTACCCACACACACCTCCTGCATGGATATATGTTTGCATATGTATGTGGGATTTTGCACATATGCATATTTATGTGTTCATGAACATATTTGCTCACCTACACACACTTCTGCACACACATGTATGTTCTTGTAAATGCATGTAAATTTGTACACCCACACCTGAAGAGGAACAGGGAAGGAAGAATAAAAATATTTATTGGGTAATCTGACATGTGAACAAGGAATTTGAACACACAGGACTTGTTAGAAGCAAATGATTAAAATTTGATGGCAAATGTAAGAGGTAAAAGTGGTGTTGAGCACTATGGAACTCCTACACTATGAGCTATCAGGAAAGGGAATCAGGGCAACATAGTCAAATGAATACATGAAGAAGAGGTTAGTTCTTAGAAGCATTTTAAAAAGCTATGGTAGACATGATCATCTGCCAAAAGGAAGTGATGATTCAAGAACCAGAATAAAATACAATGAAGATTTAGACACCTGTTTTGGCTATAATGTTTACAGCATTAGAAAATGCTGTACTTAGCTGTCTTATGCAAAAAAGACCTCAGAAAGATTTAGTCATATCCTGCAGCTGAGGATTTATCAGGATCAACTAAAGATGCCTGGAATTTCTTGCCTGACAGGCAATATAACAGTTAATAGGATCTACAGTCTTACACTGTTCCATTGATGAATATGAGGGCTGGATTGAGGCAAGAGGGAAGGAATTAAGAGGTTTGTTTAGTCAAATTGTGCACAAGCTAAGAACTAGACACCTAGGAAAAGTATTGAAAAATGAGTCCAGAATTTTTTGTTAATTTATATTTGTACACTGAAATTGACCTTCAGCTATGGAATTTGCACAGAAATTGGTAATTATGAAAGAAATGTTTTATATCTTTTTATACCAGGAGGAAAATACATGAAAAGATGTATAAAAGGGCGATCTTTTTGTGGTAAGGAAAAATAGGAAGGATTAAGAGAAAAAGGAAAACCAAGCAGAGAAAAGAGACAGGAAAACAATTAAGCTATTGGAGCAGAGGGGATATAAAGTAACTGGACTATGAAAATGGCAAATGAGTGATTCAGTCAGCATTTTCCAGTGGTATATGAGTAACACTGGTCTCATTCTGTAGAGAAATACTGAGGTAAAATAAAGCTTGAGGACTTGATGGATTTTGTGTAGCATGTAAATGGTGAAGTGAAAAACTGGTTTTAGATCTTATCTCTCCCTGTGGTGTAATCTGCCTAAAGAGTGGTACCATGTGAAAAACACTATGAAATACAACAAAAATAAAAATGTGAAAAAGAGGTATTTTTAAAGTCAAGTTAAGCAGAAGGGCTGTAAGATATTGACAAATCAAAGAGAAACAGTGAAATATGAAAGTAAGAAAAAGTATAATTGCAGTAGGGTCAACAGAAATTTTTATGATGATGTTGTCATCAAACACTGAAGTATTCGGTTTTTCGACATGTCATGATCTATAGTACAGATATAACCTTACAGTTTAAGTGTTTCTCATAAATTATTTCAGTGTATATGCCATGGGAAAAGAGGTAGGAAATTAAAAAATATATTCTTGGACCTGTATGTCTGCAACAGTGGCCCAACAGGAAGTTTTATAGATGTTAGCTTGGGGAAAGGAGGAAAAGGTGGGTGAAAGTAGCAATTTTGTGGAAGCAGATAGGACATTAAGTGTAGGTAGAGGTACAAGGAAGAAGCCCTCGCTTGGTAGAGTTATGGCAGGTGAGATAAAAGCAGGCAAAGCCTAATAATAGAAAACTCAGTGTAAAAACATACAGTGAAAACTGGAATTAAGATGTTTAACAAATAAAAATAAGTAATAAAAAAATTGGAGAAAGGGACTGATAAATGATATTCTTTATAAATGCTTACAGAATACTTAACAGCTGCTTTGATAGGGCCATAAAAAGAAGAAAAAAAGAATAAAAAAAAAAAGGTGTGGAGGGCAAAAAAAGCCTGTTTGCAGAACTGAATGGTTTTTCAATGGTTTTTCTGTGATTTACTTTTACTTTACTAGAAACCTGAAATTACAATTTTGAGGAACATTTTTTCAGATTAATGACTGTGTTTTATATGTGTTAATCTCTGTAAGTAATGTCCCTTGGTAAGAAAAGAAATTCCAAAATTCCCATGATTATTGACTTGTGGTGGAGTCAGAGCCAATTTCCATAGAAAGGCAATGAACTCAGTTTTCAAGTGTATTGTGTTATGTGGTTGAAAAGCTATTTCCATAGGGCGAAAGAGCATAGCTGTAGCTTTTATGTTCATCTAGTGATTTAGTATTTATTTACTTTGAAGAAAGCAACATTCATATGTTTGTATATGTTTAAGTAACTTTAAAAAATAGTTTAAAAGTTTACCAGGCTGAATATGCCTGTTGCTGAGGACCACATGTAATATTAATATGTGGAAAGTAATTGGGTTTTACATATTTTGTCTATAGAGTGGGTTTTTGAAAGTGTCTAAAGAGTGGTTTTCTGAAAGTATGTGTTTCAAACCTCAAAGAGGGGATAACAGGATGATTCAGAATGTCCTATACTTGGAAATAAGCACAATTTTCACAGTAATAAAACCAAAGCAAAATGCAGCTTTGAATCTCATTGAAACGTTGGATGTTTTCCTCACTTTTAATTTTGTGTTGGCCACACTAATTGTTGACAAATAATTAGAGAAATAGTGTTCTCACTACTTATAAAAAGGAGTTGACTTTTTAATTACTTTTCTGTTGATGAACTGAACACAGAGAGATTAAATTAAACCAATTGATTAAAAGTGTACTAAGTGTAGCCTTTTAAGTAGCCTTCTATTTAGGCTCTTTTTGTTGGTTGCTTTGATAATACGCCTTTCCTTGCTTCTTTTCAATGTCAGAGGATTTAAGTGGCACTTGACAAGAAAAAGTATTGGAAACAGGGTAGCTAACAACAAGAGAGAGCATCAAGGCAGAGATTGTTTCAGGATAAAATGTATTGAAGAGGATCAGAGAGTTGTAAGGACAATAAGGTTACCTGAAGCGCTGCTGACATGGTATCTCGAGAGGCTTTCTGTTATTACTGTCATTTATTCTTGTGATGGATCTCCTCCGAACCCCATCCTTAAACAAACTGTATTTAGTCTGCAGCCTAATGAACCATGTTGTTATTTGTTCTTTTTAAATAATTTTTTAATCTATCTATCTATCTATCTATCTATCTATCTATCTATCTATCTATCTATCTATCTCAGTATCAAGCTATGAACTGCCAGTTTGGTATGAGGAGCCACTATTACCTCATATAAATGAGGTTGTTTACTGACCAACATGGTGCTAGTCTTGTCTATGTCTGCTCAGTCAGAGACTTAACATATTTCAAAGGCACCTCTGCCTTAGACCTAGGATGGATTATTGTTGCAACAAACAGGCTCTCATTACCAAGAAAGCTACAAGTCAGTGCTGTTTAAGAGAGGTAGCCAAAGCAGAATTTGTGTTTAGTGTTGTTTCCAGTAAATATGTAGAGGAAATCAATGCTAGACATGTCCCAGGCTATCAGAAATTTGAGAAGACAATCCCTAATTGAAAGGGCTACAAAATTACCCTGTCAACTGGTTCTATTTCGCTGCCAACTGAATGAATTACAAAGAATATTCTTTAGGTAAGAAAAAATTATCAGGTATTAAGAAATATTGTTTCTATGTACCTTCAAATATAAGGACTGAATTTTGTCAGAATACAGTAATGATCTTTATCTTTAGAATTATGCTTGAGTGACTTCTTCTTATGGTGCCTCTACATAAGAATATTAGCTGAGACAAGGTATGCACAGAGGCAAGGAATCTTTTAGTCATTTTTACTATTTTTTCCTCTTTACTTTTTACATGAGACTGGGGCAGTCTCAAAGCACACAAATTAGATTTATTTTCAGATGGATGTCAGATGTGCTCCAGAACTGCACCTAGTGCAGCTGGAATTATTAATGGATGTTCAACTTCCCAAACTGGCTTAGAAACCTTAAGGAAATTGCTGGAGATGTGTATAATATGAATGTTGGGGTACAGTTAACAACTATTTACATCTATGAAGTGACAACTTTGTGAAGAGATATCTCCATTAGTTGTGGTGTGTTGGAGTGTGCCCTAGCACGCAGCAGATAAATGTGGAATTCAGGAGTTTTCATAGCAGAGCTGGGAGGATCACTCCCATCAATGTGATATAGCAGACTGATTTTGTTGATCTGTTGCTGCAGCTGAGGAAAAGGCTGCATTCCCATGAGCTCTCCACCCTCCACTGCTCTGGATATCAATCTTCCTACTTGCTTATGCCTGGAGCTGGAATTTAGTTTCACTTAGGACTTGGACCATTACAGAGAGACTCCTAGAGTAGTATTTCTACATTTACTTTCATGAACAAACTAATGGGATTGAAAATAATGTTCATTCCTGTTGTAACAGAAGTCTTCTAGACACCTCCACTAGAAATGAGTGAATTGTGACAAGCACATTTTTCCTTTAAGCTTTGAATGAACTGTTGGAGCTTTGAATGAGATGCACTGGATTTTGATTCAGATATGCAAAAAACTGGTAACCGAATTTTTACCTACATGGTGTTCTATTTCTACTCATCGTAAAAGGAGATTTTGTGTAAAGTTATAGACTTGGTTTAAATTGTTATTGATTTTACCATCTTGCTAACGAAGGATGATGAGGAATGCAAAGTCAGTTATGTTCGTAAACTTCTCAACCCTGAATGTTTTATCAGCGTATTTGCAAGGTTTCTTTAGCCACTGCAAATTGATCACCCTGCTTAATTTCTTGTGCTGAAAGCAATTTATCTGTAGCTATTTGTCCTCTAGGAATAAGCTTTGTATTTTATGCAAAATAAAATTTGTGCAAATGATTCATCTTTATTGAAATCTGATTATTTAAATCTTCAGGTTTTCTAATTCGCCTCTTGTGCTTATTAAGAGAAAAATAACTGTTTATCCAAGCATCCATTTCAGAAGATGTGATCATTTGCTCGTAAATAATAATGAGTAAGAATATGATTTTGTAAAGTTGTCTATCTGTAAAATATAATTTGAGTGCTTCTTCTACCTCTGTAGTATGGAGAATCAGGCTGTTCTGGGATGTGTAGTTGATGTGTATCTTGATAAGTTTCTTGTACTCCTTCTGCCTGTGAGAAGGTTTTTATCCACACCATGGATAGTTTGGTATGTACACCAATTGACATGGATTTGTCCTGCTTTTTTCCCAGTGCAACAATAATTTCTTAAAAATTTTTTGGAAGCAAGCTGGTGAGGCCATCTGAAGCTCAAGACTTTTATGTGCAACTGGAGTGCAGTGAACCTTCCATAGATGGCCAAGAGCTCTGCTCCTCTCTCCAAAGTTATCTATAATTTCATTGAAGCAACTTCCCCACATTTCAAAGTGCATTGCCAGAGGTCTAACTGTGACACCTGCAAGACTGCACTAGCTGTCCAAGGTATTCCTCATAGTCAATAGAGATAAATAAGTACATGAATCACTTAAGACAGGTTTATCTTTGGTTAGGCTTCTAAACTAAAAAAGGAAAATTATGACTGTAGGAGGCTGGCGTGAGTAACTCAAGCTTTGATGATTGATTCTTAGGTGTATAGGGGAGAGTCTTCAATGGATAGTTTTAGATACTGCATTTTCCTAATATAATGTGTAATAACAATTTTGGTTTGCTCAGCAGTCTATATTCTATTACAATTCTCTTATAAATTCTGTCCCCAGAGGCACAATCTAATAAATGGATAACATTTTAAAAAATATTACACGAAAAAACATGCTTCTTTTTGAAATCTGTAAGATGTAAACTTAATAGAGTACAGAAAATATATACTTTTAGCTGGATTTGGGTACAGAATGGAGAATCTAAAGAAGAGCAAAGGAGATTGAGTGATGTAAAACACACATCTGAGATGCTTTTGCTTTTCCAAAGAAGAGGAGGCATGGGCTAGAAATCCATGTCAGCACAGCTATAATGGGTTGGCAGGGCTACGTTAAGAATTGCTCCTTAAAACAGTCTTACATATATATTTTGCCTGGAAAGAAAATAAAGCCTAATATAATGGTAATATGTTATTAATTTATATTCAGCAAAAACTAATCCAAGCAGTACCCAACACTTGATGTTATTAATTTATATTCAGCAAAAACTAATCCAAGCAGTACCCAATACTTTGTGACTTCTGAATACCTTTTTAATATTGGCTTCCACACAGAAAAATGAATTGATTGTGCTAAAGGATCTTCTTCTACCTGACTAAATGTAGACTAGCATGATATCATGATAGTGTTTAAAACACTAGCCTTCCTTCCTGCTATTGCTTGCAGGGTATTACTTGGTTTTGCTTACAAGCACTTTTAGAGTCAGTTTGGTCTGTGTTTGTTTAATGGAACTTGGGAAATATTGTAATGATGTGCTATCCTCCTGCCTTCCACTTGAATAATTGTTCTTGCTGCTTGTAAATGGTTTGCAAGCCCATGAGATAGTAAAACCAAGATAAAATAAATGGTAACTACCCACACTGTTGCCATTTCTCCTCCACTGTAGGTAGAAAGATCTTCAGCATGTGAAGAAAGCTGAAAAGTAAAAGAAAAGTAGCTGTACTGACAGTAATTTTGAAAATGAGTAACGACTACTTAATGAACTTGAACTTTGTATGCCTGTACAGCAAGTGCCCAAAGTAGATGGAAATGTTTGTTTAGAGGTACATAATGTGATAGTGATGAAGAGGAGCTGCCACATTATTTCATGCACATGGAATCTAGGAAATAAGTTCTTAATAATTGGGCTTTATGTATACCCCCTTGTGTTGGAAAAAAAAGAAGCTATCCTCTTTCTGTCTGGAGCAGATTACTCATATATTATATTATTTTCTGGACATGTTACTAGGTTTGCACAAGATAAATTAAATAGACTTTCTTTCCACAGTTGTGCATGCTGTGAACCATAGCTCAGGTTTGCATGTTTAACTTCTAAGATATCTGTGTTAGTGAGATAAATCGCACCAGGAGAGACAGAGGTCTGTGCCTGAAAGCACTGCCCTTTGTGATGCCTGGAGCTTCACAGAGTTTTCCACAGGGCTTGAACTTCCTCCTCCCCAATTCATTGCTATAATACTCACCACTTCTGTGATTTAGAACTGTTTCATGGACTAAATTTCAAATGTATGTACATTGATTTGGACGAATAAAAAGAGTTCCTTAGCTTCTAGGTTAAATTTGTTTGTAGATGAGCAAACATCCTCAAGGTATTCCTTCAAACACAGACTGTAATTATGAATCTCTTTGACTGGTACCTACACTATTTTCAAGGTATACTTTTGGGATACATTGAGGAAAAACTTTCTTTGATCGTAGCACAGAATTGGGAAATCTGATTTATCATCTGTTCTGTCCTAACATTCCTGTATGATCTTGAGCAAGGTGCTTCAAATATGCTTTTGTTCTGAATAATACTTATATTTAAAACTAGCACCTTGTTCAAGAGAATGAAAGCTTTGGGGTATTCAGTGTGTTATGTGCTAACTGTACTATCACACAGACAAAAAAATAAAAACCAAAACCCAATATGTTCCTCCCCCAACCCAAAAAGTAGCAATTTCTGCTTTTTTTATGATTTCTTCAGAAAAACCCTGAGGAGTTATTTTTCAGGAAAAGAAGCTGATGTTCTGTCTTGTACATCACGTAAATGGGAACCACAGGGCTCCCCTGCCTTCTGTTATACATCCAGCCTCATCACCAAAGGCTATCACACTATTTTTTCAATTATCTTTTCACAGAAAAGGTCTCCCTTTATTACCAGTATTTTTTTACTTCTTTCTGGCCTTTAATAATGGTTCTAATGGCCTGCTTCTAATGAGTAAGAGGTGGGTCCAATTAAAAATATTCCCAACTAGCACAACAAAGGAAGACTTAATCAAGAAAACAATGTTGTACACAAATTCTAAATTAGCTTTACTCAGCACCTGCAATACACAGCTTTTTAAACACACATATTGTGGATGTTTGAAAACATGATATTCTGGGTTCATAAAAATATCAAGAGAATAATCTGTTAGCAAAACCTTTTTCTTTTTGTTTATTTGCTTTTTTTGGGGTTGTTTGGGTTGTTTGTTTTTTTGTTTTGTTTTAGTTTCTTTTTTTCACCCCAGTAACATCAGAGAGGGAGCAAAACCAGGGATCATAAATGACCTACCTGCAACAGATGCCCAGAGCCTGGAGAGGGATCACAGGTCAGCAAGAGAGTGCCTGAAGAGTGGCACACGGGAATGTGAGCCACTCCAGGCAATAAATCAGCTTCACTGGGGACCAAACTTAAATGTATCTATACAAGACATGTTCCATGGGAAATAAACAAGAGTTACAGATGTGCAGGGCTAGAATGTTGTTGGCTTAATACAGATGAGATGGCTGCTATGGAATGTAAGGATACAGATTCTTTAGGAAGGACAGACAGAGGGGGGATGAGGAGGCATGTTTCCCTCTATGTCAATGACCAGCTCTGCTTTGGAATGGATGAGAAGCCAACTAAGAATTTATGGGTCAGGATTAAAGGCAGGTCAGGGACAGGTGACATTACAGTGGGGATCTGCTACAGAGTGTCCAAGACAACTGAGTGAATAAGGCCCTCTATAGAGAGAAAAGGCAGACTCAAGTACTGAGGGATAAAATCAATGACTGATGAAGAAAATAATAAGAGTACCCTTAAAGGTCAAGCTTTTGTGAAAGGAAGATTTAGATCAGACTATAGATATGTGTGCACAGAAAACTAGGATTCCAGGAAATGAATATTTTATGATTTGATGCAATAAGAAACTTTTTTGTTATTACTGTTTTCTTAAAAAATTTTGGAGTTCGTGATACTGAATTCAGATCCAAGAAGTGACGCATAAGAAAATGAATACAGCACAAGATGTACTTCTCCTAGTCTCAAAAGTATACTTTCAAAGTTTTCCTGCCATCTGTTTGCAGAAATACTTTTTTATCATCTTACTCATCTTGATCTCTCTTGCCCTCTGTCCCTCTCTCTTAAAGTCATATATAGGTAGTGGGTTTTGTATTACTTGACAGGCCTGGCATTGGTTATTTCTTTTATCTACAGAACTAAATGAACTAAAGAAACAGCATTGGTCATAACATGTAAGAGAAAAAAGTTCTTTATTGCTTTGAATGTGGCCAAGAATAACTCGGGAAAGTTTTAATGACAATGGCTCTTAAAGAAACAATGTCATCAGGTGTTTTCCTAGAGGTATCGTAAAATTCAGAGTTAATATACTGCAGGTAGGATGTTTAAATGAGTTCAGAATTTTTGAGGGGCTTATTATCACTAAAGTTTCTCAGTAACTCCAGAAACTACATTTTGAATAACTTGATTTGATTGCCCAGTAGTTTAGCTTGATTATATAAAAAATACTTTTGCTATGTTACCTGTTAAATAAAGTCCTTAATTTCTGACAGTTGAACAAGTATATAATCTAAAGCAGTGATAGTTGTTTGAACTTGTTCAGTTTTATGAGTAATATCTTCCAATAAGAACAAAAAACAGTTTATGGTAAACAGAAGCCTTTGGAACATAAAATTATTCTCTGATACAGGCAATTCCATCTTAGATGCTTTCTTTGGATTTTATCTTAATTTCTGTCTATTTCTGCACAAAAATGTGAGAGTAGATGAATGTTTAAACAAATCTTGTTTTAAGCATTGAAACCTCTGTGAACCTGCAAAACTGAATGAGGAGTTGTAAGTGCTTTTGTCCTTCCTGGTATTTACACAAGTCAACTGGAAGGCATAAACAAATACCAAAAGACAGGCAGAGTCAGTGTAGTGAAATATGGCTAGGATAAATCATTTAAGAGAGAAAGTATTCTACAAGAACACACAGAATAGGTCAGGCTAAACAGAAACAGGAAATTTCTGTCAGCCATTTCAAAACAAGAAATATAGGCCTTAATTTTAACATATAGTGCTGTTTTACCCCCTGTATTACTGAAAAACAAGAGTAATAATGTGTATATGTGCATATCATTTGTATATTAACAAGAAAAAGTGTCTAAGTGTTTCAAGACTATTTTTCTTCAACATACTTAATGCTTCTGCTTCTTATCCAGACGGACACTACACATCTTATTCTTTTCGACATAAATGAAAAACAGAATCAGAACATCAAACACAGAAGAACAAATAAATACGTTGGAAATTATCTAGCAGCTTCAGAATTTTCTGCTTGAATTCACTTACACAAACTTCTGATCCTCGGGGTAAAATGAAGTGGATCTTTATTTTAGGGAGCAGTATCTCTATTCATATAAGAGCTGACTTTCTACCTAGCTGATAACTACCTAAGGAAAATATTGCCTAATTGGAAATATTTGAACTTAGTGCAGTATTCAAACTTGAAACAATTCACTAGATCCTGAGATACCAATTAAAATGCACACAAGAATGGAACTTTGGCATTGAAATTATATCCCACATATCCCATACTGAAAGACATTCCATAGCACTGTGGGCAGACTGTCCTAAAATGCAATTGTGACCTATATAATTTGTCTCTCTAGAGTTTCTACATCAGCAAGTCTTAGAAGTTTTTATCTACTAGGATCCTTAAAACCAAGCCATTCTATGATTCTATAATCTATAACTTCCATTCATAAAGCAGTGCTCTGCATCACGACCTTAGGCTGCAATTACATTGAACCCATTCACCATTTAGCTAAGCTTTTTCCAAGAAGTATTATCCACTGTTAATTATTATTTTCTTTTCTCATTGCTGTGGTGCAGTTCAAGTAAGAAAAACAATGCAAACGTTTTTGAAATAACTATTTAACCTTTTATTGCTTAGTTTAGAAAGGGGTTATTTGTTTACACAGATATAGATGTAAAAGCACAATGAATATTTTGTATATTTTGTCCTAATTGTAGGAACATATTGTTACTGCAAATGTTGGATTGGTGAATGTTCATGAACTTGTTCTTGAGTAAGTATTTCATAGGTTCAACTAGGAGCTCTTATACAAACAAAATATCTAGTGGAAAAAGGAGGAGAAAGTCAAATGGAAGCCTGCATAGTTTTCTGATTTGTACCAAAGCATAGGTGTCTATGTCTGAATTGATATAAAATTATTGTGTTCTGACTTTATATGTTTTCAGTATGCACTAGCTTTAAAGTGTAATTCTACAAACAATGCACAATATGCTTGCTCAGTAGTCTTGTGTAGTCTACTTTTCTCAGATGGACTTCATACGTATTAAGGTAAATTCATTCAAAATTTTTTCAAGATCAGAATGACATGAAATGCAGTAAAAATTTCAGTATGACAATTTCTGAGAACTTTTTATGTATCATATATATAGTATTTTAGAGCCACTGGACAGCTAGTTATTTTAAATGGATATGGTTTTAATGTTTTTTAAAGCAAATGTAAGATAGAGATATAAATTTTTTTATACACAGCACTGTAATTTTGTAAGTGTGACTCATCCTTTTGAATTTAATGAGACTCTTTGTATAGCTAAAGTTACTAATGTTATGGGGTTTTTTTCCTGTTGGAGTCTATGGAGTATAATGGTTGTGGAAAGTACTAATGTGACCATGTGTTAAGTACTTTTAGACTATTATGCAAAAATGCAGAGGATAATTCAACTTTTTTATTGGAAATTAGCTAGTCACCTTGTGGCACTGTCTCATTCAAGCATCAATGCCCTTACAGATGTTTTTTTCCCTGATTTTTAGAGTAGGAATTATTTAGCTAGGGTCACGTAACATTTTTAGCGCTCCAGATGCAGATGCAAAGTTAGGTGTATTAATTGTGCTGGTCTTTATGTACTATTCTCATGTACATCTAATCTTCTTACCAAAAGGAGTTAACAAGTTCTATAGGAGTGTTAGGCCTTCAGGCAGAGCCCAGCTACTCTGATCTAATTGCAATTCTCTTCCTTTGAAATGGCATTCCTTATTCATCATATGAGGTGGAAGGTGTTGTGTTATTCAGTGTTAGTCATGTAGGGCCTTCCTTTTTTTTTCTTAATCATGTTCAAGGAGCTAATGTACATGACTAATATTTCCGTCTAATACCTAAACTAGAAAAAAAGCCAGGCATACAGCTTTTTTTTTTTGTAATATATGCGTATAAGGGTTCAAATTTAGTAACCTAATTTTCTGTCACAAAGTTTTTGTTTTAGCATGTGTTCAAAATAGTACCAATCCTTCTGCACAGTAGTGGAACTGTGCTGTCTTTATCTCATACTTTCAAAAGGAATTTTACTATTCCTTATTAGCAATGTATTTTGAAACAGGATGACATATTTGTTGTTAATACTAATTTTTTTTGGTATCTCCTTTTAACCACTTGAAATTTGTAGACATGCTCACAGGCAGAATTTTTTATCTTAAAAAAGAAATGACACCTTGGCAGAGCATAACACGTCTGACAGGAAACCAGTCTCTTGAATGAGATGTATGTTTTCTGTTTAGTTGCAGGAGCCTTCATTGCAAGAATCCCTGCAGTGGCGTGTTCACGTGGATCAGGTTAAGATTACTTGTGATGCTATTTCACTTATTTCCTATAACTCAGTTGGCCTTCAGTCCTCCATGACCACTCCAGCATCTCATAGATCTGTTTATATTGATCGTTTTAAATGATACACAAAACATCTCCTACCTTAATTATGTGTAAAAGACTGTCATATATGAGCATTTCTGTCAAATGCACAAAAAGCTTTCTGCGGCTGTTTACAACTATCTGTGTATTTTGGCCAGCCTTGCATCAAGAACTGCCTGAATGAGTCAATAAGCCTGCCAGATTCTTTATCCAAGGTAGCTGCATTTTTAATAAATGCATATTAATAAATTATGCATGAATAACATATGTATTGAAGCATACAGATGGTGGCTTTCAAAGAGTGTAGGCACAGAAGGGCCTGTTTAGGAAAATTCCTGGGCTGTCTGTAACTCACGCCTGGAGAGCTCCTGTAACAGAATTTTTCTTGTGAAGTTGGTTAAAGGCTTAGTCATTGACTTTGTCTCAAGTGCTGTCTCCTCAATGCTGAGAGTACTTAGGAAGCTCTTGCACCACCCAGGAATTCACTGGCAGGTGGTGCTGGGAGTTCATGCAGACACAGCGCTGATATCCAGCTAGGCCACAGGTGGAATTATTGGATAGACTTGAATTTTATACTTATATCCCAACTGTAACTTTGATTTTACAGCTTTTACCAGAAAACAAACTGAATCCTGTTGGAATTCTTAAAGACAGATGCGTATATTCATATCTGAATTGATTTTGCTCAAAGTCTTTCACCTGAATATGTTAAAAAAGTAAGAAACAGCATTGTGGTTTGGCTTGTTTTTTGTCTCTTTCTTTGTTCTTCTAACAATGTTAGTAGAAGCACAGCTGAATCAAGTGTGTAAAGATATTAGGTTTGTTTAGTGAGGTGTTTTCCCCTTTGTGATACAGAAATAAGCAGTCACAGACTGATAGAAAAGGTAAATGAAAAAGCAACAAGGCAAGTCATTGAACTTCTAAAGAAAGCAATTTTCACTATTCTGTTGTACAAATTTAAGATGCATTTTACTTTACAAAATGTAAGTAGGAGGCAGAACTATTACTCAGACAGGGTTACCAAATTGTAAATAACTGTAATGTTTACTCATTTTGTATAAACTCATCTTCCAAAAATATGTTTTTCATTGGCTCACTTTTATTAATTTGCAGGAAGTTTTGCAGTTGATCATAATAAGGTAGGTACTTGGTATTTTAGGAATTTGTCAGTTGTAACTATGAAATTTATTGTCTCTGACTCAACATATGTATAATTATTTAGAAAAGATATTTTATTTGCAGTACTCTAAGAACTTATCCATTAGATTATGTATAGGATAGAAGTAGACTAGGCTAGACTAGACTAGACTAGAATAATTCATTTGGAAGGGACCCACAACAATCATTACTCCTATGCACCTCTACACCGAAGCCTACACACCATTTAAAAGGGAATTTCATAACATCTCTATTTGTGACACATTTACAAAAAGAGAGAGTGCTGAAGGGCAGAAATTATGTGCCTTATGAATTTTTCAGATTTTTAGAATCTATAGTTATTTATTCCAAATGGCAGCAGGGCATGGAAAATATTTCATGTGATCTCACTGTATACCATGTTTGAATGCTTAAGATTGTTGTTTAAATATGGTATTCAAGTATATACTTCTGTAGAAAATACCCAGATAGACACTGCCTTATTCAAAGCAATACCTAATATTTTCTCTTACATTTGGCCCTATATATTGCTGTCATCATGGCTAATAAATTATAAGATTAAATCTTTTAAGTAGCACCTGCAAATAACTGTTCAATGACTCAGTTCTCTTGAAAAGCAAAATAAAAGATATAGGGCACCTTGAGTAAAAAGGTATTTAAATATGAAAATAATTTACTCGGTCCCAATCGGTATAACTGCATTCTTGCATGTCTGCATTTCTCTCAAAGGTGAGAGACTAAAAAATATTATCACACTACTTGTAACTTTTACATGTTTACTGTGATGTACTATATCACATTGCATTCTGTATTTCACATCAAAAGAAATAATAAATGGTAATATAAGGGGATACATGTGGTTGTTAATGAAAATATAAACTGTACTTACCGTTACATAAGACAGTAAATAGACAGTAGAAGAGGATCAAGGAGGAATATTGTAGCAAAAGACTTAAAGAGTAGAAATCCTTATTTATTGC
This sequence comes from Orthonyx spaldingii, assembly GCA_013397795.1. Taxonomy (NCBI): domain Eukaryota; kingdom Metazoa; phylum Chordata; class Aves; order Passeriformes; family Orthonychidae; genus Orthonyx; species Orthonyx spaldingii. The sequence goes on from VZTJ01004569.1 coordinate 865,025, forward strand.
TGTCTAAACCTACCGCCAAGTATGTTACTAAACCACTGTGCGTGTATCTCACTCATTTTTCTTGTACAACATAAGATCATTCTACAGAACTTCCAATAAGACGCAGCAAGAACTTATGAATTCACTACTGAGAGTCTACAGTCAAATCCTTTTTTTCCCTTTTCTTTTCTAGTCTATTTTTTTTCAAAGTTTGAATGCTTTCAGTTTCTCTGCAGTTATTGTAAGGTACTAAGTGTTCTGGTTATTCATGACTAAAAGGTCATTAAATTACAATGTCCCAGTTGAAAGTACTGCAATTTACATGACATTTATCAAGGAGATTATATGAATCCACTTTTGTTCTGTGAGTTTAAAAGGTGAGACTTCTTGCTCTTTTCAATACTGTAAGATTAAATAAATGAAATCCAATTCCATAGCATTTTTTTAGTATTATTTGAAAGAAAACATTTTCTTAGGTGATTGTGAAGACATTAGTGCTAATAGAACTCTTCTAAAGAATTCTCAGCATGTAAGTAAAACCCCTAAAGTTAATCCAGCATTACCATTAGTTTCTGTTAATACTCTAATTTTTCTCTAACTAGTATCTTTTATCACTGTACATGTCGTGTTATCATTCAAAGTTCTATTGATCCAAAGGAGCTCTATGCTATGAATAAATCCATTTGCTGCAGGGTTGAAGCAAAGGTTGCTTTGGTTTAGACACAAAGTTGTTGTATATATTGAGCGTATGGTCTTGTTGCTACCTTAATTCAGGCAGTGGCATCTCTCTAAATATTTTAATAACCAGATCATAACACATATGGATTAGAAATCAAACCCTCAGTGGCATATAATGGGATAATTCAGAACATATAATGATGTTAATATAAGACATAATGGCTATGCTTTGGGGAAGATACTAGCACTCATCTTGGTGAAGACTTGCTATGAAAAAAAGAGAGAATTGTTTATTATATCTGTGTTCTTTGAGGATAGTGGTAGGGTGATTAAAGTACAGCTTGAGAGACAGAAACTAAGATGACTGCCCATGGATTACGCACATGCAAATATGGTTGCTTAGGAAAGTTAGGGTCATTATGGTGCAAATTCAAGCTGTGTCCCTCTGCAGCATGCCACTTGTAACAGAAACAGGTATTTGGAGTGCTCATGTTTGCTAGAATTTTTAGCAGATTCTTAAAGCAAATCTGAAGATAATGTTCATGAATTCACCTTCTTCCACTCTGCACTGCGCTGATGTGGCCTCACCTTAAATGTTGTGTGCAGTTTTGGGCACTACAATATAAGAACGATATTAAACTATTAGAGAGTGTCCAAAGGAGGGCAAAGAAGATGTTGAAGGACCTGGAGGGGAAGCCGCATGAGGAGTGCCTGAGGTCACTTGGTCTGTTCAGCCTGAAGGAGACTGAGGGGAGACCTCATTGTAATCTGCAACACCTTCATAAGGGGAAGAGGGGGGACAGACACTGTTCTCTTCTCTCTGGTGGCTTGTGACAGGACCTGAGGAAATGGCCTGAAATTGCGTTGGGGGGGTTAGATTGAATATTAGAAAAAGGTTCTTCACCCAGGGAGTGGCTGGGCACTCGAACATGCTCCCCGGCGAAGTGGTCACAGCACCAAAACCGCCAGACTTAAAGAAGTTTGGACAATGGTCTTGGGCCTATGGTGTGACTCTTGAGGATAATGCTCTGCAGGGCCAAGAGTTGGACTCGATGGTCCTGATGAGTCTCTTCCAACTCAGCTGATTCTGTGATTCTGTGTTTCTAATCCAAGGGACTAGACTACATGCAGACTCAGAGTAAACTCATTGAATGCCAGGAAGTTCTTGGTAGAAAGTGTTTTGCTCTGCCAAGCCACTCCATTGTAATTCATGACCTCCAGTGAGGCTGTATTGTTCCTCTGACAGGTTCAGGTGAATTACAACACACTATAATTGTCAACTCTCATAGTGTTTCTATTTTTTTCAACCAAATAATGGTCACAAAATTGGGTTAAAATTCATGCCTGTCACTAACACTTAGTTTAAATTTGTGTAAAGCTGACTTAAGGGGAGATAAAATTATTAAACTTTTTTCTTGGGTTTTTTTTAAGGTGAAGTTAAAACTGAGGAATTGTGACCAATATATGCAGTTTTCTGCAAGGTTAGTGAAAAGATGAACAGTCAAAGTAAGTTTTGTGAAAAGCGTGGGCTGATATTTCACTATAATATGTTAAAAATTTGACTTCATCAAACTGCTCATCAGTACTTTTAAAAAAGGATACAAATTTGCAGCACGCTGATATACACACACTTGAGTCAGGGTGCTGTGTTTCCACATTTTCAAAATTACAGTTTTTCTGCTTCTGTGTTGGTGTCACAGTGACCCCTATGTGTTTATGGTGACTAAGTTACAGGGAAACAGAGCTTTTTACCTTTTTTCTTACAAATGCTGTTGCATCTTGGATAGCTGGGGAGGTTGCCATTTGCTTCTAAGTACTGTTGATAGTTTCAGTCAAATTATTGGCAGTCAGTCCTTGTCCTCTTAGCAGCATCTAAGCATGTGAGATAGGGATCGATTGAACTGAAAAGTTAATTTTACCACAATGTCTTCAGCATCAGAAGGAATTATCACAGCCTTACTGTTGCTGCTCTACCATCTTTTTGACTCCATACTGAACTTCAGCACCTAAGGCTGATGAGGCATATCTCATTGGCCTGAAATTCACATCTAATTAAAATTAGACATTTAATTAGTCTTAAAATTAGACATTAGACTTAGAATTGAAGAAACTGCAGTCTGCTCTATATCATGAGAACTAAAAGCAAAATATTTGGTTTCAATACCACATACGTTTTCTGAGTCTTTCCACCCTTAAGAGTTAAGAGTAGTAACAGATTGTAATTGCCCTGTGTTACAAAGCTCTAAAATACTGTGTTGCAGGATGCTAGCACAGAACTTTGTAAAAAAATCTTGATTGTTTATTCCCCATGCTGTTCCCAGAACTACTTTTAATTCTTCTCCTAAGGGAAAAACAGGCTGGCGTTTGGAAGACACTTTGCAGATCTAAGCCTCTAGTTACTGTCAGTAAATGTTCTTGCTGCTGTAGCAGAGCTACTTTGGCATTCTTTCAAAGAAAAGAGTCTTCATCTCAGCTGTTTCCAAAGAACATCTCTTTTTTTTTTGCAAAAAACATATATTTTCCTCTGTGAGAAATAATGCAATAAGTTGTGATATCCTATTACAATTTGTATTATAATAATACAAAAAGTCATTACAATTACTGTGGTTTTCTCCAGTCTATTTTAGTAATTATAATGGGAATAAAAATGGTGTGCAGTGGCCCAGCCTTTGTTACAAAGACTTCTGACCTGAATGTATTTCATAGTTTTCTCCAGAATGAGAAATTTCTGTGTAAAATTTAAATAAAATTAAATTGAAGAGCAAAATATCATCTTAATATTTATTATATAGGTATTAAGAAAAAAGTACCAAAACACACATTATTTATGATCAGAAACCAAAATGCCAAAGGCGTTTCAAAAATTCATACATCAGAAACAAATAGAATTTGTATTATATAACCACTCCTACTTCCACACAATTATAGGTACAACTATTTTCTGCATTGGGAGACAATCATCTAACAAATTCTTCCCTGACTACTACACAGTTGAAACCTGCTGTGACTTCTTGTTACTAATTTGATTATTTCATCAGTCACTGAGGTTCCACTGCTTGAGACAGAAGAAAAAGTGAATACAGTTGGAAACCCCATAAAACAACCAGAGAGAAAAAAATTCATTAAAAAAGCAGTACATAAATAGGAGGAAATATGCTGTCATATATTGTGAAATATACAGCACACTTTTCTCTCTGCTAGAGGAAACTTTGAAAGAAAATTTAAAAAATTAAATCTTATAAAACCTCAGCAGTAAGGTAAAATTTAAGGGCAAATATAAATAGAGACTGGTTGATAATGTTGAGACTTCTTTAACAGTGTACAGGAGTATCTCTCTCTGTTTAGAAACCTAACATGAGCCAGCAAGCTTTCTTTGATTATGGAATTAGGGGAGAAAGTGACCAGGTTGTTCCTGTAAATCCTTTCAGTCGCTCACCTCTCTGCCTAAGACACTTCCCCCTATTCTCTAGCCTTATCTTTCTGCCATCCCAGTTCTGGGATGTCAGTCTTGATGTTTTTTTCTCTCTCTTTGTTTCAGGTAGTTACCTCACTCCTCATGGTTTTATTGAGGATTTTGGTGTCCTTCACTTTGAAGAGCTGGTTGAAATCCAGCCAGAAGGCTGGAGGGGAAAAACCTGCTCAAAAGCTGGATCAGGGATAAACAGCTGGCTTTCTGGATCAAGTGAATGGCTTTGGGTTTTGCTAGGCTGTAAGGAAAGAACTTGCAGAGGCCTGCTGAGTGAGAGTATACAATGGTCCTGGTTGCTGTCAGGGAAGGTGTAGCACCTTCTCAACCAGCTCTGCAATGTACTTGCTGTCAGATGACAAGCGAGGGAGGCTGCTTTGTTTTCCCTCTATACTGCCTGTGCTAAGGCTGTGGAAGCATCAGAGGCTTCACAGCAGGTGCTTCATAGCTGACTGGAACAGCATCTGGAAGCAAAGCCTAGCTCCTGATTTTCAAGTGTAGGGAAACTGGAGAGCACTGTAAGTGCTCCTGAAATCTCAGGAATTAACCTACCTGAAGTGAGAACGCTGAGCAAGAAGCTGCCAGCCCTGTGGGAATGCTAAGGAGAGGGTATCTTCAGCCTCGACTGCACTCAGCTGCCTTTGATGCTATGGAGCTTCTGCTGAGGTTTTATATACCAAAAAGACCCTGAGAAGTTCCTATGATATGTCTTTCAAAAGAATTATGCTTTTAACAAAAGACAGCTTTTCCCTTTTTTTTTCTCTATAATTGCTGTTTTCTGTTCATTTTTTTGGCTAGTTTTCTTACACAGTGTGGAAGATCAGAATTTTTTTCCCTTTAGCTAATACTATTCAGCTCAGGATCCCAGGAAAATGTTTTAAATAACAGAATATGGATGTGCATTTAAAGAAAGTGTGCTGTGCTGGGATTTGTTTGTAGGTTTTGTACAGTTACTTCTCAATTACTTAAAACTGACTAAGATGGGAGGAGAAAGAAGGAATAAGAGGCTGTTTGCTATATGTTGTTCTTTGTTTTGGGATAAAGCATATTTATTTCACCCTTGTTTTAGAGATAATTTTCAGTATATGTGAACTATTACTCTGACTGCATACTGATACATTTTAATGAAAGTATCTTCATTAATTTTGCAGTGAAGTTTTCTTTTTACACCATGCCCTGAAGGTTTTTCCCACCCCTGTACATCCCTCTGAGTTTCTTTGGTGATTTAGCATCCTAATGTACCTAGAGGGGCTGCTTGATGTCATATTCATAGTAACATCTGCAAACAAAATGCAGCCTACAAGTTTCTGTACAAGTAAGCACTTTTAGGGCAGATATATATGTGCCTTTCTCTGTCCTTAAAATGTAGATCACTTCCTTTTCAAATTGCTCACAGAGCTAGTTTCAGCAAACTAGCTTTTATCTGTGCAATCAAATGCTTACACACTAGGAGACCCCCTTGCATACGCAAGTGGAAATAAAGTACTCTTTCCCTTCTGGTGTTTCCTAAGGATTACTTTAGATCAGTTTCTGAACTGTCTAAAGGCTTTAAGTTTTCTGTAATATATGGAAGTTTGGTACCCTGTTAAGATACCTAAAGAGGACTAAGGGGGCAATTACCTTGTTCTTTGATTATCTGAATTTAAATTGATAAGCTGAATTTTGGCTCGGCTGTCAGAGGCAAATATTTCAAACCAGCTGTAACCATACTGCATTCACAGAGGACTAAATTTGAGCATATCTCATCTTCTCAAATAATTTGCAAAGTAAACTGGTTTATGCTGAAGAGCAGAAAAGCAAAAGCTAGGACTAGGAGCAAGCTGTTCCATATACAGAACTTGGGAGAAAAGAACTCCTTGAAAGAGTTGATGCTCAGTGCCAGAGCTGCAGTATCAGCGTGCAGCCTTCACTGTCTCTCCATCCAGTAATTGCTTCTGCAAGTTTGTCTTCCTCAACCTCTACCCAAAGCTCTTCTGCTTGGAGGCAAGGTGTTTGACTGACATTGTCAGCTGTCATAATACAGGTGTGCAGTGCCATCAGGAGCACGCTGTCTTAGAATGGCAAACGCTGCAGGTGTTACTGAGAACTTCGTTCAATATTTTCCTTCCAAATGTGCAGAGGTTGTATACTGGAACATGAATACCATCTGTTGCTCTCTTGAGGTGTGGACTAAATAAATAACTTAGAAAAAGGACTACCATTCTGCTTCTGTAATTGAATATATTATTCAGCTGCCTGTAAGACTTCTGTATCTTTGTGAATCTGGGGGATTTTGACCTAGGTTAAACCAGCTTTCTGTTCACATCTGCAGACAGGAATCTTTATTCATCTCTAGAATCCAACTGACAGTGTAAGATGTGCTGATTACATTCTGCTATCATATGTCTCTACTCAGGCTGGCTGCTAAAGACTCTGTGTTAGTTAACAGTGAAGCACAATTAGTTGAATAGATTTGTAGCACAAATGTATACCAAGAATGTTTCTTCCTTTTCAAGGGTTCCACTGCACATGTACCACAGTGCACATCAAGGTGCAGTAAATGGCTGTGGAGCTATGCTCTGAAAATACATTTCAGTTCCAGACTATAATTCTAGTGCACATACCCTTCAGCTCTTCAGTTAAGATATATCTGACAAAAAATGCCTTGCTACTTGAGATTTAGTGACTGAATAAGCAAAATGTCGATTTTTTCCTAGCTTCACAGTGGTTCTGTAATTTCATCAGTGCACGGGCAACTGTGAACCGATCATTACACATGTGTTTTATCCCATAGAATCCTTTAGGCTGGAGAAGACCTTTAAGATCATAAAGTTCAAGTGTAAACTCAGCACTACCAAGTCCAACACTAAATTGTTTCCCTAAGTGCCACATCCACATGTCTTTAAATACCTTCAGGGATGATGAATCATTCACTTGTCTGGGTAGCCTGTTCCAGTGCTTGACAACCCTTTTGGTGAAGACATTTTTCCTAATGATCAATCTAAACCTCCCCTGGAATAGCTTGAGGCCATATCCTCTCATCCAATCACTTGTTACCTGAGAGAGGAGACCTACCTGAGAGAGGAGACCTACCTTCAGCTCTCTACAACCTCCTTTCAAGTAGTTATAGAGTAGTTATAAGGTCCCAGTCCCAGCTCCCTCAGCCACTTCTCATCAAACTTGAGCTCCAGATCCTTTACCACCTTTGTTGCCCTTCTCTGGGCACACTCCAGCACCTCAATGTCTTCTGGTAGGGGGCCGAAAACTGAACACAGTATTCAACATATTTTGTCTTGGGCCTGTGTAATTGAAGAAACCGTGATTCCCCAAGAGTCCTGGTAGAATACAGCTATTCTTCCTCTTCCTTTGCGTCTTCAAGATAGCACTTCAGTTATGTGCTGTTGTGAATACTGATATTTGACTTGTTTTACAAAAATCTACTGGTTTCCATGATGAATTTTCCCTTTCACATAGAAGCTGATGATTGCTCAGCTTTTCTGTATAATTATAAAATCTTTGTTTCAGTCCTGTTGTAGATGTGTTTCTGGGTATCCTTTCCTGAGTTAATCTAGGGAAAGCTTATCTCAGGAGAAGGTATGTAGTAGTTTCAATAAGGCAAGTATGCTTATTCCTTCAGGAACACTGAAGTTCATGTTCAGACTTGATAATGCCAGCAGTAATGAAATTTCAGTGTTTTCAGTCTGTGTTCTTTCCTAATTGAATAACCATTAAAAAAAGTTGATGCAAAAAAGCATCAAATTTTCTTGTGTATTCACTCCACTGACTGTCTCAAAAGACCTTCAGGAAAAGTCCAAGTAATTGTTTAGGCACAAAAACCCTCAAAAAGTATTGACATGACAGGGAGTACCTTGTACGAATTTGGATGGTAAACCCTGCCTAAGTGAACTGGTTGTTGTCTCTATAATCCAGCTTGAGTGAACAAGCAGGTAGGCAGTATAAATAAGTAGGAAATAAAAGTGTGTACTTGCATATAAGTGTCCTGTTTTCGGCCATGGACAGGGTTAATTTTTCACAGCTACACTGAGAGGGCAGAGCCTGGAACCATGTGGGTGTGGATGGGACCCTAATGCTATTCCATACCATTTTACATCATTGCCAGTGGTGGGGGAATCACCCTCTTGCTTCCTGGAAGAAAGGGCGTTCCTTTCCAGTGCTGGAAAATTGTGGTGGATGGAGGGTCTGTCTGCCATTGTTTCATTTCCCAGGCCTGGTGAGTATTTTGCATGTAAAACACACTCTCTTTGCACACTTTTGATATAGTATTGTTGCTGTTACTGTTCATTTTCTTATCTCATTGCTGTTTCCAGTAAATTGTTCTTATCTCAACCTGTGACGTTTACCTTTTGTGCTTTTAGCTGAAGGGGAAGGGAAAGTGAGTGGCAGCGGCAGCACTAAATTGGGGAATACCACTCCTAAACCACAACAATAAGCTAAAACTGGTCTGCTAAAATCCTTGTGGATACAGCTGTAGATGTCTGTCACATTAGAAACTGAAGTGTCACTCACATCCAATCTGACAATGATGTGATGGAGCGACTCAAAATCTACCCTAATTGACCACTGCCACATAGTTACAGTTTTTGTAGGAAGAGAAAATATGACTGCTTTCCATAAATAGACTCATTGGGAGCAAAAAATAATATTTGATATCTTACAGACATCAGTCATATGAATTGGAGGTTAAAGACTAAAGTAAAAATGTTACTTATATCTTTTTGACTGTTACTCTGTTTTGCCAACGAACAATGATAGTGTTCCAACCAAATGACAAAAATGTTAATCCTCATGGAATGGTGGACATTTTTTAAATTAGTGCAATGATCGAAAGAATGTAAGGGTTATTTTCAGAATATCTGATTAATGGCTAGTCAGCATAAAAAAGACAGGACAAAAGACAAGAAAATTTTTTTTTTTAATACATTACACTCAAAGACACACCAACCCTGAACAAAAGTTGATAACAGAGACAATTGCAAAGACAAGTAGTGTTAGGGTACTGACTTATGGATGGGCCATTGGAAGAACCACAAAGGCATATCTTTGTAGAGGTTGAATCAGAAATTTGTAGTTGAAAGAAGGGAGAGGAATAGGACACGCAAGACTTCTCATATGTTTCATGGGAAAGAGTTAACTTACAGGATAGTGGAGAGGTACTGTGGGATTACCTTCGTCTGCAGAAGACAAACATATTGTGTCTTTATGTCTTTTGCGCAGCAAATATTTTTTCTGTCTTGAAGCTTAGTTTTTTTATGATAGATTGACTTCTACAAACAACTCCTGAAAAAAGGTTTTTATCTGTTATGATGAGCTCATTGCTGTTCTGTTTGGAATAAATAACATCCTGTTTTATGGTACACAGTCCTTACACTGTATACGTACTGTTCAGCAGTAATTAAAATTGTATTATCAACATTATTTTCAGCACAAATGCAGAACATAGCCTCATGCAAGTTACTGTGAAGAAATTCAACTCTATCACAGCCAAAATCATTTCACTAGGATATAAAAAGGAACTGATTTCTGAGAAAAGCTTTATTAAACCAGATCCTTATGTTGGTTAAGAGACAGCAAAATACATACTATCCCTCCAGACAAACCAGAAGAAGGAATCACATCTGAGAGGTCTCTGGTGCTTCTTTCCATAACCAGACATGAGTCATCTTACTGCAAAGCCATCTGACCCATTATCATGTTTTTTTTTCTGAGTATTATGCACTATAAAAAATGTTTGTATGATATAAAGTACCAGTTTTTCAGGTTTAGATGTGTTCCCTAAATTCATGTCATTTGGAGGAAGAAAAAATCTAATCTTCCAGCTTACTGGAAGATTACTTAATTCTCTGTCTATTCTCTCTTGCTAGATTGACTAAAACGCAAATGGCCTCATCTGAATTCAGAAGCGCTGGCTATCTTCAGTTCTGATGAAACTTTCCCAGGCTTTAATGTAGGCTCACTTCTGTAAGTGGCCTAATAAGAAACATCTTTGTACATGCTGCCCTGTGCTAATAGCATCAGTTTACTCTGCCTTTCTCTTGACAGAGGCCTGCCTGATCATGTGTCTCCTGAAGAGCTATTTTAAGCAAAGCAGGCCTTGGCCATATCAGCCAATGAAATGTACAATGTTAGCAGGAGGTCAATCAGTTGAGATGATTATGTGCATTTTTTTTCTGCAGCCTTTCTTCTGGTTCTGAAAAATAGCATTTATTTTGCATTTGCCTACTTTTCCTTCCTCCAGCCACTTGCAGAAAAACCTCAAGTTTTCTGATTTTTCAGTTTTGAAAATCCTATAAGTCAAAGTAGTTGTACAACACATAGAACAGAGTAAAGAGGAAATTATATCATGGAAGAGTGTCAGTAAAAGTCAAGTGAATATTATTGGTTATGGAGCTTGTGGAGATCTGCACTTGAATCCCTAAGGACTGATAGTGGTAGTGAGTGAAGCTGTATTCCTTGTTTTGGACACATTCCCAGAATGACTACTGTTAAGTTAGACAATTCAAGTCTTCCATCCAGACAGGGTTTTTATGGGATTTGCGTTTTCTGTGTTGATGGAATCAGTTTAAGGCTTATCCATGACATGAACCATTTTTCAGACATCTGTATTTATTGTCTACCTCTCCCCTGTCACACCCAAGTACCATTTCCATCTGTGAACTCATTATAATTCTGCCAGTTAGAGTACAGATACCTCTGATAGGAAAATAATTAGCAGTACTGACCAACAAGTCCCATAATTTTAAATGGGTAATGTTATAAAAATGCAAAACCCCCAGCAATTTTTCAAAAGAACAGGGATTTTATTCCAAGGTCTTTTTCACTTCTCAACTAAGTTTCAAGTGCTGCAAAATAAAATTTTCTTTTCCTTCTATTTCTAAAAGCTCCATAATGAACTATATACACATTCTCTGCCCCTTATTTTTGCCTGACTTATTTTGTTAAGTCTTAAAGGCTTCTATAAACCTATTGATGTCACTGGGCCCCACCTGAAGAGTGCATAGGTTGTACAAATGGAATATAGGAGAGCTCCTGGTTTCAGCTTCATAGATAGCTTATTGATTCTCTGCCTGATGAGAGGAAATAAAAATCACATTTAAAGGTTGATTGCCAGTGGTGACTTCCAGGCTGTCTCATATTTTTAAAAAATCTGCTGTTAGATTTGAGTAGCAAGAGAGTCTTGAAGAGAGAGCTGTAAAATAAAACAGGCAATCACTAACACTACAGAAATTTAGGATTGAAAATAACCTCTTTGCCTATGGGACTGGGGGACTCAGAATAAAACATGGTATTTCTGTGCCTGAAACTCATTTTATGTGGCTTTTTCTATGCTTTTGTTAATAAATAATTTTCTTCACAAGTAACTATTAAAACACAATAATAACCCAAGGTTTATTTTACTTAGGAACTTGAAGCTGTGTGCTCTTAAGTTGTTTGGAAGTCTGAAATGAAACAATAAAAAAAAAAAATCCTAGGTATCAATGTTAACAAGGTACAGCACATAAAATATATTATGTTTTTCTGTAACACTTGCCTTATTTTTCAAAAAAAGCATTTTCGCTATCTAGTTTTCACCATAATTTGGAAATATGCCAATGCTATGTAGACTCGATGGTAAACTACATAACTTCTCAATTAGATGTCAAAATGTAGACTCAAAATGTATCCTTAAATAAGATTTTGTAATGATACAAGAAAATTAGTGTAAATGTGGTTTTTTTAGCCAAAAGTTTTGGTCCGTGTTTCAAGCTCTGAAGTGCTAAAAGCATCTGTCAGACAGTTTTGGTGTTGTTTTGACTTCAGTTTTTTGTTTATCTGACCTGTGAGTTTTTCCATTATATATCCTTAGTTACACCATATTCTTGCATTGGAGGAGAGCACTCTGTTTGCCATTTGGCCTAACTGGTCTGCCCTTCAGTGAGGACTTCACAGAATCACATAATTGTTAGGGTTGGAAGGGACCTCTGTAGATCATCTAGCCCAAGTCCCCTGCCAAGGCAGGGTCATCCCGGGCAGGTTACAGAGGAACATATTGCAAATTCCCGGTCATCACACAGCGAGTTTATTTAGAAGTGGCTTAAGATACTACTTTTCCCTGAGGTGGTACAAAGGAGACAAGGAGAACTTGACAAAAGTTCTTGGGAGGTCAAAAAACAAGTGTTACTGGCAAACGTTAGAAGATCAGGAACTTTGCAAAATTTAAAGCAAAATTTCAATCGAATTAAAGCATTTCACAGAGCTTTGTTTCAGTAAACTCTAACCCATCCAACATTAAATTACCCAGATTTCAAGAAGAGGAAATTAGTAGAAGATAAGGAGTGAAAGGGAGAAAAAAGAGAGAGAGAAGAAAGATAGAGGTATCACCTTTAGATCCAGTGTGGTCTAAGATGCCATAAAATCCAAGGACAATAGGGATGTGATCATGTGCAACTTTTTGCAATGGTTTTTAATCTGCTTTGGCCTCCTGTAGCCACAGCTCCCCCTCAGAAGGTGGGGCTTCTGGTCTGATAGCCACTCTTGGACTAGGTTGAGACTCCAAAAGGGATGAGGTGTGGGGCAGAGCACCATCTCACCCTTGCAGAACTTGATCTGCCCTTTCCTCGCCACACACACCTTAGTTGTTTTGAGTCAGTAATCATTTTTTCCAGCCTCTCACATACATCCAAGTGGGTTTTGTGATTATTTCCTGGAAGAAACTCTTGTTTAGGCTACTACTAATTTGAAAAGACTGATCAAGATGGTAAAAAATATTTCCAGATCTCATAAAATAATGTGGGTTTAATTACCAGTTAAATACAAAGAAGAGGCATTTTAGCTTGCGTGTCTACCAAACATAAAGTGTACATGAAAACAGGAAGTAGATCCTAAGTACAAACATTTTGCATACTTAACAAGTATTATCTTAGTGTTTGAAAGCATGAAAATAAAGGATTTATAAAGTGATAACTAAGTACAGTGTGATTAAAGGTTGGGTGTTAACAATCACAGAGTTAACATCACCAAGAGGTAATTGCATCAGAAGTAATCAAATATATACAAGAAAAATCAATCCCTCTGACTATGGGTTACCAAAAGGTTGGACCTCACTGTCCAGACTGCTGGAAAAAATTGCATGCCAACCTCCCTGCTGTTACATATGGTGAGAAGCAGCACACTAGACATAGGTAGAGGCTGGTGGGAGGCTTGGGAGAAGCAGCTATACTTTTATTGCCTGTTATTCAGAGGTGATAGATTGAGGAAGTTTGTGTCTTTGGAACAGGTAATAACTTGAACACAACCATATAAGCAGACACAGTAAAAAGGGAAAATGCAAATATGTTGTTGAAAACTATGATGTCAGCTTTCCTGATAGTAATAATTTGAAGTAGGATATGAGGTAGCTAATTGTGATCTTGTACCTTGATTTTTAGCATCTAAAACTAGGTTTACATTCATGGGGAAATGAAGGGACATGTAACACATTGTTAGCATTAGCAAGTATGCTAGGCTGCTCTTATGGGTTTCAACAGTGGTACTTTATCTACCTTTAGACAAAAATGCATCTAATGCTCACGATTTGCTGTGTCATGTGAAATATGGGTAAAACTCAACATCCTGCTGTAGTTGTTCATCTTGTAATGTCATTTTCATGGAAACATTGCAAGGCTTTTTTACCAGTTTCTTGGAAGCCAGAACATAACAAAGATCAGTGATTGATTATGCAATTGATTATTGCAAAACTGGGACAAAATATAGAGTAGCAATTGATATTTCTACTTAAGTATAGATATATATATATATAACCTTTGTGTTCAAGGATGACTAGCACAGGAACGTTTGTGGATTGTAAGTCTAAAGATACAGAAGTTGGGGACTTTCTGAGCTGAGCTGTGTTTTGGTTGGCAGAGAGGAACAGGTAAAGAGTCTCTTCCCATAATGCATAGTGTGCAAGAGTTTGTCTAAATGCAGTCTTCAAACTAGGAGCTTATACCTTTCTCTGACAGTTTCACTGTCATTTTTGAATATATAGAAGCTTAGGAAGAACAGTTTAAATTAATCAGGATGTAGTCAAAATGGTAGAAACCCCAGACAGCTGTAGTCAGTACTGTTTTCAGAGTGTCCTTCCAAGAATCAAGTGTTTTTAGTCCAATAGTTTTTCCATGCTGTGTTTTCAAAGATCAGTTAGAAATTTAATTCTTATTAAACATTAAAAATTGTCTCTTAAAAAATTAATTCAGAAGCTGAAAAAAAAAAAAGGCTTTCAGTACTCGTCATGTCACTGAGCTGGATTCATTACCGTAATTTTTACAGTCCATTTTCATATCAGTGCAAGTTCCATTGAGATTTCCATTCTAAAACTGGAGCGGTAACTCAGAGCAGTAGCTTGGGTTTCTTGTAGGAAAATAATAAATGTCCAACCAGAAATCTCTGGAGAGTTTAAGCTGAATGATCTTTAAATAATTCTTCCTTGGTAGGTTATATAGAACACATTTATAGCCAAGGACTTCAGGGGTTTCCTTTCTCCTCACTTGACCTAGTTTTTTAGTTAAAATGTGTTACTGTAATCAGTTCATTGAACAACTAAATGCTGAGGTGAAATTTATGACCTTTTTTATAGAACCTACATGTTTTGTTCACCAAAGTGGATTTTTCTGGCAATGACTTTGTGGCAGGTTTCCTTGACATCTTTCCAGACTAAAAGTCATATGTGAAGCTTAGCTGGTTTCCATCTGCTCACCAGACCTCATTTTATTCTTTTTGTCAAAAGTTTCTACTTGCCAAAATGCCTCTTTCCTCCCCAGAAAGAGGCATTTTTCTCTCCATATCCCCCTCACCCACTTTCTTCCCCCCCAATATTTGTTTGTTTTTGTAAAGCCTTTGGTTCCTTTAAAAGACTGTAGTGCATGCCAGCTGGAGTAACAGGCTGTGAGGAAAAAAAACGTATCTGAAGAACTAAAGTTATGACAAAACCTGTCCTCCAATATACATCTTGGTCTTGTTTACAAGGTGATGTTATTTTCAGTTGGGTGGAGGCAGCGCTCCTCTAAACAACTCCAAGCATGCAACTTTGTGGTAAAAAAACCAAAAAAAACACCAAAAAAAACCACCAAAAAACCAAAAAAACAAACAAAAAAAAAAACAGGGAAAGAAAATGGGTGTTCCATCAGACAAACATCTCCTTCACTTTGCTACTCTGTCTCAAGTTCTGCTCATTTCCCCAAGCAATATCTAAGTCTCTCAGAAAACCTGAACATAACAAGAAAAAGTGTTTGCAGCACTGCACTGAGTTTGAAAAAATGGAACCACTGAAGAACAGATGAATGTAATGAGGAGGCCAGTGGTCTTCTGCAGAGCTATCACTGACCTCGGCATTTTGCTGCTGTGCCTGGTCTACTACGAATGGAATCTACTCCTGCTATGTAGACCCTTTCCAGTCCTCCCTCCTATAATGTCTTAATTCCTATGGGAATGGCACTCTTCCCCAATTTTACCTTTAGATAATTGTAATTGAGAGTTGTTTTCCTATCAGTTTTGATTTTTTTTTTTTTAGTCTGAAAGACATTATTTTGATTTGCCAAGTGGCAGTTTTTCTGAAGCTAAAGCCAAACCCTGGGTTTTAATGTAAAGCAAAATTATAAAATATTCATTATTATAGAATCGTAATCATAGAATGGTTTGGGTTGGAAGGAACCTTAAAGATCATCTGGCTCCAGCCCCTCTACCATAGGCAGGAACACCTCCACTGGACCAGGTTGCTCAATGCCCCATTCAACCTGGCCTTGAACACTTCCAGGAATGAGGCATCCACAACTTCTCTGACAACTCATTCCAGTGCCTGACCACAGCCACAGTTAATAGTTTCTTCCCTATGTCTAACCTAAATTTTCCCTCTTTCATTTTGTACCCAATTAGTCCTTGTCCTGTCACTATAGTTCCTGTTGAACTGTCCCTCATCAGCTTCCCTGCAGCCTCCCTTCAGATAGTGGCAGGTAACTCTAAGGTCTCCACACAAATTTCTCTTCTCTGGGATGAAGATTCCCTAGCTTTCTCTGCCTATCAGTTGCTAAGTATTATTATGGTATTTGCACCTGAGGGGGCAAGTGGGCTCAAAATATTATCTCAGCAAGATTTCATCAGAGGGTATAGATGAATAAAATAATTGCATTTTATGATTCAAATGCAGATGGCAAACAACCCAAATTCATCCACTATACAGAAATACATCCAACAGATTTAATGTATATATGGCTAGCTGCAGATGGAGGACTCTATGTGTGACAATAGCATGGGAGTATTTAAAATTCCCAGGTATGTATATTTTCCTTAACTATAGCTACTTAGTAAATAAGTGTGGAAAAGTATTTCTGAAAGGATTTTGACTATAAGAAGAATACAATAAATAAAAATGACATGGCTCAAAGGTCTGTTCTAGACCAACAACTTTAAAAGTCACATTCTTCATTTAGTCTATCTGAAAATGTTAAAAAAATAGCTGAGCTATCTTGCCTGTGCTGTGTTTGTATTAATTTGTTTTTTATTCAGAATGTCATTTATCCTGTTGGACTGTGAAACTCTTTAGAGGAAAGATTCTATTAGATTTTTTATAGATATTTCTTCATTGCATGTTCTGTAGCTAACCAAATACAAACAACTCTTATTTTGCGTGTCCTGGGGTGATTAGTTTAATGTTTCAAGTTGCTTATGTTTATTGGTTCTGGCATCTAAGAAAATGAATAGCATGATCTTCTACCAGATTGGTCTAAATAAAAGGCCTTCTTTACTTTAATCTGTAGTTGTGTGTGTGTGTGTGTAAAGCGTCAGAGGCTGTATACTAACAACCATGAAAACTGAGGTCCTTTGACTATTAAATTGCCTTAGTATTACCTACACAGGCTTTAACGAAAACAGGTTGCCAACATGCCCACTCATCCGCTGGTCTCTAGGTTGCAAGCAGTTATCTAAATTTCCAATCACCATTCATTCTGTTATATCTCACTTCTGTCCCACTTCATTCATGGAACATACCTGTCTGTTAAAGCTTTTGATTTGGCAAGTCAGAAATCAACTTCCTATTGCTGAATGATATTTTCATCTATGAATTGCTAATGTAAGATTCAAGACTGTTTCTCTTAGTTTTCCTAGATTCGGTCCTTGGACATTGTCAAGGTGGTAGTCATCCGTTTGTCTGTGTTTTCTTAGCAACATAGGAAAATATAGAGAGTAAATTGCAGTTGTTATACACGACAGAGATAACTAATGATGTATAGACCCCAAAAACTGTCTTTATAGATGGAAACATGTCAGTAACTTCTGTTATTGTGTTAGAAGTTATGTTCTTTCCTTCTGACATTTTCAGAAGGGTGTGGAAAGCTGTGAAAACCCTTCTGCAAATCCTCCTTCCCCCTTTCTCTTTGTCTTATTTAACTGCACATCTTTAATCCAAAGAAAACTTTGATTTTTAAGCTAAATTTCCTTTTCCCTGCAGGCATTTGGATGGCTTCTGTGTGTGGGTAACACTAAGAAGCAAAGAACAAAAAGTAGAACAATACTGATGTAGTAGAGAAGACTAATGGACAGGGAGCGTAATGCCCTTCCAACTGAGGTCTCCTGGGTTAAAGCACTCTAACATCTATAGTTGAGTGCATCTCTAATTCCTACTCCTGCTACTCACCCTCTAATTATAAAGCATTTTAGAAAACAAATAAAAACATCAGAAAACAAAACCAAACCATTTTTTGTCTTTTCTGTGACAGTGTTATGCTTCACATAAACAAAAATTCACTGGAGTAGTGAGTAGCACTGGAGCCTTCAGTTTTGGAGAATTTCTCTCTCTTTCAGGAATATTTGTTAATTTTACAGATAAAGACTGTTTCAACATAGCAAACATCTCATGTATAGCACGTCTTTAGCTGGTCTCATTTTGGGATGCTCACCTGAAGATGAGAACTTAGATCTCAAATTCAGATTGGTCTGAGGAATAGAGAAACATTTAAAGATCAGAAGGAACATAATCTCTCTAATATGTCTGTAAACCCCTAGTTGGATAGTTATCTTGGTTCTGTATTTGTTGTGGGTTTTATTCACTTAAATTGTCATTATTAAAATACACCAGAGCACCAGAACACTGGGACAAGCTGTTTGAAACCTATTTGGTGAGGCAGGGCAAGACAGTTATAACTTTCTTTGGAACAAGAAATGTTTATAACAAGGAATAATGTAGATGTGAGAATGTAATAAAGTAAGCAGTTGCTGCAGTAATTTAATTAACAAGTAAATGAATATAAAAAGACTGTGCTCTTCAATGATTTTATTTCTTCATTTTCTAGGAATGTAATGTTGTGGTGAAATACAAAGTAAGATCTGAAACTGAAATGAAGTTCTTGTTGGATCGTGTGCATCCTAAGTGTCACAAGTGGGATAATTTGTTCTGTAACATCTACTGTGTAAGGACAATATATTCTGTGTAAGTATTGCTCAATTAGTTATTTGTCACAAAGTGACCTGGAATGAGCAAATTTTATAGCTCTTCAGTGTTTACTGTCATAAAATTAAACAGAATGGTCTGGTTTGGAAAGGACCTTGAAGGTCACCTAGTTCCAACCATGCTGCCGTGGGCAGGGGCACCCTGCACCAGACTCAGAGTCCCACCCAGCCTGGTCATGAACACTTCCAGAGATGGAGCATCTACAACATCTCTGGGAAAGCTCTTTCAGTGTTTCACCATAACAAAGAAAAAGACTGCCTCCTAATATTTAAACTAAACCTACTCTCTCTGAGTTTGAAGAAATTGCCACTTGCTTGTTGCTCCTGCTCTTGTAGAAGTCCCTCTCCAGCTTCCTTGTAGCCCCCTTTAGGTACTGGAAGGTACTCTGAGGTTGCCCTGGAGTTTTCTCCAGGCTGAAACACCCCAACTCTCTCAGCCTGTCTTCATAGAAGAGATGTTCAAACCCTCTGATCACCTCTGTGACTCTCCTCTGGACTTGTTCTAAGAGATTCGTGTCCTTCTTATGTTGACAAAGATTTCTAAGTCAGTGATGATTCATTGAAAGGGAAGTAAAAATTTGAGTTACAGTGGCATCTCAAGACCCAAGTAAAGCGAGACAGTTTCTCATTCCAGAAATATCAAACCTCTGTCCTTAGGTAATGTAAGTTGATTTACTAATTTCAAATTAACCTACTCTGCCCTGGACATAGATTGTATGTTGCTTTTTTAAAATTAATACTGAGTTTGATGTTGTACAGGAAGGGTGGGAATAAAATTTTGAGCTGTCACTGCATCAATAATTCTCCCAGAGTCACACTGGGCATAAGCGATGAGGACTTTTAACTATATGATGTGTTGCACCACAGTCCCAAAAGTTGCCAGTGGCTAAGAACAGGAACATTTGTTCACACAGCATGGAATGAAAAACTGTCTTTTGAAGTGCTGAAATGAAGGGCTGTTACTTCCCAAAATGATGCTTGATGAAATGCAAGTACTTAAAATTTTGTGTTTGAATGTGGTCATGATGTCACCATCAAGCATATTTAATGAATAACATGACCTCTATCTGACCTACAACAACGTGCTTCTCAAAGAAAAGCTAAATAATGTGTTAAAAGCAGAAAATGTTCCTTTCCAAACTGAAATAAAATATTTTCTGAGGAGGCTAAATGTGGTTATGCAGTTGGTTTAAGGATTTTATTATAACAGTTACGGTGTCTTAGAAACATACTGGGAGTTTTGCTCATGATTAAATATATTTGCTTATCTTTCTAGATTTAGAAATTTACCCTAAAACAAGTCAAGTGAATTGTTTTGTAACTTCTGATTTGGTCTTAATGCATCCCTGTGTTACACAGATTCAGTCTAGAAACCAGATGCTGAGGCTGGTAGATGTGGAAATATGGCATATAAACATCCTCATGTATTTCTGCTTTTTGAGTTACTAGTATTTTTGGAAAGATAGTGTAACTTAGCATTAACGTAGCAAAGAAAGAAAAAACCTGACCCTCTTCCATTGGTGTTTCATAAATTTTAAATGGTCCCTTGCATAACTCTTTTGGAGTATATTCTACTACCTGTTTTAGCATTCTAGGTAAAATATCTTCTTTTTTTTTTTCCTTTCTTAGGCTAAGCCTGCTAGGGTCAATAACATTATTTGTGAAAGGATTGTAGATGAGAGTCACAAGGAAGTCAATGTTGAGCCTCTGCTTCAGATGCCAAAAATCACTAGGGAAATTCATAAATGGAAATTCCACATGGAAAAAGAACTCAAAATATAATATATAATTTAAAAGTCTAAAAATTTTTCATAGTTTTCAATAATTTAGATGTACTTGTCTAGGGAGTAGAAAACAGAGATAAATAGAGATATGGGAACAAGGTATGTTATGTAGTATCACATTACTTCAGTGAACACAACCTAGCCAAATAAACTTCTTTTCCTCTTTTTCATACCACTCAAACCAAAGGAAACTAGAATCAGTAATGGGAATATAAATAAATTAGAGAAGCTTCTCAAAAGAAAACTCAGAGCATGAGATTTTTCTAAGAGAACTAACTCATCATGTTGCCTACCTAAATCAACAGAACCACCTGTCTCCATTTGGGATCCAGGACTAAATTTTGTTCTTCAGGCTGTGTAAGTCAGGTTAATTGCCCTTCTCAAGTGCAACAGGAGAAAGCTCCTGACATTATTTACAGATTATTCCTCTAACCTCGGGGATGTAAAGGGAAAGATTTGGTATTGAATTCCCTCCTAAGACAACCAAATCCTTATTTTTTAAGAACATCACCTTAGATTCAAGGCTGTAGAGCATTTTGGCACAGATTTCACATTCTCATCTTCCAATAGTTTGTTTTAGTAGCGAGTAGATTATCTTCAATTATTACTGAAATAAGCAGGTGTCTTGCTAGTTTTCTTTTTCATGTGACTGCTATAGTCAGTGAGTGACAGCCTCTCTCACTGTAGCCAAATGAATACTCTGTTATGAAAAATAAAAATATGTCAGCAGCCAAAAACATAAGTCTTAAGCTAAAGTGTGCTATATCTGTCACTGGACTTGGTTTAAGTTGTTTCACATGAATTAATGTCTTAAAAGTCCTGAGTCTCCTACAGGCCAGGTGCTTATTTTTAGGTCAAATTTGACAGCCTGCTCTTTGCTGATGCTTCAGTTGAACTAAAACTAGTTCCATGATGTCCTCTCAGTTACATCACTTAACATGAGAGAAGAAGGAAAGCAGTTCTTTCATGGATATCATTGAAGATTAGCCAGAAGATATAAACGCTTGTGATTCTTTCAAGCCAGAGTGCACCTAAACTTGCTAGCACACTTTACTAAAAGAAACAGAGGTTTCATTCTTTGACATCTGAAAAAATAGTAAATCTTATTAAGCAGATGTGATAAGGAAACAAAGGCAATTGATAGGAAGTTAGTAAGAATGTGCAGGAAGTACTGCAAGAATATCTCAGATGGGATGAATATGATATATTGTATAATTTTACAGATATTTTTTGTAAATAAAAAAAATATTACGGAACTTAAAGGAGTAATGTCCATTCCCTTCACCAAGACTATATGTTCTTTGTATTATTATGGTTTTATTACTTGAAAGAATGGTTAATTATTTTGAAGAGATTTTGCGGACAGAATTGCTGCTGTTAATTGGTTACTCAGTACACTAAATTTCAGACCCTGTATCTACACTTGACATAGCCAACTTTTTAAATGTGAAAAACAGTCAACAATCTCCAATGTAAGAAAAAGTTTGTAGTGAAAAAAAAGATTAAATTTATTTACAAAATAAGATTTTTATACTATCTTTCAGTTGCTTAAGGCACAATCCTCAGATAATTTCAGATATGGTTTTATTACAATTTTTATATCCCCAAACTCCTTAATAAAGAAAAGCGTGTGAATATTTAAATTTTCAAAAACTAAGTAACCTTTTAGTTTTTATTGAAATAGGTCCCTCACTCTTTGAATCATCAAGTTACATGGAATTTACCTATTCTAAGAAACAGATCCCAAAACACTGAGCTGTTTAGCCAGATTTCAGGATTCAAGTCTCTTTTTTAGGTTTTAATAGAAATACTTCTACTCTAAAAGCTATTTGCCATGAATTACATTTTTGTCTTAAAGATTATCTAGACAATAAACTTCGAGGTTCTTGGACTCTCTGAACTCAAGCAGGCAAACCACAAAAATTGAGATTATGTAAAAATGGTGATGTTGTACTGTTTATTAATTGAGAATGGTTCAAAAGCTATGGCAAAGCAGAAAGCACAGACTTTGAACAGAAGAATAAATACCACGTTTTTCTGTCTTGATTTGTTGCATCACCAAAAGTCCTTTTAACAAAATAGAAACCCTAAACCAGCTGGGCTAATCTGTTTTGTTCAGCTGTATGCTTCAAAACCAGGACAGATTTGGAACTGAAATTGGCTTAAAACGCAGGACTCCATTCTGACTTTCTCTGAATGAAAGGTCAGGCTGCAGGGTAGCAGGTCAGTTTTCTGCCTTTCCTCTTTATGCTGGTAGCTTGAGGGTAGCTGGTAGACAGTGCTAGAAAACATCTTGTCTAATCAAAATGCTTAGAACCATTTTGCTCACACTGCTTGGAGGGAAAATGAACAACTACTGCTATTCTAGCACCCTTGTAGAAAAACATTAATTAAATAATACTTTCTGGGAACTTTAACAAGTTTTATTCATTTCACAACCAAGCTGCAGCTTGCGCTGGGTTAATAAGGTAGGTATATATACATATAGGTATTTCATAATTTGTTAATAAGGAAATATGGAGAACTCATGCGAGGAAGAATCAAACCAGAAGTTGCAAGCGGGGTAACTGGGAGTCAAACAGGGAGTCCCTGAATACCATAGCACTCTTATACCTGCATGTGGCAGCATCAGAACACCATATAAAGGTCAGGAAAGTAAAGTATAAACATAAGCAAAAATAAGAACTTAATGGGCACATGGTTCATTTGTCTACTTTGCACTGTCAGCCTCAAGAGTGAACATTCTGCTGTGGATCATCTGTTCATGATTCCTGCAGATGGCTTTCCTGCCTTTACAGAGCATTTCAGAAAGTTCTTTTAAGAACAGCACCAATAGCACATCATCTGGGACTGCAGCTGTTATCCAGAGAGAAGTCAGATAGGAAGATGAAGGGAGAGGAGGAATAAATCAAAAGCAGCCTGCTCGTGGCACTTATCACATCATACTAATTTCTCTTTGCTGCAAATTTTAACATCTATACGAATGGAGAGGATTATCTGAAGTACAAAGATTCCTTGTGAATGTTACCACAAGGACATACATTCTAGAGCATTTGAACTCTCTTTTCCAGTCAAGTTATTTAATATAGTCCATGTTGCAGCTGACAGTGCAAAGTTTACAGGATCAATAGAAAACTCTTGTGTTTAGCATGTGGATACATTTATAAAGTTGAATTAGGCAAATGGAATGCTTATGAGTAACTGCTTTAATCCAAAGAAATTCTCATTCTTTCAATTCTCCATCTGACTGCTTACAGGAAGGCAAACTGTTTCCTCTATCTGCACCTAACTGTGCAGTTATCTGAAGGCTCACTTGGACATGAACTCAGGTGGGCTGGTTGAAAAGTTTCTTTTAGAAAGTTCAGAGGTTGTTATCAGCAACAAGACTATTGACAAAGCTTTTATTGAATGGTCTTTAAAATGATTTAGAGTGTAAATGAACAGGATGAATTTTTCACAGAACTTTCTCTAGCCTTGTTTTCTGGGTTCATTCTGTCATAGAGCAACTACTGCATCGTGTTCAGCTGATTGTGGTAAAGAGAGATCCCTAATTAGCTACAATTTTGACTAACCAGAACAGTCTGGAGTAGCAGTAGACATATTGCTGATAGTGGCTTGACCTAAACGGGGATTTCTGTTCTGGTATATGCATTTCTTGGATAGGCTGGGGATGAAATATTCCATTTTCAGTTTTCAATTAGTCTCTTTCTACATATCTTTTATCAAGTATTTGTGTCTTGTCTGCATATACTATTTTACTTTGATGTATTATATGTTTTAATAGACTTGGACAGTGGTTTTAACTTTAAAATGCCTTTTCGAAAGAAAAAGAAAATGTTGCTCAAAATACTAGTTATGAATTTCTCAATAATGGAACATTTTAAGCTGGTAGTCTACCTGTGTGTAGACTAGACATGTATGCATATGTATTTATATAGACACACATACATGGAGATATATGTATATGAATATAGCTGTGTGTATATACAATAAAAAGTGTGAGGTTTTTTTTGTCTTGTCTGCTGTCTTGCTTCATGAGAGTAAACGATGTCTTAATTTGCTTTTTCGACATAGATTTTCTGGGAAGGTAGTATACACCTGAAAGCACACTTGCTCCCTTGTGTCTTAACTGTATTAATTTCATTGTAATAATGCATCAGCTAAGACTTTGTTTAAACTCTACACATTTTTAGCCTCTTTTATTCATTACTGATGTGACATAAAAAAAAAATTAAGTACTGTGAATTTCCTTTGTCATGCCAATATTCAGTATTCAGATTATTTCAAAGGTCTTAGCTGTCTCTGAAATGTTTGATAATTTTCTTCTTTCCCCACACACTTGTATCTAAACATGTCTTTTAAAAGTACAGCAATTGTCTTTTGATCTTGGTTGTATCTTTTTGTATACTAAAGTTTGCTTTAAAAAAAATGCTGTGATCCCACTCTCTTGTATGGCTTCACTCCTTCTGGAATGCAATTCTTGGTTTTTAGAAGAAGATACTGAGTCATGAATAGATAAAATTCCATGATTTAGAGCTTCCTTTTCCCTGTGGCTGTCAAATCTCAGGTCAAGTGGTCATCTGGCATTCGTGTACTGTTGTTGAACCTCATTATTTTTTCATGCCTGCTCAGTAAGACAAAGGCATGGCCTGGCTGTTAACAGTTAAACATGTTAAACAGAGTTCAGAGGGCTGCAGTGGCAAAATGTCCTGTACAAAATGGAACATATAAATTGGTACTTAGCTGTAGTAGGGATGTGTGCAATAAAATTCATAGCTGTGAATTTTACTCAATTTTCAGAAACTGTGAATTGAGTGTAGGGACAAAGTCATGTCTGACTACTTCCATAATAAGGATGCACTGAAACAGTTATGTGAGAACTCAAACCCCTTTTGAGATTTCTTTTAAATTAGTATTATAAGTATAGTAGAAAAAAGTAAGTTAATATTTTTTCTGTGCAATTTAATCTCTTTTATCTTCTTTCCTGGCCATTAAGTTACAGAAAGAGAAGTTTTTCCTATAAAGGTGAATCAAATTTTTCATATGAATGTATCCTAAGATTTCAAAGTGCAAATGTGTCTGAGAAGAAAATTACATATTTCTTACTTAGTCAAGAACTAAAATTCATATTTGTACTATATGAGATTGGAGAAATACCCTAACTGGAATTCTGGATATTTGCAATCCATGGTACAAGAACATAAGGAGCAGAGAAGCGTATTTTAATTTTTCTAAATGCATATTCTTAGCACTACGTACTGATGGATATAAAGATAATTGAATTCTCTATTATATTGTTCTTCCATATATATTGTATTTGTTTTCACTGTTAGTTTTTTCTTTTAGTATCTGTCTTGAAGACATTAAAAATCTGACTGGAAATCCTGCAGCTGTGGGTGCTGCCATTGTTTTGAGCAATGGGTTATAGACAATCTCCAGAGGTGCTCTTCAAATATTCTGTGACTCTGCAACCGTGGTGAGCCAAGAAAATGTCAGTTTTGTCATGTGCAGAGAGCTTTGTTTTCATGCTGAGAAAAGTGCTAGTATGATACCACCCTCTATCCCAAAAGGAGGAGAGTGGTCCACAAACGACAAGAGAAGGCTGAGCTGGAAGAACAGTGGTTGTGTTTCTGGAATGCCAAAGTAGCAACTGTTCAAAACTCAGCTGCCTTTTCCACAGGTCTCTGTGGTTAAAACATTTTTAAAAGCTGACCTTAAGGATCAGCAAGAGATGATCTTTATCATGACCCTCACTTCCCTAATCTACTTAACCTTTTTCCTCTGGGAGCATAGAAAGGATAGCACACTGTGTTCTATATCTCTCTCTGAAAAATTCCCTTTACTTAGAGAGGAGATGAAACATTTCTGCTTTTCTTTCATCTTCTAGTGCCAGCATTCCTTTCTGTTTCTTTCATCCCTCAGTTTCTCTCTTCCTTTTACAGTACTTGAAAGAAAACACCTACCTCATTCAGTTATTATCTAATCTAGGGGCCCTTCCCTGCTTCCAATATCCACCCTTTTTTTTGGTTCCATTTACCTCATTAGTGAACTCAGTCTCCACTGACTTTTCTATCCACTCTGAATGCTGCTATTATTCTTGCCAGTGGAGGAAAAAAAAAAAAGACCGATGCTATTCCTTTGCTGGGAAGTACTCCAAATTATGGATTTCCTTAGCAAAACTCTTGAAATTCTATTCCACCTCCTTACCTCCCACACAGGGCACACTCTGAAAATCTTTGTAAAATAAAAATTTTAGGAAGAAATAATCTCAGCCTAGACACATTGATAAAAACATGCTTTGCTCATGTAAGTAAACTATGTCATATGTTTAAACTGTCTTGGTCACTGTTTTGCTACTGTAGTTGTTATTATTGATGCTTTCCAATAAGCCTTGTGTTCATTTTTCTGGTACTTTTTTTTTGTCTGAGACTCATTTTCTCCTAGTCTATCTGTTGAAAGCAATATTCTTAGCATTGCCTTAAATAGCAGTATGTGATTTTAGAATATTCTTACTGTAGGTGGAGCCATACATTTTTTAAAAATCACTACTTTTTAAATGAAAATTTCTTATTGTCCCTGCATAGTGCAGTTCAGATACTGGGAATACAATTTGTGTAGGCACATTATTTGAAGAAAAACTACCCTGGTGTGGATTCAGAGGGAGTTAGATCTCAAATATGGTATAAATGTATGAGTGGTGGTCTACAGCCAGTGTTGCTGATTACACCCAACATGGACTTCAAATCTACTCAGTTGAACTTAATCGGGGAAACAGCCTCAAGTTGTGTCTGGGGAGGTTCAGGATGGATAGTGGGAAAGATTTCTTCACTGAAAGCATGATTAAACATTGGAACAGTCTGCCCAGGGAAGTGGTGGAGTCACTGTCCCTGAAAGTGTTCAAGAATTGAGTGATATGTTTTAATGTCATGGTGGAATTATGCCAACAGTTGAAGTTGATGGTCTTGGAGGTCTTTTGCCACCTTAATTATTCTATGAGTCTATGCTTCATTTGAAACCTGAGAGAAAGTGAGCAAACTTGGCTCTACAGTTTGTTTTTTAGAGCAGATGCCTAGGAAGAATGCACAGTTTTTGAATTAAAACAAGTTATACAAGTTATATTGGAATACATAAATCGTGCACTGAGGCAATGGACTTTCAAAGGTAAAAGGAAGTGGATGGCAGTTCTGCTTTCTACACCATCTCTGGGGATGTTCTTTTCTATTTTTCACTGGCACAAACACAATTATTCCAGTTCTCAGTGGTTCACAATTTTTCACATAGTGTCATCCATTACAGTCGGTCTTTGTGAATCTGAAATGTTATTCACACTGGATTTTCTTCTAAGTGGTGGGAAACAGAATATTACTGTTCCTCTTCAGTAATACTTAAAAGTATATGTTGATTTAAATAATGTTATTGTATCTATAATTTAAATTCTTTTCTCTTCATTCCTTTTCTTTTTTCTTTTTCCACTCCCCACCAAGTCTTAGTATCAAGCCTATTCTGTACTGATAGTTTGGAATAGTAGTTGCATCTGGGCAGTGGGGAATCAAGCTGTTCTTGCCTAATTGCAGTTTTATTTTTGATGATTTAAATTTTTACAATTTCAATTTTTTTGTCCTGCTTTCTGACACATACTATCTTCTTGAGATGCCTAATAAATTCCAGTCTCTCTAGGTCTTATATAGTTGACTGGGCAGTAAATAATATTTTATCACTTTATGACCTAAATATTTGCTCCCTAAGTCTTTGTTCCACTAGAAAAAGGAGGAGACATATTTAAAATTAATGAAAAGCATTATAAAGATATTTACTTGACGTACAGGAAAAATAGGGGAAAAAAAGGACAGTGTTATAGCTGTCTCTTTCCAAATAGGCAATCATATCCATAAGACCCTGTACTTAGAAATGGAGTTCTCAGGTTCCAGTAGAATAAAAAGTGATTGGAACCTAGTTCCGTTATTAAACTAATTATGTTTCTAACACATTTTGTTTTCAATTTTGAAAGTGTTGTGAGATTTTATGTTTCTGAATGTTTTTAATGACTAAGAAATAAGATTATCAATTGAGAAGACTCTGGTCCCTTACTGATGCACAAAGAAGAATGTCTTAGTTTTTCTTAGACTTTGTTTCTAATGCTTATTCTTTTCTAAAGATAGACCCAAATCCTGCCAGGATATAATTTAATAAAATCATGACACTTTAATATTGTTTGGTTAGCAGCCACAAGAGCATGTGGATTCTTTACAGTGAAAGGATGGTTAGCTGTTCAAAATAATCTACGTAATTATTTACAAAACAGGAAAATTACAATAAACTTCTTCATGCAAATTGTTAAAATAATCTCATTAGGAAGAATTTGTATTGACATGGAAGGAATGAACAGGGAAATTACAGAAATGAAGATGCACATCTAAATATATTGCAGTTTGAAACATTTCAATTTGCATGCAAATTGAATATTGAATAAAAAAGCTTTAAGAAAATTAAAGTATAAGCCATTTTATAAATTAAGAGAATGTGCAAAAAGCTGTAACATGTTTTGCGTGTTTCTCTGCTATCCCCTTGGCATAGATATAAAGGTCTTTACTACCACTCTTCAATTAATGAAAGGTAAAAGACTTTAGATTTGATTCCAGTAGGACATATAATGCAGTACATCACAATATTATTGCAAGGCAGTTATTAGCATTAATCATTATGTATATATTCTCCTTGATTTATTAAGCAGAAAGATGAAAGGAAAAACTTAATTTGAGAAACATGGTCAAATAAAATAAAACAAAATAAAATAAAATCTGGTTTTTGAAAAAAAATCATCTGCATGAATATTAATTGCCTTTAGTTTTAAATGTGTCTGCAAATTACAGTAGATAAATTACATTGCCACTGGAAATTACATAATGAGATCTGTTATGCAAGGGAATGCCTGTATTACGGTATTAGAAATGATACTGCACTCTACCTCCTTTTATCTGTCTATCATTAAAATTTTTATCTATTGGCCAAGTCGTTCATGAAAAAAACTCTTATTTTTGGATTAAATGCTATTTTATTATAGCAAAATGAGTGCCCTTATGCACTCTTTTAAGTCTATTGGAAATTTTTTTTTACAAGAACTGAAAAATAGTTGAACATAAAATCCATTCCAGAGAAATAAAATATTGTTTAACATTTCTTCAGAAAGATGCTTATTTGTTTACATGTACAGTAGTCTTATTAATATCAAGAGGAAACATGCGTGTGAGAAGGACAAAAGCACTCCTAGTTTATTGGCAAGATTACATTATCAGATTTTATTTGGAGAATTTTAGATTTAGTGGTAGTTAGCAAACTACCCAAGAGTATAAATTAATTTACTGCGTATTAATATTTGTAGCAATGATATGGCTATTTTAACATTATCATCATATTTCATACAAATGTCCAAACATCTAACTCTCATTTAGGTCTTCAGTCTTTTGTCTTCTGGCTTTAATTAACTTTGGGTTGCTCTTTAGCTGTCTGTGTTACAACTGTAATAAGAAGAAATCTATTTGTGAGGTTAAGTGAAGGGAAGAAGGAAGTAGAAAAAAAAGTACTTAACATTTATGAACACAAAAGCCATTTCCAAATATGCAGTCAACACTGATGTTGCAAAGAAACACAGCAGAATTTCAAACAGAGCTGGCTTGGTTTTGTTACTGAATATTTGAAGGTTACCAAACACCTAATTTGGTTGCTGCTCCCCTGCAGCTTCTTTAGGGCAGCGTGTGTGGCACGGACTCTTACCCAGATGCCTCCATAGAAGTGCCTGGGTCTCATTTTGGAGAAACCTGGTGACTGAGAAAGCTCTTGTAAAATGCTAGGAAAGGCAAGTTCCAAAGGCAAAGGGGAGAAAGTCCTGAGTTTTCCAGTAGTAAATCTGAATTATAGAACTGTCAAGCAAGATCCCAAGGAAAAATGGGCAAGGAGATCTGAAAAATGAATTCTACTCAAAACTAAGTGTGACATTATCACTTCAATACTTCTATGAAGTTTCTTTATTTTGTGTTATATTTTTCTTAACACAGAACCAGAAAAAAAGTGGGGTTTTTTCAAAAACATGCCATACTTGGGTATATACTATGACATTCTCATGAAAAGCTTGCACTTTTAAAAGGAACTCTGACACAAATGGCCTATTTTTCTATGTAGCTGAAAAAACTAATTGTAACAATACATATAAATGGCACCTAAAAATATGCAATGAGGAAGCGGAAGCTGTGAGCCAGAACTATTGATTGAATATTACTTTGGAGACTTGAAGGGTTATCTAATTTTTAGGCATATAGAAACACATACTTTCACATTCCATTAACTACTTTCAAATGCTCTTCACACTCAAATTCCCTAAAGGTTGATGAGCCTTTTTTATGTGTTAGTGCTTATAATGATAGTTTATGTTTGTATTTAACTTTAAAGATCTTAAAGAGCAGTGACTACTTAGTAATTATTATAATGTGTAACTGTCAAAATGTATCATGTTCATGGAGCAAGTATGTAAAATAGTTGCCATAACTATCCTTTTCTTTACTCAGACTTATTTTTTGTGTTATTAAAGCAGATTTTTCTTGCTTAAAATTGTAACAGTACAAAATAAGTGGGTTGGTTCACTGTCATGATAAGATAATGAATGCACTTCATCTTTCTGTAAAACCTCAGCAATAAAGTATAGAACACAGCGTGATGTTTGATATTTTCTAGCTATTTGTGTGAGTGGTATTGTTTTAAAACTAACCTAATGCCTCTCAACAAAATATGTAATAAATGCTCTTAGCTATTCTAGCTTGGATTGCATTTAAAACCTGCCTAATAGGAAGATTTTATGAGAGTTTCATTGGACTCTAAAGTCCACTTCTTAGGACTATTAACACTAAGGGAAAACAGTAGAACTTAAGACAATACTTAGCAGAACTAGTTCAAGGTTGTCTCCATCCAGATCCACCCATTTCTAAGTTATTGCTTCTCAGGTCATTCTGTCTTGGAAACAATATACTGCAAGCAGTGGGAATTAAACACACAAGTTCTTCCTGTATTTCAGGTATAGAGGTCAAGTCTTCCTCTTCTGTTCTGTCAGATATTTTAATTCTTGATAAATACAGAAAAATATGCCTTTTTTTTTTTTTTTTCAATGAGAATTGTGTTTTGTTATCTTTATGTATTTATGAAAACAAAACAAAAAATACCAAGGGCAGAATAGATTGTTAGCCCTTTAGGAAACATTATTTATTTGTATTTTTATGCTTGACTATGCAACTAGAAAAGCTAAGTGCTATTAAAACATAAGAAAATTGTAATCATAGTTTTAATACTTTCATTCATACCTAGATATTCTAAAATGAATAACGTTGAATTTTTTCTTCACTAAAGAAGAAACAAAAGTAAGCGGCAAAATAAAATGACAAACATTGCTGCATAGATCTATGTATCATGACTATCATTGTATAAATAGACAACATATATCAATGTATAAAAGAATCATTAGCAACTCTTAACAACAAAAAAAAAAAAATCTCTGTAGGGAAAAGTGGCAGGAAGAAATACATAATTCTTCTCTGGAACCTCTTAGTGTGAGTTCATCCATAGCAAGGTAGTGCAGGAGTCAAGGTTTTACCCCAGCCAACAGCTAAGTGTCACACAGCCACTTACTCATTTCTGCCTGGTGGGATGGGGAAGTGAAGTGAAAGAACAAAAAGTGAGGAAAGTCGTGAGTTGGCATAGAGTTAATAAGGAAAGCACTCACCACTTGCCATTGGCAGGCACATGTTCAGCCATCCCCAGGAAAGTTGGGCTCCTTCACACATAATGAGGAAGACAAATGCCATCTCTCAGAACCTCCTACCCTTCCTTTTCCCTTCCCCCAGCTCCACAGGCTGAGCATGGTGCCATACGGTGTGGGACATCCTTCTGGTCGGTTGGGGGTCAGCTGCCCCAGCTGTGTCCCCTCCCAACTTTTTGTGCACTCCCAATCTACTCACTGGTGGGGTGGGATAAAAGGCAGAAAAGGCCTTGACTCTGTGCAAGCCATGCTCATCAATAATGAAAATCATCCCTCTATTATAAACAATTATCAGTGTTTCCAGCACAAATCCAAGACATAGCTCCATTCTAGCCACTGTGAAAAAAATGAACTCTAAACCAAGCAAAACCAGAACTGTAGGTTAAATATCTTTGAATCTGAACATTTTTTAAATTAAAAACCCCCACAATATTTGACAGAATTAGTTGATAAGAGAATTTAAAATTTTGAAGATTATATTTTTGAGTGACAATTAGAGAGAAGAACAAATTCTTAGGTGTAATTTTCAGTAAAGATTCTGTTTATATTACAGGAACCAAAAGTTATGTATAATTTTGTAAGCAGGCTTTAATTCTGGTATCAAAGTCTGTGTGACAAGGTGTATATTTGCCTTCAAAATTATGCAATTCTTGTTGATTCTCACTCATTTGATATTTATTTTCTTCTGGAACATGCCTAGCAAGAGACATCACCTCAGCATTTTGGGAGGAGGTTTAGCTCTACATGAAATAAATATTGTCATCTCTTTATTCTTATTTAGAAAAGACTAAATTATAGATGGGGTTAGAATGGATCCCAGCTACTTCCTGACTCATGATCACTGTGGAGAAGTGAATGGTCCACGGTCAAATGGGCACTTCAGGTTCGACTGCCTACATTTACAATGTCTGGTATTGGTGCTTTAAAGAAGGAGCTCATATCCAACATATCTACCTAGCAGAAGACATGTGATGCCTCTTGCAATTAAGTATAGTAGAAGATTATGTTACAAGAGCTGTGTATTGTACCCTAGAGTCAACAATTTTTCTCTCTGGTGTGTTTCTTCTCATAGCATTATCTTTATGCTATTTTCTCCTAGTAAAGTGTGTGAAAAGGAATGGCAAAATTCTGGGCACCTCAATTATGGGGAATAGGGAGCTCTACCTAGCTCTTTGTCATAGAGGTCTCCACTTCTAAGAAAAAGGATAATTAATTTATGGGACTCGTCCCAGGGTTTTGAAGGAAGAAGGGAGTCATTACTGTACAGCAATGATATTTCAAAGGCAGCAGGGTCTTCTGTCCATGGATCTGTCTGCCAAGCAGTGGACATCACCAAAATGAGTTGACAC
Source organism: Orthonyx spaldingii (assembly GCA_013397795.1). Lineage (NCBI taxonomy): Eukaryota > Metazoa > Chordata > Aves > Passeriformes > Orthonychidae > Orthonyx > Orthonyx spaldingii. The sequence goes on from VZTJ01004569.1 coordinate 898,538, forward strand.
ATCAACCTGAGTCACATAATTTCATTCCAAAGCAGTCCATTACTCTTAAAGTGTAAGAAAGATACCATTCAGTGAACACAACTACCATTTTAACACTGTTGATACAAATAAAAATTTCTGGGTTTATACATTACTTGCGGATGATTACACCTTATCTTTGTCAGATATATTGTATTGTATGCTATCATATGAAGACAGAGATTCAAGCAACATTTGACTTCTGTAAAGCTGTTTCCACGAGCCAATAAAAAAAAAATCTTACTTCCCTTCTCTCTCTCAGTGACTGTCTGCCTTTGGTCTTAGCCTCAACTTCTCCCTCATTCTATCTGCCCTTAGTTTCAGGCTCTGCAAATCCTTTATTCCTTCTCTCCTTCAGAGTCCCTTCTCCTATAGAAAGTAGGTTCTGAGGATCTGTGCCATTCTTGTGCTGCATCTCTTCTCTATGTCTCACATCAGACCATTCCAGATGATTGTCTCATCTGTCTTGGATTCATCAGGCTTTCAAGAAAGAGTTGATCAACTTCTAAAGAAGACTAAAAGTCCTTTGCTCCCTCTATGCCCTTTCACAACTTTCAGGATTCAGCTACCTTGAAAAAAAAAGAATTCCATGAAAATATACTTCAATAAAATTAATAGTATTGAACTCTTCATGCTAAAATAACAACAGAGCCACCATTTTTCTTTTGTTAGGTCTTCTCTTTTGTGTGATTAACATGCCAATGAAATGCATTCAAAAGCAGTGCAGAAACCCTTTTAAGAGTACTGCAGTTACTTTTGACCTATATCTGACTCCTTGGCAGCAGTCAAGTATTTAAGTCAATCAGATGCATGAAAGAAGTGGTTTTTGTTTCCTTTGCAGGAAGATATTTGAAGTTTCAAACAAAAATATGCAGCTTGACACTTCCAGTAGTTTTGTGGCATTAATAAGAATAGTAGTATCATTCCGTGTCAATTTTTTGTTTTGCTGTATAGTATTGAGGTGTACTTCTTTTTCTTTTCTGCTTGATATTTAATTGATACATTGTTTCAGTTTGTCTTTTTTCATTGTTTATGGCTGCTCTAGCTGCCCTGATTTCATGGTTCTATCATTATGTTGTGATATAAATATCTGGTCCTGTACGGAAGGTTAGGTCACATGCCAGTGTTACAATCTCTCAACTATTTCATGAAGGAAGGATGTGTTGCTTCCTAAGAGAAGAATCCTCCTAAGAGGGTCTTGGCTTATACTTAAGTACTTTTTATTGTTCTTATCATAAATTCCATACAATTATTCAGATGTCTATGAAAAAGGAGGGATCATATCCCTATAATTTTCCCCATTCCATATGACAGATTTTTCATAACCATTTATATAAACATTCATATCTAAAAAAACTGATGCCAAAGTGGGCTTTATGACTTTTATCTTCAGTTTTCTTTTCCTCTTTGAATTAGCTGAAAACACATTCCATTATCTCTAGATCCCCTCACCTATTTTTTTCTAATAAGAAACAATTTCATGTACATGAGTGGAGTCTTATCTTCCCCAAGTAAAAATATTATAGAAGGAGATTCCTCAGATCAGATTCTAGTAGTTTTTCCATGGGAAAGTTTGTTATATAATGTAATCTAACTTTATAATTTTTCCTAATACTTTCAGTGCATGGTTTTTTTACAGAATTTATTCTGCTGTGTCCTATCACCTGTCACTGCATCATGGAATTAAGTGCAATCACATTCTTCCCAGTAACTTTTTGTCAATTTATTTTTGCCTCTGTTTATTTTGGGGACTTCAAAGTAGTTGACTAGCTGATTATGCAACTTGAATTTTATAAGAAGACTGCTCCTACTCCACCATGAATTATGCTGTACAATGCAGAATTGGGTGTAAAATACATTGGCATTCTATCTACAAAATAAGATGAACGAGTTTTTTAATGGGAAGTAGTGCTCAGAGAGACCTGGAATGCACCTCACTGTCTAGCAACTGAAACAAATTTACTGCTGATAGTGATGCAAAAGGTAAGGTAAAATTTCTGTTCTAACGTAAAAAAAATCCACTAATGTTTATGTCACAATCAATCTGTTTCAAGCTGCTCTACAGTACATTTATTTATTTATTTATTTATTATTCTCTTGCAAGTAATTTTTCAGTTTTCATCTGTAAATAATAATGACTTGTGAGGCCTAATTTTATCAAAAGACTATTTGAAGGCTGCTAATACAGTTGCTGGGAATAAACTGAATCACCAATAGAGGGAGCTTCACACTGGAGCCGTTCAGATTACTCAGTATTTTGAGTACAAGTCACTGAGATAATGTCCCAAAGGAAAGAAAGAAATGACTGACAAAATAGTTACATTTTTAGCTACTATTTACTTGTTTCCCAAAAATTAGTTCAAAAGTTAATTAGAGAGACTGATTAAAACTAAGCTCACTGACAATGTCAGGAAGATATGGAGGAAAGCACACTACATTAAGAAACAGAAGATTCTTGGACCAGTAAGGGTTTACTTATTTGAGAGGACAGCTAAAAAGCCAACCTTAGAAAGGGTAAAAAGAAGGATGAATAAAGATGTTCTCTAACATAGAATCATAGAATGGTTTGTGTTACAAAGGACCTTAAAGACCATCCAGTTCCAACTCCCTGCCATGGGCAGGGACACCTTTCATTAGACCAGGTTGTTTAGAGCTCAGTCTAACCTGGCTTTAAACACTTCCAGGGGTGGAGCATATACAAATTCTCTTTTAATAATTTCTATTAATCTAGGATGCTGTTTTCTCCCCTTTATGTTACAGTGGATTTACAAGCTACGTTTTTGAGAATTTGCTTCTGGCATGCTTAATAGTTCTAAATAATTGTACTATAATAGAATTTGGGGCTTAACTTCTGTTCCTTTCAGTAGTAAATAAAAAGAAAGCAAAAGTAAGGCATAAATTTTATGTCAAGGCCATCTGCTACATCATTTTAAATTTACTCCCTCTTACTGTCATTTCATTCCAAGAGTGTAGCAGATGGTGTGGAACCATCACATAAAGTACCTTAGTCTTCTTTTGTTTACAGGTATTCTAAAAAATCTGTCTATAGATCACTGTTAACTAGATACTCTGTAGGAAACCAATAAAGTTAGGTGAGTGTAATTAACAATTAATGACTCACATCCTGATGTCTTCACTTATTTTAAATTATAAAACCTTTACCGGTAGGAAATCCTCCCTGAAGCATTACCAGACCATGGAATGACTAAAAAGACCATTAAAGTTTCAGAATTTTCTCTAATAAACTATTATTACATTCACTTTCAATTTGTGCTGTGAGAAATCATAACTGTTTTAGAAACAAAAAACATTCTTTGGTGAAATCTAGTTTCATGTGTCCAGTTGCCTTTGTGTAAAAGGATCTGCAAATAAATACAGTGCCAGGAACAGCCACTGAAGGAAGGAATTATAAAAGACAACATAGAATATTGATTACAAATTCTCCTTGAGACTTTGTCCTCTGATGTTTTAATGAGAAAGTTATTCTGAAGTTGTGCGTGCTACATAGCCCTTGGCATTTAACTTAAATGCCCTAGTTAGAAAACCATGATCAATTAAGAGAGAGCGAGAGAAAACAAATTAGTCACAAAGAGATTCAGAGCTGCAAAATTAGTCCCTGGTCTTATCCCTTTTTTTCAGACAGAGCTCATCTTAGTACACAGTGATCTTGAGAAGACAAACCAGGCAGTACCAGTGGCTGGAGGTGGGTGTCACAAATCCCTCAGAAGGATTTATGTTAAGACAGAATGGGAAACACCATCATATGTCATTTGTATTTAGGCAAATCTACATCAGCTCAGATTTTGAATCAAGGTTTTTTATTGCTTATGCAATATAATTTTGTGTGCACAATAAGCAGGGTAAGACTTGCAAGGATTATGGTTTTGTACTGCTGAATTGCAAACAATAACAAAAGCAGGAAACAGCATCTGAAATAAGTGCTGAAATTAACATCTAAACCAAGAAACAATTTAATTTTGCTGTTTAGTCTGTTTTGTTGAAACGTGGTTAGTAACAACAGTTGGGATACCATTCAAGTAAGTGTGATATATTTATATTTTTTCCTAATTAAAACTATTTTTATGACTTTATTACTAAGAAAAGGACTTATGTTGTAGTATGGAAAAATTTTTACTTGTGTTTGTGAATAAAATAATAAATTGTAGATAATTTAAGAGGTAAGATTGCACACACTAATAAATTCTATAAAAAAGCTGTACACAAACTCATTTTTATTAATGTGCTACAGCCTGAGCATGTAGAAATCTAAGTCTTCAGAAAAAATGGCCATGGGATATTTCTGAAGCATCAGACTCTAAGGTTAATGTGTTTGGGAGTTTTACATGAATTTCAATGGGCTTTTAAAGGTGTAGTTTGTTTTTTTGCTTTTCATTATTTTTTTGAGATAATAGCAGATGCATGGAATTTTAAAGCTGTCTATTAGACTCCAAGAGACGACCTGTAAATATGAAAGTAAATTAGAGAATTAAGGCTGTCTTTGTAGCTTTTGTGTGAGCATTGGTCTCAGATACACAAGTTTCCTATAACTTACCCCATTTTGACATTGACAACAAAACCACCAACAAAGACACACGAGGGAGAAAAACACCAGAAAAACCTGTGATAAGGTCACAACACAAGAAAGGTAAGACATCTGTTTAATGTGCATTGCTTTTCAATCTTAGATCAAGCAAGCTGAGAAAAAAAATAGATGCTTTCATATCTGTAAGATGATAGGTTTCTTTCATCACACAAGATCAACTTGGAAGTTAAAGCAGATTTTGCTGTTGACTTCAAGTACAGACAGAATTTTCTTTGCTCCTCTTGTTTATGATGTAGAGATGGAAAATCAAGGAATGGTTTTAAGGAAATTATTCAAGTGAAATCTAAGAGGATGCTGAGCTCATAGGGACCAGGAAAATGTTGGATTGATTTCAAGGATTTTAAACCTATTGTAGACTCTACGTTTGTGCATAAGTTTTCCTTTAAGAAAATAATCTGCAGCTAGTAAGAAAGTCAGTCTGCAGGATTTTGCTAGTTAAAAATCTTCTCATGTGTTTCAGAGACCTGAATTGAGTCAAATATATGAAAATAGTTTAATTATGCAAAGGTTGATTGTCCAGCCTTTTCTTTTGAGAACACTGATGGTTTCCTGCTTAAAAAATCTGTCATAGTAGCTAAAGACACCTTTCTGTCCTATAGCATATGATTAAATCACTCCTTCTACATTTCTTTTTTTTGATCTTCATGTGGCATTTCTTTCTTTTAACCTTTCTACTTGTCATTCTGCTGCTCACTTGCTTTTGCAATACCCAGTTTTACAAATGATCAAAATTTTGATTATTATACAAGCAGTACTTCTATACTCCACATGGAAGTCAGATAGAAAATGCATTTGATGACTAATAGTATGTCTGTGCAATCTAGTTATTTTGAAATACATTCCAGCATCCCATTATGGAAAAAGCAATGAAATCAACTGAGTAAAGCAGGTTCTGTTAAAATAAACAAAAATGCCAGTAGGGGATTTCTGTCCTATTTTGAGGCCAGATTATTTAAGAATTCTGCTGTTCTTACTTTTAAATTACTTCAATAAGATCTAAATTAATTAGGAGTCTGATCCCCGAATGCATATATTACCACCCTCAAGTCCTTCAGCAAATTCTTATACACAGGTTTTTAAGCTCAGAGTATAAATGGTGATGCTATTAGGGAGAAATGAGTAGTGCTGACTTGTTTTTATCATTTCAGAATTTCTCTTTCTTGTAAATGTGTGACCAAGTGTCGTAAAACAAAGTCATACAGCTTGCTATGCTAATCTGACCCAATTGGTCATTAGCATGCGGAAAAGATCATTCTTGATCTATGAGCATCATCCTCCATTTTATTTAAGACAAAAAGGTACTCAAGAGAGCATGTATTCACAACTACATTATATTTGTAGATAATAAGCATCTGGTTCTTAAAATGCAGTTTTAAACCAGCAGGTACAGTTCTGTATATCAAAAAGAATCTGTGCACTGGTACTAATTCTGTTTTTCTATGTACCTTGCACTATTTTTAATGTACAGCTTCTTCTCTGAAAAGCCTTCTTATCTAATTGGAATTAAAACATCCACCTAAAAAACCTCTGAGAGCTTTTCTATAAAAAATTTCGGTCTCAAAGCTTAGGAGCATCAGCACAGCATCCTAATACAGTCATTTCACTAAATGTGTTTAAAAGGCTTCTTTGTTGATTTAAACTGTCTCCAGTGATGGAATGTGTAGGTGGAAGACAACAAAATCTACATTTATAGAAAAGGTCTTCTTAAAAACCCCTAAGATAGACCAAATTTCTTATCTCTTAAATTTTGATTATTTGTATTTTTCAGGACATAGGGATATATGTCAAGTATATACTTAACTTCCTAAAACAGAGGAAGCTAATTCTTAATTTAAGTCCTACCTTAAGAGACAATGCATTGCAAAGAAACACGGAATCACGTTACAATTAAGGTTTCTTCCCCTGCCTTCCAATCTCTCCATTTTGGTCCAGAGGAAATATTGTCAGCTGTCAAATATCACAGATTGTTTGGGATGGTTATTTTTGCATTGTAACCCACAGCTAGAAGTCATCTTAATCCCACTTTCCGTCTGCCTGCAAAAGAGTAAATCCCTGCCTCTACCCTCGCTATCTATCTGTATCAGAAGCAGAGTACTAAGGGACAACCTTTTCTGCTGGTCTATCACTCATCTGTAGCAGTGGGCAGATACACTCATCCTGGGCAGACATGAGAGCAAGCAGGCTTTAATTCAACACAAATATTCTAAATATATTTTAGAAGCTTTTCCATTGGTTCTACCATCAATCTCAGAGAGTTCCACAAGAGGGGTACTCAATTTTTAATGCAAAAACTGCTATTGCTTTAGAAAAATAAGTGCAACTGTTAACTCTCATTTCTTCATGAAATGTAGAAGTAATTACTTTTTATGAGGAAAGAAAATAATTTCACTACAGATGTTTTTATGGCTGTACATCTTAAGACAAAATGACCTCCTTTTACTGTTTATTTTTAATAAAAATTCTTCATCTGATTAAGCAAGTCAGCCTGTGTAACAAGTTGCTTTAGGCTGAGATTTTTGGAAATAGCATTTCCTCAGTGTAACATCCTGTTAGATGCTACTACTGTCAGACCAACCCCCTGTGAATATTCTTGTTTAGAACAAATCAGCACAGCCTTGGAAAGGAATGTGTGATCAGAGCTTGCCTTTTGGGGGAGAAGCCAGGTAATTTGAAGAACAGATTTTCCAATTTACACTTTTGCCATCCACTATGTAAACTCTAATTGGAAGTACAAATTGTATGATTTCAAAATGTTTTTGTTAAAAGGCAGGAAAATGGAGTCGTTTTCAAGTATTAGAAAAGCTCTCAACTCTTTTCTCAGTGAGACTTTCACTTCATTCTGTTATACTTGGACTAAAATGAGCATTGTCATACATTAGTAGATTACTCCACTTATTATAATCTAAGCTTAACTAGAGAGAGTACATTGAGATCCTATTATAAATTTCACTCTAAAGAAGTGAAAGAGAAATAATAATATTGAGCTCAAATATGTTTTGATTCCTTAACTTTCCCAGCAAAATCTACACCAAAATCTGAGGGACAAGAGGAAATGGCCTTAAGTTGAGGCGGGAGGTATTCAGATTAGACATTAGAAAACTTTTCTTCTCTGTTAGGGTGGTCACATATCGGAATAGGTTGCCCAGGGAGGTGGTGAGTCACCATCCCTGGAGGTGTTTAAGAGACTTCTGAGTCTGGTGCTGGGTGATGTGGTTTCGTGGTTTAGAGGTTACAGTGACAGCGCTGATTTGATGATTGGACTGGATGATCTTGAAGGTCTCTTCCAACCTTAATGATTCTATGATTCTATTCCTTTTGGTAAATTATTTCCTCTGGGAAGAAATAATGGCAAACCCTCTTACCATACAGAAACACTTGCAAAGGGTTTAATTAAAAAATTTATTTTTACTCATGGTCTTCATCACTAGACTCGCTAGAAGGCTGATAGAAAAGTAGTGCTTTTGTAAACTGAATTATGGGGAGTTTTTTGCCGGCTCTTACCTTCATTTCCATCATAAAACAGGTGCAAATATATATTTTTAGTACAAATATTACCAGTAATTTTAGTCATGTACTAGAGGGACATACTCCTAGTATGTACTTCATTTCAAAGTACTGTGGTTTGAAAGTGTAAAATATTCATGGTACCTGCAGACATTTCAGAGCTTCCTTTTCTGCTGTGTATAAATAGAACTTAAACATGTTACTAAACTTAAAATGTTAAATATGTTGTTATATGTTGTTACATGTGAAAATGTTAAATATGTTATTAAACCTAAACACTTCTATGTGGAGATAGCATGCTCTGTCAGTGCTGGTAGACTGTGAAGTCTTTTTGATTCATTTATTTAGATAGATCGAGTTTAAAATTTTAGGAATAAATATGCTGTCATGTTCTCACTTTGGCAGAGCGAGTAGAGATGAAAACATAGTCAAAACATTTCCACACTAGGAGACTGCCTACACTAGAGACAGGAGTGAGTAAATATGCATGGTTCTTGCAAAGAAATATCTGTCTACATTTGGCATTTACAATGAATCTTATAACCTCCCTCTAGAAAATAATTACCCTGCATTAAGTTTGTATGGCATTAAGTTTGATATTAGCATAGGTTTAATTAGAAGTAGCCATGAAGAAACTAGGCTAGTGCCTATTAAGAATTCAATCCTCTAGTCAGTTTAGTTCATTGAGGTGATCTGCAAAATCAGGCTCATCTGACATTTATGGCCACTAGTTTTCAAGATCTTGACTTAGTTTTTTCAGAAGAGTATGTTTTCTATTAACTTGTAGAGTTTTGCACAGAATATGTGCTGTGAGGTTTTTCACTGTAGTGATTTTCCAAAGAAGAACAGATGAATTGAGCCTTTTTCTAATTTTAAGCCACATGACTTTTGTTAATATCTTACTTTTTGGATCAGGGACAAAAACTAGATTATCAGTTGTGTATGCTGGCCATGGATACTAGAGAAGGCATAATATATGACAGAAGTATTCATTTGAAAAATGTAAGTGATACAATTCTATTTATTAAAAATTGATACATATTAATATTTTATTAGAAATGGATCCACTACAGAACAAAACATCTAGGTAAGCATGCTCAGTTCCTTGATCAGTTGTTTCATGAGAAGGAACAGAATAAATTGAAGAACTTTAGAAAGTGTCATCACAGACATAATTCTTGAATTTCAATTCTTCTAAACCCAAATGTGTCAAAGTTTATGATTCAGAAAAGCTTAATTAAAATCAATGTCTTCTATTACTCAGTAAAAATTAGTTGTCAATTAATATTTTGAAGTTCATGATAATTCTAAGTCTTTAAAAAGCTTTTTTCTTTTAGGAATTAAAAAAAAATCGATACTTCAGGGACGACAATACAGACTCTTTTATGTGATTTTGCCTTTCATACATTTTAAAAACAAACAAACATAGCATTTGCACATGAAGTCTTAAATCATTTTGACAGTAGGCATATTTCAAAGTAAATGGAGAACCGGGGAATCGTTAGTGAGAATGGGTGATCACCAGGGAAAAGAAGAAAGTAACAGTGACAGATACAAGCTGCTACCTTACCAGGAATAAATGTGACCAGACTTGGATAATTGCCAGGGCTGTGATTGCAACAAAGCCCCATGCACAGGGAACAAATGAGAAGAGAAGGTTCATTACTCACCTCTTCAAACCTTAAGTAAAAAAATAATCAACAACTCTGAAGAAGTTTTGGGTGATTTATCTATTAACTGCTTCCAGTTTACAAAGCAAGTAGCAGCATAATTTTAATCCTAGTAGACATGCTACAGATAATCCAAGCAGTAAAACTCACAAGATATTGCCTCAATAGGACTCTCACTCAGAGTGAATTTACCTTGTTGCATACAAAAGAGCCTCATTATGTGTAAGAAGAATAAAACAGTATTATAATCATATCTGCAGGAAATGTAAATGTGCTTTGAAGTCTCTCTTTATGTTGTAAATATTTGTATGATAGCATGTTCACTGTTCAGCTAGTAGAATATTGTACATCAAGAATTATAAAAACTTTTGCCTTACAGTTGCTCGTATATCATATGTATGTATGTAAATGCTCATAAATGTTTGCAGGGATATTTTGCTGTGACTATGTAAAACTTTTGTTAGCACTACTTATATTATTTTGTTCATGCTTATGTTTCCATCTTGCTGTTGAAACCAAGCACAGTTAAGAGAATTATGTGTATGTTGAAGTCCTGGTTCACAGAAACATTCCTGATCAGGATGGCATTGCAGTGCCCTAGAAAATGATCCTTATTTATGAGATTTAATTGTATGGCACAATCTTTTAAAGATCCAAATTAAACATATTGTTCCCTCAAGTCTGAAAGAAGCCAATATTAGTACTTGTAACTAATAGGGAATGAAACAGTGTGTGAATCAGAGCATCTTTGGAATTTGTGTGAATTTGTGTTCCTGTGTACATTCTGACCATTGTCTTACGGTGGAAGTGCTAAATAATTTAAGTGCAAGGATCAAAACATTGAACTAATCTAGAATTATGTAATAATTACTAACATGCAGGTAGTGGGTTGCTTAATTTAGACTGCCTCTAGAACACCTAATTTTTTTTTTTTTTTCTGAGAGAGAGGCGTGCTGACAACAGTATAGCAGCATAATTTGAAAGACTGTTTTACCACACTGAGACCTGTAAATGGAAACAATCAAGTAGTAGGTCACGGAATAGCAAAAAAAATCACAGATAACTCCCACGAAGATGGAAAGTCAGATCTTTGTTTCAGTAGATGTTCATTTCCATTCTGTAATATTTTAATTTTCCTTCTATGTTATTTACTAGTATGTGTTGCTAGGCCTAGGTTTTTCATGGTTTTGAAATCACTGCAATCCTATATAAATTACTAATATATTCTAAAAAGAGATATATTTTCCTAGATGTTTTGATGTATTAGTTTACATTTATGCAGAACAGAAAATTCATCCTGCAAATTAATGAAAAATTGTAAGTTAAACGGATGCAGCCTGTGGCTCATGAAGGTCCTAGAAAGGATGATTCTCTGAAACTGAAAGGACATTTTTAGGGACACAGATCCATTGTAAGATTTCTTGGGCACAGGAGAAGCAAATTCTAAGCCCACAGTTTCAATTTTGGTCAATTTACTAGATTTTTGCCTCAAGGAACAGTGCAATAGGTCCCTTATGGCAGCCCTGCAGCTGTGCCTCCATTGCATCAGAAATACATGTCTGCAGCAAAACTCTTGACACAAATTATCAAAACTTCTTGTGCTTTGGTTTGTGTAGATGTGGCATAGGAGTGTTTGAATCAGATTTCCTTTGGATGAAACTTGACTGGAAACTACATTCCATCTTTTACTGATTGTTCAGTACATCAGATTTTCACTAATCTGGTGCTAGCCTTTGGTATAGAAATTTGGAACATGTTATCACATTCTCAGCACAACTACAGACATTCTCCTGGCCAACATTTGCCCATGCAGATGTAGTCATATGGTGTCTAGATTTGCTCTTGTATCAGGTGCCTGCATTATCCATAAAATACTTAAGCTTGACCCAAACAGAGAATCTCATTCCTTGTATCTAGAAAGTTTTTATCTCCTTAAGCATTTCTAGAAAGTTTTTATCTCCTTAAGCATTCAGTTATTTCCTCTTACAAAATCTTGGAATTTAATGATATAATGCCAAAGGGTACAGAATAGCAAGACATCTTTGAACTTAGTGTATTGATTTAATGTGAAACATAAATCAAGTTTGCTAGATTTGCTTAAAGCACAAGTTCTAGTTCAGCAGTAGATGAAAAAACCCACAAGACACCAAAAAACCTCAAAACAAACAAACAAAAAACCAAAACAAAAGAAAATCCCAAATCCACAACAAAATCAAACCAGAAGCTCAGTCCTGCTTTGATGAAGGCTCACCTGCAAAGGAAAACAATTTCAGCTCATGACCTCTCCTGTTTTACAACAATGTTGTCAGAAAGTGAGTATAGGGGAGAGGCTCTTGAGTTATATTTGCTGCTTAAATCTTGTTTTCTACCCTGAAATCTGCAATGGGAAAAAAATTGTAGAAGTAGTAGGAGTAGATTCTGACCCTCCACCTAAATTCCAGTGGAAGATTAAAAATCTTTTTTAGGTCACTGATTTGTGTTTCTTTGCAACTATGATGATTTCTCTCTTTGTGCAAAACACAGTAAGACTGCAGCTTGAATAACACAGACAACATTGAATTCACTTGTTGGGAAAATTGGAAGAAAAAAAAACTTTTGACAAGTAAAAGAAGCACTTAGTATCTTATGTATTTCCAACAGTATATGTTCCTTTTGTGTATGATTATGAAAAAACCCTGTAACTGTTCCCCAGTTGTATCTTGCATGATAGAAAACTACAAGTTAGAACTATATACTCATTATATTTTATACTCATTAGTCTTTGCCAGTACATATTTTAGAAATGTCTGAGCCTTTGAGTTAAAAGTGAGGGATGAGGTAATTTTCACAGGAAATTGCATTCTAACACCTTTGAACTGAAATAGGGTCTGACCTAACCACAGGTCTTGTTTGGAAGGTGCAACTAAAGAAAGGGTTGCCTAGTTCATAAAGAATGGCTTTAGAGCAGACTTCAGATCAGGCTTCTCTCTGCCCACTGCCTTAGGTAAACATGAAAGACATCACATGGAATTATCAAGGACTGAATTGTTTGAAGCCTTCCTCCTCTGCACACCCACTTTATTGCAGTGATTTTCTTTTGCATTGTTATAAGCATTTTATAGGAGTAGGCCTGAGTTATGCCAGCAAGAGTAACAGAATCTAGGACCTCTACAAATTAACCCTAACCTTTTAAAAACTTTTCTTCTTTTTTTTTTTTTAAGATTGCTATTGTCCACTGATATGTCAGTATATTTCTAGTTTGTTGCCAGATCTACCAGTATTTTACCTCAAAATGCCATAATTCAGTTGCAGCATTAGCCATTTAATGTAATGAAAAAGCTGGTTGAATTCCACCCTACATTTGTTATCTAATTGTGTGGCTAGGAACATTCCCTGTAGCTTGATTTAACCTGTATTGTTTGAGGTACTTTAATAATAATATAGTAATGACCGCATTAATCTTCACCTTTTTTTTGTTTTTAAATTGCCAGTCGATTCAAATGGTTTAGTATACTTTCAAATCTGCTTTGGAGTGGTAGGCAATGGAAAAAAGGGAAAGTTCTAGAAAGGTCTTGTTTCTAAGGCACGCTGAACAAAACCTAGTGTTGTTAGCAAGTGAGAAAGCCTCATATGCGTAAGTAATCCCTGTACAAATAACTCCCCAAGATCCACCTAGATAATGAAGCTTTAACATCTGACTGTATATGAAGCTGAAAAGCAATGTTCTATTCTCTTTAACTCAATGTTCTGTGTAACTGCTTTTTGTTTCTTATCAATAATGCAGCCAGTTGCAGCTGTCTTCGTGTTCCACCAAGCTCAACTATAAATGCATTCAAGCTTCTAAGTTCTTTTTTTCATACCTCTGAGTTAGAACAATTAATTCATTAAGTTTGAATTCTTTCTTTTATAAAACTCTTGTCTTTGCCAGTGAAATATGCATGACTTATTTTATTCTATTTACATTAAAAAACAAACTAACTAAAACCAAAAAAACCCCGAATCAATCACAGAAAAACAAGAAGTATGCTTAAAGAGATGCAGAGAACCTGGAATTTACATATTGTGTGACAAAATTTGTTGAGTAAGGGGGCTCAGTAATATAATTTTTAAGATGAAGCCAAGAGACAGAGGGGTGCAAATGAATGGTTTGTAAACTTTCTTGAGTTTAAATGAAATATTTAGAGAAAGATTATCCTATGAATCATTACTTTGACACATACTGATTCCCCAATCACTGTTCATTCTTTCAGAGCACTTTATTTATGCATCATTCAAGTACCCTTTAACTGTTGCTAAAGCATCATTTAAATTTGGTTTGTAGTTAAAAGAAATTATTTATACTTAAAAAAGTATAGAACACAGCTACCATGGCCAGAGCTAATAATGAGAAATTTAGCATTTAGCAATGAAAAATAGATGCATTCTGATTTTAGAAATCAACCTGGATTCTGCTGTAATTATAATTAAACCTATTGAAGTAAAATGAAGTTTTCTTATACAGAGAAAAACAAAACAAAACAAAACACCACAGGTTTTACAGAAGTCCCCTAAAAGGAGATATGGAATGGATACCAAAAAGATGGCATTTTTTTGTGTGTTTACTCAAGCCGGCAATCAAGCTTGATAGCAACATTCAGGTACAGAGTGCTTTGAAGTGGCTGAGAGCCCTGAGGTCTTTTTCTTCTGCCCCAGCTTCATCCACTGTTTACAAATCTAGAGTTTTACCTCCTCTGAATGTTTCTCTGCCAAAGACTTTTCAAGATCTTATCTTTCCAACAAAACGAATGGAGAATTTCCCTTTTACTACAATCCATCTTTTTTTCCTTCACCTTTTCAGGTCAGTTCCTCTTTCTGCAGCTCTAGCCAGGTAGTTCCTCTTTCTCCTGCTCTCCCAGCAAAGATGCAACCTACCTCAAAGCTCTTCACCTCTGTTGCTTCTACAACAGTCCTTCTACCTCATGAATTTCATTTATGTAGAAGCTCTTGTCAGTTCCAGCCAAATTTTACCTAACCTTATTCTATTTTACATCCTCATTTAAATGCTGGCATGGTGTTCTTGGCAAATGAAGGTTTTCTTCTTGTCTACTACCTCTTCAGAGACATATCTCTGACTTCTGTTTCTAGGATGGATTGAAAATAATTTAATGAATATCCTTAGTGGTTTCTGAAAGAAGTCAAAAGGGAATAAAAACACAACTGCTGATAGCCTAAAATTTTGAGCAGAAATCAAAATATTTTGTGAGAACCAAATACTTCTGACCTGAAATGCTGTCTTGACCCATTTCTTTCTTATTACATGAGTTCTCTGGACTTAGGGGAAGTTTATTAAGTATTAAATAAGTAGTTACCCAAGGTAACTATATAATGCCATATATAAAGATTTCTCTTTCAATCACGACCCAGATATGTGAAGTGTGTTTTTTGGTTTTTTTTAATTTCTTTAGTTTCCAAATTACTGCTCTCATTCTTGCATTGATAGCACCCTTTTATGAAGTAGTCATGACTGCATTCTATTAGTAAAGCATATGTTCATAGTTCAATAGAACTGCAAGTTTTTGGCTTCATGATTATATTGCCTTTTTTCTCTGGACAATGTTTTGTGAATATGGTTTTTAACAGTTCATCTCCTCTCCATCATTTGTCTTAGATATTCCTTTATTTCCTATAGATTTTAATCCAAGTTGAATTTCTGTTTCAAGTGGTTTATGTTAATTCTACTTACAAGTTAAAGTCATTCAGCTTTAAAATAACTTAAATACCCTGTAAAGAAAGTATTCTTCATTGTCATAGTCCTATAAAAAGTGATTCTATATTTCTGAACTTAGAAAAACATCAGATGCCTAATATTTTTTTTCAGTTACTATAAGCATTCTGAATACATGTGGCTTATATCACTACACATTTCTAATAAGGTGATTTAATTGCACATTCAGTCATAAAATAGCTCACTACTCATGTAGGAATAATATCAATCAATACGTCAGTATACTAGAATTTTGTATGTTGACATAAAATGCAAGAAAAACCCATCAAAAATGGGTTGAAACCCTGCTAAGCATGTAAGAATAAACACTTTTTGAGAGGAAAAGTGGGCTGGTTGTAAGCAGATTGTTTTGGGGAGGGGAGGGAGTTGTGAGTGGAGAAGGCATGAGAAGAGAGATAAAATGTTCATTTACCAAATCTACATTCACTTTCTGCCTCATTAAAAAATAGAGAACAATAACAGTAGCTGTACATTTGAAAACTCTTCTCTATTCAACTCTGAACAATAATCCATAGCCATGCTTTGGTATCCTATTAATAAGCCTAATTTACAAACTTGTCAGTTATTTGAAGTACAAGGATAAACCACTGACATTTTTAATGCTAAGAATTTTCTTCTCATTCAAATGTTTAGAACCAGATTTCACAACATATTTCAGACATAATAAAAATCCACTTTGCTCTCTAGAGCTTTGAGATTCCACAAACTCTTTCTCTGAAGAAGGAGGTATTGTTCCTTAACCTTTTTAGAAGAAAGCTTCATTTCCTTAGAATTTTTCTGAACATAGCAAGCTACAGTTCTCTATTTTGTATTTCTCTCACTACATTTTCCTTATTATTTCAATGTCTTTTTTTTCCTAAGCTGTCATAATTCATTCCAAGGGAATAATTAAGTCAGATTTCATCGTGGTTTGTGTAGTCTAAGATTAGTCTGTAAAGAAAAATTAAACCCTATGTACATAAACTGAAAGTTTTCAGGTTTGGGATAATGTTTTTTAATACAGTTAAATATTTTTCTATTTTTATATACATATATATAAAAATTAGATTTCCAAGCTTAGAAGTTTAAAATAGACATTCTTTAGGCATCATATTATTTTGTTGACAGAAAATCAATATAAAAATTACTTCCCCACCTTCAAATCATTGAGACATAGAATAGAATTGCATAATTTTACTGGATTTGTTACATCTTATTAGGTATGCATACCCAATATTCTGGTGTAAGTTGCAACTCATACTAAAAGGAGAGTGGGTTAATTTGATATCAGCATTTTTTGATGGGAGAGAGAAGTGTATGTACTTTATCATATTGCAAACAAGATGTTTAATTACTTTGTTATATTTATGCATATTACTTCAATACATTACATGAAGATTTGATAAAGGAAAAAGAACGTGAAAGAGTAACTGTTGCAAATTTGGTTATAAGTCACAAAAGTAGTTTCTTATGCCTCCTTTGACTATCCTGATAACCTGTTCCTGAAATAGGTGGGAGATCAGGAGATAAGGAACACAGGTTTTTACTATCATGCTGAAAGAGCCCTACCCTATAAGGGGATATCTGGATCTTCATAGTTAGGGAAAATATCAGGGGTGGCCTGGTATGGTGCTGATTACATTGTTCTTCTTGTGTGCTGCTGATCAAAGAAATTGTGACAACTGTGTCAGTTCAGAGTACCCATGGCACCAACCCTTAATTATTACTATTTCTGTGCTTTTATGGGTGCATTCCAGAGCACTGTCAGCTGTTGAGCGTTAAATACAAAGCTTGCAGTTATGTCCTTGGTTGAGGAAGCAGCATAAGGAATACCATGGCCCACACTTTTGAGTTTATTTCGCTCCCATTCATTCATAACCTTGAACACTGAGAGAAGAATTTACTAATTTTGTATTACCTGCTATTTTGGCTAACATACAGGTGTGCAAACTAGGCATTGAAAAAAAATAGTCTTTCGTGTTGTTTCTGAGCACTGATAAAAGAGCAGTAAAGGAGTCTCTAGCCTGTCCTTTGCTATTAGCACTAGTTGATGAAATACTTCTATGAAGCCTTCTGCAGAATAGGTTCTGGAGAACTATATGCTGCCATTCTGAAATTCCACAGTTTTGGACAATTTGTGGAGGAGGCACATGCAGAAGCACATAGGATATACACAAAATGACAAGTTGCTTACATGTACCTTTTGAAAACAGAAAGCCTCTAATGCACAAAGAGACAAAATACTTAAATCCTGGGCAAGTTTTTGATATCACAAGTCATCACTGAAGAATAACCTGAATAATACTTCAGCTTTACTGGAATTAAGAACCTATGACTCAACTATAGGGGTCATGACAGTTGCTTTCTCTGTGGTCCATGCAGAGATTTGGCTACAGAAGAACCAATGATGGATAGATTTTACAGGCACTAACTTGCAGCATAATTGATGTTGTGTTTTCCACATATTTCTTTATATTTGCCATTTATTTTCCTGAATCACAAGGATGAGTCAATTACAGAAAGTAAAGCAAGTGAGAAGCTTCTTCCAGGAACTAGTGACTTGTTTAATGTAGTGCAAAATAAGTGTGAGGGATTTTGGACTGTTACCTGCAGAGATAAATGCATGGAAAAGAGGAAAGTTAGTTCAGTAAAAGAAGGAGCTTGAGATATGGACATTTCATGAAATGGACCTGAATATGCTTAAATTAGAAATGGGAAGAAAATAGATTAAGTTGGTAAGGTTAAAGGATGACTTTCCAATGGGAAGAGCATACAGCAAATAACCTAAATAGTTTAAAGATAATAAAGTTGTGAATGGTTTGCATACGACAAGGTTGCAAGAAAATCACCACAAAGTTCTCTTTTTGGTTGTGTGTAACAAAGGGAATAATCTTTTTATTCTTAGCACCAGAAACTTTTGACTGTTTAAGGCTCTTTCCATTAGTGTCATGTGTAATTGTTAATAAGTTCTGCTGTAAAAACAATTGGTTTCATGTGGTAGGGAGTTTTTGTGGTTTGTTTGCTTGTTTGTTTTCATTTATTTGCTTTTGTTGTGGTTTGGTTTGGTCTTTTTCTGCTACAAAAATTGTAATTAGGATTGAATCACACCAAAGGGAAAACAAAATATTTTTAAAAGGGGAAATAGGGAGAGCTGATCAGAATCTCTAATAAGCAGCTGCAAAATTGAAAATCTAATATAATGAAAGTAGTGGAAAAATTAAAACGTAATCTTTGCATACACTCACCATATTTCAATAAATTTAAATAGAAATATTTTGATTTCTGTTAAGAGCTCCATATATCTGTATATACCTGCAAGCTATTTTGAATTGCTGGCAGGTATATTAAGATTCCTTATCATTCAGTTTATAATCGAAGAACTAAATGGATATACTACATTAACCTCAGAGGGAGTGCATTGATTGTGCAGATTTAAGACAATTACAAGGTGTTTAAAGCATTAGAAAGATGGAAGCTTTTGTTAGTAGAGCAGAATTGTGAAGAGATATGCCAGCTCAATGCTAGCAAGTTACTTTTTAGTACAGAGTAGTGTAAAATAGATTTTATTTTGCAAGAAAACAGCCTGAGGAAAGAAAACAATTTACTAGTAGAATGCTGTACCTTCTTTCTTATTTCTCAATATATTCTAAGAATTTAGAATATCCTAAAGACCTAGAGCTGATAAACTAACTTTATATCTGCTGAGAACATATCTAGGAATAAAATCTAATTGAAAATCATGCTGCATGATTTTATAAAATAGTTACGTGACTTATTTTCTCTTTATAATTTGTTTGCAATCCGGCTTTTGTTTTATGGCCAGGCTGTGTGACATTTTTCATCAAGCTGTGAGAGTTATGCTGTTGTTTTTCAGTGAGATAAAATGAAGACTGCAGGTAGCTCATTGGCAGAGTGAAGTAATGGATTGCTAAGTGATTCTTTTCTGCCTGAAATATTCAGACTGAGTTATGTCTATTTCAATAGGTACTGCGTAGAATATCTGATGATGGAATTATTTTCTATTGGTTTCTTTACCTCCGAGTTATGCATGAGGTCATACACTCAGAGTAAAAGTAATAAACAAAGAAAGAGATGTCTTGTCTCTCACTTGTAACATTCTAGACTGAATACTGGACTCAGTACTGGCTTCACACTAGATCCTTGTTCTTCCCCTGTGCTGGAAAAAACTGTTTTCTGTGAGTTCAGAAAACAGTTTGTGTTTCCCACAAAATATCTAGCAGGTCCTATGAAATCTGTTGTTCCCCAGTAACTTCACCCAGGAGGAATAAAAAAAGTTGCAGAAATGAAGTAAAACAGCACAGAGAAAGCCAGGATTTCTGCCCCAAATCAAGGAGCCTTTATAGATATGTGAAAATTTTAGTTACAGAGAACTTTTTCTGAATGATTTTGTCACTTGGAAGAGATAATGGCTATATGGATTACTGAGAATCATTGGATATTCAGCAACTAAAAGTTGTCATTTTTGGTTTTTTTTAAAATCTTATCATACACTTAGAATAGAGAATTCTAACCATAGTGAATATATTCTATACAGATATTCAGAAGAAAGGTTTTCTAGGGAAAGTATATATCAGAATTATATCTGAGTTAAACAACAGCTACTTATTTTAAGCCCAGCCTGGTGAGCTGATTACAAATGCCATGTATCCTGAAGTGACAGTAACAAGCACCATTGTCAAGAGACTCAATGAGTTATTTGAAGTAAATGTTTTTTTCCATGTTTCAATAGCAAGGCTCAAAATGATTGAATTTGAAACATTTAAATTTATAACCTGGATCACAAAAAAAAAAAAAAAAAGTTTTTTGGGGGAATTAGATTGATTGGTGAAATGCCAGGCAACATCACTTGGAATAATATTTCATTACTTGTGTTGCCTGCATTCTGTTTTTCATGTCTGTTTAAAGAGATAATTAATTGAAACTCAGCAACTGACAAATATTTGTTGTATATATACATTGATTATGTCTGAAACATATTTTATTAATGCCAGATTTTGGTCTATGAAAGTAATCTGCTGAGGAAATGAATGCTTATAGTTTTCTTTAATAATTTTACTGTGACAGTTTTGTCCCTCAGAAAAAATAATGGATTGGAATATATAGAGAGGAAAAGACTAAATGTCTGTGTCCTCAGAACTGTTCTGGCCCATGTCAATATAGACATTCCCTCTGTTTGCTTACTTTTAATTACCCTATGTTTATTACAATCTTCATTCACACTGCTGCTTCTGTACTGTAAGAACATAAGATCTGTATTTTAGGGGCTGCCTCTGTTTACTTATTTTTGTAGCACATTATGTTTCTTTAGAAACTATATTATGCTTATTGCTACATATTTTTTCCATCTCTCAAGGCTCTAAGTAATGGCAGTACTTTAGAAGCTATGACAAGGGATTCACCTGGAACTGCAAGTACTTGACCGCTGTCTCTTGATTATAACTAACTGGGGCATGATTTTCTTAGATAAGCCTCTCCTGATTGAAAGCCATTTGTTCATGCTGGGGGTGGTTGACATTTGGTTGGGTTTTCTTGCCTTCTGAAATATGGAAAACTAGTGATCTCAGAAACTGAGAAATATAAACTATTGTGTAATATAAACTATCCTGTGTAAACAGGATAGAGGCTATAACTACTGCTGAAACATAATCACTACAGCAACATACATGTAATTCTTCATGATAAAACTGTATTATTCATAGAAATTTTGGAGTAAAAAATTATACTAGGAAATCCTAAGTCACTCTTTTTGTCATGGATCGTGCAGCTTTACTTCGACCAGTTGGACCTTGGGAAAGAAAATGTAATTGCCATGGCCTCTTGTGTACATTCTGAAGAACGAAAATAATGTAAAAATGTCTTCAAAAATCACTGAGGGTCAAATAGCCAACTCACTTGAATTTGGCTTACCTGTAAGCACATTGAAAATTAGAGGCAAGTTTTTCCTAGGACACTGTCAGGTGTTCTAAGGAATCTAGTGATGCCTAAAGGATTTTTTGCTATTTCTTTTGTACCTTTTACACTGTTCTGTGTATCCGCAAGTATTAGCATGCATACTTGTACTTTGTTAAGTCTGATAATTCAGCATAGTTCCAAAGTTTTGTAGAGTTAGGAGACAAAACATCCTACTATCTTGAGGAGCCATGGCTCCTGCAATAGAATTTGTTCTGTAAACTAGAAATTAGATCATCCAAGCTCCTTATTGGGCCACTTTGGTAGATATGCTAATATATTAAGTCTATAAAATGTATACTGATTGACTGGGGGGGTGCATCCATGCATGGTGGGCACTGCAAGGCCTTTCACCTCGGCGAAGTGGTGCACCGGATGGAATTCCTATTGAAATACTGAGGTAATTAACCCCCAACCCTTTTACTGTGTCTGGTTTTTCATTCCCAAGACCAGAAAAAGGTATCACTAGATCAGCTTAAGCAAGAGAAAGTGTGATTAAATATGGAATATGTGCATGCATCTTAGTTGTGCAAGAGGATGGGAGGTAGCAACTGGCTGCAAATATTTGTGTTCCTTTCTTGATAATGTTTAACATACAATCATGTGTATTCATTTTTTACACTTTGTAGATTTAGCTATGAAATAAGTAGAATGCTCAGGAGGGCAGAACTGTTGCAGGTTTTATGATTAATTTTACTGGTTTATACTCTACTAAATTTTCTTGATTTATATGTTGTTTTGTCAGTCAGCATTTTTAAGGGAGCATTTCTGTCCTTGTGAGTCCTGATCCTTTGGAAACTCATAATGTAAGCATTAAATTGATTTGATCTTCTTATACTTTCATAAAACCTACTTGCACAAACATGTCTATGTAATTCCACGCAAGATATATGACAGCAACTGGGACTGCCTGCAAAAACAGCAGCTGTTTAAACATCAAGTATCATGACAATAGAAAATTTGTGTATTCAAAAGAGCTGATTGTAATGATTTGTGCAAATTTTCATGCTTTTGTGTTTTTGTGCTCTTTGAATGTAAATGGAGACACCAGTCAAAAAAGTTAAATAGGGAGAGGGATAAAAACCTTTCATTCCTTAAAATAAACCTTTCTGTAATATTTGTAGCCTTTGGTGCTCCACATTTTTTCCTTCTCCTTCCATTGGATGCATCAGATGTTCTACATGATTACTTTACAGATGGAAAAAATTCATATAGACCATGGCAATCATAAACTTAAAAACATTTGAAATGGGTATTTTATTTTTGTACAAAAGAAATTATGGAACTCTAGTTTAGCTTGTAGTGGGTAGTCTGTAATCATTGGTTGTTACAGAAGGTGGACAAGAGAGCCCCTATAAAGAGCATGAATAGCAATTCTGTCTTACCATGGTGCTTCAAACTATAAATGAATATGTGACTTTATTGTCAAGAGCTACAGAATATATACATGTCAAATTGGTGCTACATCTGCTACAGAGAAGCAAAACTGTGGTTGAATGAGGTTTGATCAGATTTTGAGTGATGGCATAGGAGTGTCTGATCTCTCATGGTGTTTCTTTTGCTATTCTGGTATTCTTCAAATTTGTTAAATCAGGTCTTCCTTTTGATTTTATTTTTCACTGCTTTCTGTTCCCATAATCCACTTTTCTGCGGTTTATGCATGTTCTGCAGAGCACATTGAGTCAGAGGTTTTATCACCTCATGTTATCACATCTCCCACAGACAGCCAACAGTCACTTGATGTTTCCTCCTACTTGTTGCAGACTTCAGACCATTTCAGTGTGTTTTTTATCATCACTGAATTGGATCAAAGTCAAGTATCTAATTCTTTATATCAAGGGCAACTTCTTAATAAAAAATATTTCTTTGTCTGTTTTGGCAATTTTCGTGACTGGATTTTGGGAGATCTAAAATGCTTTCTGAATAAAAATTCATCCCTCTGATTATGTAAAACAGATTGCAACTGGTGATGGCTACAAAAGATTTTAGGAAAAATCTGTCTTTATTTTAGCCTTGTGCTACTGCTACATAGGCTGTTTGATCCATTTTAAGCACCAGAGGCTAGTTTGTTGACCAATTCAATATAGAGCTGATATAGTTCTTCATTCTCTAGATAAAATTATGGTGTAGGAACATGTCTTTCAGATGTTTCTCCTTCTAGCTGCCCAGTGTGAATGTTCTTGTTGCTTGACATAGCAGGGCTTCGTTATATTTTCAGAGCCTAGGGCAGCACAGAGAGAAATGAACAGATAAAATAATATGAAGTGCCATGCATTTTGCAATCAGAATGGATGGATGTCCATGGGAGCCTTGTTACTTCTAGTAATATTTCAGAACAATCCACAGAATCCACATAAACTTGTGAAAACTCTAGTGAATCCTGCAGAAATTCAATAAGCAAATAAAAGGAAATACTAAACCAAAAGTTCAGAAAAAGAGTCTATGGTATTGATACTGGAAAGAATCCAGAAAAGGGCCATGAAGAAGAATAAGGGACTGGAGCATCTTTCCCATGAGGAAAGGCTGAGACAGCTGGAACTGCTCATCTCAGAGAAGTGAATGCTCAAGGGGAATCTCATCAATGTGTACAAATGTCTGAAGAGAGGTTGTAAAAAAGGCACAGCCAAACTCTTCAGTGGTGTCCAGTGACAGGATAAGAGGCAATGGACACAAACTGCAAAATGGGAGGGTCTCTCTGCACATTTTCTCTGTTGCCCAGAGAAGTTCTGTGTGCCCCCTTTTTGGAAGTGTTCAAGGCCACAGTGTATGGGGCTTTGAGCAACCCGGTCTAGTGAAAGGTGTTCCTGCCCATGGCAGGTGGGTTGCAACTAGCGATCTTTAAGGTCTATTCCAACCCAGGTCATTCTGTGATTCTGTGATCATCAGGCAGTATTTTACTGTGAGGGTGACTGAGCACAGGTTTCACAGGGAAAATGGGGAGACTCCCTCTTTGAAGATATTCAAAAGCTGTCTGAAAATTATCCTGAACAAATGAGTGCTACGTGGTCCTGCCTGAGCAGGGTTTTTGAACCCTATGACCTCCAGAGTTCTCTTCCAGCCTCAACCATGCTGTAATTTTTTTGATTCTACTTTAACATTATTCTTCCAGGCATCATTCATTCAGTGTCAATATGCATACATTATTAATATCTGTTAAATTCTATTCTGTCCTTTATTTGTGAATCTTAGCAGAGGGATGATGATGGGCATTGCTTTATCTAGCTCACGATTATTTTTAGAGGTTTTTTTAATTGCACAGATAAGGAGCTGATAAAACAAATGTAAAAACAGAGGGACTTATATATCAGTACTCAGTATATTTGTTAGAGCTTTGTTCACACTTGTGTTGTAAACAAAGAGGGATGATCTATTATCATGATTGCTTTTACTTGCAAAGTAGCAGCATACAAAGCCAACATTCTTCTCTTTAGTTCCCTTTCCTTCCTGAGTATGGTGAACATTGTAGGGTACAGATCAGTGCAAATGTTGCTATTTTATGAACAGGGGTATTTTTATACTATTCATTTGTTAGGTAATTTTTTTTTATTGTCAAGGTGCTAGAGTGAGGCTACATTCTTCATTTCCCTTCTCCCAGTCTGGGAGATTGGGAGATATAAATAGAATATCTGACTTTTTTTCACGGCAGGTTTAAATTATATCTCCAAATTATCCTTTCTGTTATTCATTCATTCATTTTTCCCCTACCACTTCTTAAAAGGGAACCCCTCCACTTCCTTCACGTACATCTGACGGGAGATGGAGCATTTTTAGTTCAGGTAGATGTTATTTATCTGTCATTGCATAAACACACTTAAAAACATTTACCTTCCCAAATTTTATGATGAGAGAGAGCACTTTCCTTAGTTAATTGCCTATTTCCTATAGGAGTACTGGTAACCGTATGGCCTACAATATCTTTGAAGTCATAGCCCTTGCAGAAGACAGGAGAGTGTCATGGGATGCATCTATAAAAAGGCTACAGCAAGCAGCCTTTGACATTTCTTTTTTGCCCCTAATTGACTGATAGTCTCTAAAAAGGAAGCCGAGTGATTGATGTTTATGTGGCTTTTGCTGAAGCTTCAGAGTTTCTGCTCAATGAATACTTTGCTTTCTGATCTGTCTTTATTTTTAGGGATGATATTCCCTTCAGATGGAATGCAAACACTTGACATATAAAGGTTTGTCTCTCACATAACTGCACTCATTTTTCTTCATTCTTCTCAATGAGCAAAACTGTAGACAGCTGTAGAGTCTTCAGAATTTACTGGTGACTCTTGCTCTTCTTTCAAAGTTCTTTGTATGTGTTACCATCAAAAAAGCAAAAAGTGCTTCCAGTAACTGCTGTCTTTTATCTGAGAGGCTTCATAGAACTTCCACAAAGAATTGGTTCTCTTTCTCTTCAGGGGCAGCTTTGACTTCTTCTGGCAAAGTGACTACAGCACAATGCAGTAGCATTTGAACTTCACTGTAGGGGAGGTGTCAGGAAAATTAATGTGCGGCTTCTAAAAGTAAGTGTGTTGTTTACATTTTTCCCTTTCCTGGGAAAGTATAAGTTACTGGCCTTATTCCTTACATATAAGATGAAAAAATAAGTCTAATTTCATTGCAAGGAGAAATTTTTGGTATTGTCACAGTTTAAGTTTTTTTTACATTTTGCCAGCAAAAAAAGCATGCCATATATAGACATGTCAGTGTTAAAAAGGTAGTACGATACAGCTACAAAGACCTAGTTTTTCATAAACAAAAGTTGAAAGGTGCAAGCCAGACTAAAACTTTTGCAGAAGAAAAAGATTAAATTACTTTTTCTCATACAAAATACAAGTATTGCAAAGAGTAATGCATACTTCCTGTCATAGAAAAGACAATGTTATCAAATTGAATTTTTTGATGTATAAAAGTACGTTTTGGGGAAAATTGGAATACTTTTGACATCTACTAGCTGCACCATGCTGCTCAGCTGTTAGAAAATAAATGTATGGTAGAGTCCTTTATACTCCAAATAAGAAAGGTTCATAACACAATGTCCACAACAGAAGCAGTGGTCTTCATATTTTGTCAGAATCAGCAATATTTATTACATTGAGCAAAATAGATGGAGTTATTTTGTTGGCTATATAAGATGTGTCTCTTATTCAGGATTAAACATTTGTCCTCAGAGTTATAGATATTGCCGTATCCCAGCCGGTTAACTTGGCAGCGCTGCACTTTTGGCGAGTCAAAGTTCTATAGTGAACGGAGGAATTCACCTACAGTGTTGCCAGAGCTACACAGCAGGTAAGTAATTTCACAAGATTGAAGACCTGAGAATGCATGTAAAGAATTATAAAAAGAATATAAAAAGCTAAGGTAAAGGAAGTACACTTAGATCTTAAGACATCTTCTCCAAGTCATATACTGGATTCAGAGATAATTCATGCATTACGAAAACTTCTGCTGTGAAATAGTGAGAAAAACCATTCATTCAAATCATAATTTAACACATTAAATTTTCATTCTGTTACTATTATAATCTTCATGAAGTTCAGGGTAAAATTTCAGTGTCAGGTCTTGCCCTCTTTTATAACTCTTTTTTGCACCTGTGTTTGACAAAGGCATTGTCCCATTCTCTAACTCGTTGCTTTTTCAAGCAGTGTTCTATGTTCACTGCTCTGAAAGAGTCATACTCTTTTCTCTCCAGGAGAGAGAGACCTTGCCCAATCCCCAATTGGCAACTGAGGACCACTCTGCAAATGAGATAATTTCATCTTGTCTCTCTCCATAATTGTCGCTGTTGGGCCGATGTCGAAACAAGAAGCACCCGAGAGAATTTGTCAAGAGAAGAGAATTATTTATTTATTACAGCTTTTATATACAAAATGACTGCTCACTGGGATTGGCCACAGCCGTCCGCCCCCTTAGATGATTGGACGGAACTCTGACTCTTTTGAAAACAATTCAGCCAAAACATGGACTTATCTTCATATTTACAGTTCTCAAAGAGGAATTTCCCATGGGAAAGCAGACTATGCTGTCACACATAATCTTTCTTTTTAAACTCCTGATTTGATTCTTCCTTTTTTTTAAAGTCACAGATTTTGCCTCTACTGCCACCCAAACTGAAGGTGAGATTTATCTCTTAAATTACATTTGTTAACGTAATATAATGTAATGTACAGCGTGAACACCTAATCTATTGATGTCTTTCATAAGTCACTTGCAAAAAAACCTTTATTTGAAAATATTCTGACCAGAAAGTATTCTGTTTTAATGGAGGAATTACTCCTGGTTTTTTACATGTATCCTACGTATTTTCACTACTACAGCTTTGCAATTTTTTGCTCATATTCAGTCATATGAAAAAACAAAAAAGTCCCAAACTGTTCTATAAATGTTGTAAAACAAAAAAGTTAATCTCTGCTATCCCATCAGAAGTATGTCAGGTCTAAATTTTTCATTGTCTCTGAAATTTTAGTTTCCAGCTCTTCTGTGTACAATCC
Source organism: Orthonyx spaldingii (assembly GCA_013397795.1). Classification (NCBI taxonomy): domain Eukaryota; kingdom Metazoa; phylum Chordata; class Aves; order Passeriformes; family Orthonychidae; genus Orthonyx; species Orthonyx spaldingii. The sequence goes on from VZTJ01004569.1 coordinate 926,501, forward strand.
AATGTGTCTGTTTAAAAGCTTGGACAGTTAAAATCCTCTTCACAAAGAGCCTGAAGATTGATTCAACAATCTCATCACTAAATACATATATGCACATAAAATATATTAATAAGCTATATCTATATAAATATATATGCAAATAAATTTTTATTTTTTTCAATTATAGATAATGCTACAAATATAAGGTTTTATTAAGTGTATCCATTTTAATATTTAAAGGATCCTTAACATCTGCCATTTTTTGACACTAGAAAGATGTGATCGTAAATATGCTTCTTCAGCCCCTCAGTGTATCTTTGGTGTCTCATCTATTGGCTCCTTCGGGCCACCGAATGCCGCCCTCAGTAGCTCCTTACCCCGGGAGCTCTGATCCTGGGCCGGACGGCGGCAGTTGCTCGCTGGTAGAAACAGTCGTACCAGTTGCATTTATATCAGCGTTCCTTTATTCTCCCTCATGGAGGGAAAAGGGGAGAACAACATGTGTGGTGGAGAACGTGGCAAGACTGGCCCAGCCCATCTCTCGCCCAGGTCTTTTATGCCCTCTGTCGGTGGAGGGCAAGGCGAGAGACAAGCCAATAGGCAGATGATGGGCCCGTGACATCTGGCCAGTCCTGGGTGAACCGGGGAGGGACAGGTGGAAAAGCAGAGCTGTGAGTGGCCAGGCCACCAGGGTATTCCCGGTGGCCTGCACACTGCTGCACCTCAGTTCTTGGAGTCTCCTATATATTTTCTGAAAGCATTATTGCAACAACTGATGGAAAGCCTGAGAGGCTTGAAGTTATAGCAGCATTTTTTATGCTGGATTTTTGTTAGCTGTGATTATTGTTAGCTTTGGGGCCATAAGAATGTGGCTCTGGTGAGCCTTTGTTTCTCCAGTTGTTGCATGGCAAACAGCTTTCTCTCTGAAGAAAGTGGAGCAGCCTGGTTGTCTCAGCTGTGTGTGTGTTGTCTTCCTCAAGATGATTTGCAGGACCTGCTTTCTATTGCTTGGTTTCCTTTACCCTAGTCTGGAAGGATTTCCAAGTGTTTTATTTCTGACAGCATTTCTTAATCTTCCTGCTTCCTACCCATTTCTTGTCAAAAGGATTGAGTCTCTCTCTATCTCTCTCATAATCATTTTGAGATTGAAAAAAGAATATTACACATGTTCTGGTGGGGGAGGGGAGAGCAAGGGCTACTCTCTTACTGACTGCCAAACTCCATTTTCATCTCAGCTGGGTGATTTCTTTCTTTAAGAAAAAGTTCTTAAAAATGCTCCAGGCAATGAAAAGTTCAGAAAAGACTAATTTTAATTTGGCAATTCATGACATTGGCATGGAGTAGTAATAGTGGCGTTTCTTTCAATTGTCATCCCACTACACTGTGCAGCATGCTATCTATTATAATCTAATACAATATTACACTTTCTCAAAGGGCCTAAATAACATCATTTCCTAAATGTAAAAGATGATTTTGAAAATATGGTAACAAATTTCATCAAGACTTATAAAATTGAAGCATAGTCACTGAAGAGCAGAGTTCATATTTCCATGATTACACCAATGCATATATTTGCTCATAAGAAATGTGGCTTATTGCTAAACATTTAGCTTGTAATTTTTAGGTAATACTTCACCTATATCTGAAATTTTTTTGATCAGAGATTATTTGTATATTTAATTGCTCGGGAAATATATTCTTGCTTTTAGACAAAACATCAAGCAGCTATTTGAGAAAAAAAAATATAAATTCTCTTTTCTTTCCTGTTTCTGGAGACTTATACAGTGAATTCTTGGCTCCAAACACTCATCTGCTTGGATAGTTCTGTCAGCTTTATATGTAGGGCTTGTTTTCAGTAGGAAATGTAATCCAAGTTAATTAGCACTAAATAAAGAAGAAAAAGTTATGTAGTTACCTGTAACAACAAAGAATTCTTTTCCAGTCCTAAGTCTTACTGAAGATGAAATCCTTTGCTCTTCCAATGGTGTGATAATGGAGGAAACGACACGATCTACAATGAATTGCTGAATCACAATGAAATTGTAAATTGTTCTTTATTCACTTTGTTACTGAGTATATATGTAGTATTTTTGTCTTGTCATAAAATGTCTTGGTTTCTAAAGAGACCACAGTCCCTGAGAGGAACCCATCCTTGGGCCTGTATCTGGGGACTACTAGTTGTCCTCTGTGGTGCTAAGGAAAATTCACTGTGAAGAGAATAAGAATTGCATGCAGTGGAGGTATAACTGTTCATATGGTAAGGTTGTAATTGTTTCCTGTGTAATCTGCCACAACTTTGTATCTCTACCACAGTGTATTTGGGAGTGTTTATCTCCTAGACTACATTCTTGTTCAGCATGACACAAGACTGAAGGCACCATCAGAGCATCCTGAGGGCCAATGGCTGCCTAAGGGGTAGGAGCCAAGAGCCCAGCACCACAACAGCTCAGCAAGGAGCAGGGCAGCTGGGGGGTCCCAGCCTCAGGCACTGGTTGGAATCCTCCTTGAGGATGGGCTGAGACTGGATATGGAGCCACTGCAAGGCAGGGCAGGGCTGTGGGGAGGTGGATAAAACATTTCTCCAACATTGCTTGGGCAGAGGCTGACAGCTCTGGCGGCTGCCACGGGTTCTTGGGATCTGGGCAGGATAGGGGGAGCATAAGGAGGGAATTCTTTCATGAATTTGATGTAGTCTTTTTTAAAACCTAATTGGTTTTTCATGAGTCTAATTAGACTGTATCTCTCCAAAGTGAAGGGGACCAAAAACTCAGTAAGGTTTTCTGGGGAAGGGTATGTGAGTTCTTCCATGTCTTGACAAAACCCTAACTTCTTTCTTTGATTATCTGGAATTGTTAAAGGTTTTCACAAGTTTGAGAGTACAAATATTTAGATTCAATATAACATGATGTAAATCCAATAATACTTGGCAATTTTAGTCTCAATTAGCTTCCCAGTTCTTTCCATCTACCAGCAGTAATGAGATTCCATTGATATCAGTGGAGAAGTGGTATTATGCATGGTATTACTCATGTCAGTGTAAAGTCTCACTGGATTTTAGTGGTAATGCAGCTACCATAAATAATGAATGTGTCTTTGTTACAGTAAACTGATGATATGGCCAATTAAGACTGAACTTCTGTGAAATAATCTACTTATGGTCAGTAAGGTACTTGTCCTACTTAATTCATTATACAATCAGCAAGATACATTCTACTCTAATTTTATTATACTGAATCAGGTGATGGTTAATGGCAACAGCAGACAGTAGTCTAGGTTATTGCCCAAGCCACAACTTAATATGTGTTATAGAGGAAATCAAAGGAAAACCATCACTGCAAATCAGTGGTATCTCAAAGGTTCTGTTTCTTATATTGTTGAATGCAGTAATTTATTGTTCCCTGATGAAAACAACTTTCCAGTCATAACCAAGCAACCAACCCTACCTTATTGCTAGATAATCATATAGTGCATTTAAAAAGCTTTTAAAACATTTTATGTTCCCACTTTCTCTAAAACCTCTACCTGCTTATTAATTGTGCCCGTGTCTGCAGAATTTTATCAGTTCTTTCAATTTAAAGACTGGTAAATCCTTTTGCACTACATTAGGTACAAAGACATTGTACATCTAATGGCTAATTCAAAAAAGAAATGCCATGAATTTTTATAAATATGCATTAATTTTCCGCATTACTATATAGGGAAACACCATAAAGCAAAAAAAGCCATAGAAACACGAAATAAATGTAAAATCAGGAGGCAAGTTTACCAAACTGATAACACATACAAAAGAATTGTATCTCTATCAGCTCTCTATTGCATGTATGTTTATATGTGTATATATATGTATGTATGTATATATGTATTTTAAATATTTTTAAAAATCTGTAAAGTAGCTTTGTAACTTTTCTATTACTTAATGAAATTTCTGAACATTGCCCATTAGACTTATTAATAAGGGCTGGTCTTTGTCATGATAGTGTCTCTGACTCCTGTTGACACGATGTTTTCGTTTTACAAGTTAAAAATTGCATGCTTAATTAATTTTTATAACAGCTATGATAATATTTTTTAAATCAATGTGTTAATCATTATACCTTTGGCAAAATGTCATTGGGAACATTTTCACGAAAAGATCAGAAATGTGAAGTGTTTTTTTGACATGTGAAGTAAATATGAAGTGTTTTTCCTTACTCTATATGGACTTCAAAGGAAATTTTGAAGCCTTTATTCTGCTTTACCCCCAATCTTGGGAGCAAGTATGACTTCACAGAAAAAAATCTTTTGGATTGGTAGCACAGAGACTGGTCTCAATGCTTTTTGAAAGGTGCTCTATTACTATGTGGTGGAAGTTAGTCTTGTTCTAAATAAAATTTTTCCAAGTTTTTTATTTCTCTGCAATTGCTGTTGATTTCTTATGGTTACTCAGACTCCGTGCAAATTAAACACGTTTCTGGATCTATTTGTTCAAACTTTTAGGCTTCCAGGATGAAAGAACAATTCATAAGCCAAAGCTAATATACTTTTCTGCTGTTATTTTTTTATGCTCAGCAGTGAGCTGAGGATATAAACAACAGTTTCCCAAATACAAATACATCTTTACCCGGTAACACTTAACTTCATATCTGCTCAAATTCTTGACTTAATATTTTCCACTATTATAAAGAGTGAGAAATAAAAAAGAGCAGACATGCAAAAGGACTGGTTCCTTTTTCATGTCACTCTTGGTATTGAAAAACTTTAATATTATTGACATTTATTTTGTGAACTGTCATCTTACCTAGGAACCTATCGTTTAACAACACAAGATTAAATATTGATTAAAAACATTTAAGTCCTGTAAAAGTCTTTTAAATAAATTCTTTAAAATGGCTAACAGGTTAAATGTAGTGGGACAATATATGTTAACTTAACGCTTCTCAAAGACATCACAGGAGGAGAAAAGTTTTAAGCTGTTTCTGAAAGGTAACAACATTCTAGTTTAGTTCAGCTTTTCAGACAAATCTTCCCAAGCAAAGGGCAGTCAGGGAGAAAGCAGGAGAATTCTTCTTTGAAGCTTAAGAACTGGACAATTAAGTTTGGCAAATTCAATAAACAAGGCAGGAGTCAGCAGCGTGACTATGAACAAGAGATATGGGATAAAACGGGACATACCACGGAGGACAGCAAGTGACCAAGAGTAATGGAGCAGGTAAAGAGAAATCAGTGGGGTAAGGCAAAAGAACTGACATAGTCAGCAATGTTGTGGACTCCGAAATTGATTTTTTAATCAGCATTCTGAACCAAAATGATTTGGACAAAAGGTATGACTACAAGGGCAGCAGTCCAAGAGTTCACAAAAGAGAATATATAGGTGTTCTGATTCTATGGAAATCACTATATTCAGCTGTAGTAAATAGAAAAGTCAGCAGTATAAAACTCTTAACATGGGTTTTTGATCACTGTCCTGTATCCCATGAGGGTATAAATTTCATCAGAGTACATGAGAAACACCCTTTAAGTAATTGAAGTTCTCTCAGTACATTTTTTTTGCTGGCTTGAGGAGAAATCTGTACCTAATTAAGCACTTTGGATTTAAACACATAGTACCAGACTAAAAATGCAGCATTTCACGTATTATAAAATACTTTCGCATTTTTTTGTAAGAGCAGTGCTGTAACTGACAAGGAAGATGTATCATAAGAGAAATTATTTATAGTACCTGTGTGCATCAGAAAACATTGGTCCAGTATGGATATGCATCATCACTTAACAGCTGAATGAAAATTTTATTATACCTAGCAACTTAAAGTAGATAGTAAAAGACCCAAACCACACATATTTATATTACTGTGAATGAAACTCTGAGAAAGGTCAAATCTTCACTGGACAGCGTTTGACAATACTGTAAGGGAACGAAACATCAGTGAAAGAACTACCCTGATAAAAACTATAAGCACATCCCTCTGAACCTTCAGTGGAAGTGTTACTGAAATATTTAGTGGCAGAGATGATGCTTTCACACCAGAAGCTGTCAGATGAACCCTTTATATCCCATCTTGAAATTTCAATTGATAGATTTGAAATGGAATAATCCTAAAAGCCTCTTAGAGTAAGACTTATTGAAAACACCTCTACTCACTCAATTTGAGTAACCATAAGTGAGCAGAGTAAGTAGCACAATTTGTATCCATGATCCTTCCCTAAAGGGAACTTTGATAATCATATATATTTTTGTGTAGATCAACTAATTAAACCTGGTAATACCCACTTTCTATCATGAGTTATTCCATTTAGAGATTCAAATGTGTGTGTTATAACTCAGAGGGTGAAAATCACTGCTGCTAGGAAAAAAAAAGCTGTGGGTTTATGGTATTGTAATTGCTAAAAATTTACATTAATAGTTTCATGCCAGATTTCCCACGGCTACTAAAGGAAAACTTACAATAAATAGAAGATTATTCTTTCTGAAACCCTGTTTTGGTTTCCATTAATGTTTGTAAAAGACAATCTCTCCACAAGAGTACAAGGATGTTGTTGACAATTTTGCCCCCAGATACATATTTGTAGCATTTTGGGCATGGAGATGTATTCAGCTTACTCTTAAGCAGCACAGTCTCATTTGACATAAATAGCCAAACCATCTCTTCAGGTAGGGAAAATAGGCTAAAAAAATCAGGGTATTTCCTTGGCTTCTTGCTGAATGAGAGTTTCTAAGTTCTGTTCCCTTTTTTAATTTTGGAAAACATGTACAGTATTTTCTAACAGAAAGAGAAAAACTTTATTGACATAAAGCCTTATCATATTGGCATAAATAGCTAAGAAAAAGAAAAAAAAAAAGACCTCTTGCTGGCCTACTTAATAGAGTTGTCATGGCAAGATTGTATCTATTTGTTTAATGGTTGAGATTGTCACTTGCAGAATCTGGAGAACAGTGACTAAACTCTGTGAAAGTGTGTGCAAATATGACTGAAAATGAGGACAACTGTACAGATTTCAGGTAAAAGGTAAGGTGGCTTTAAAGATGATATCAAAACTGGTGTCATTACTCCAATTTCCTTACAATTTTTTTTTGTTTTCTGTTTCTTTTTCTGGTCAATCTTTTTAATTCATCCATACCTTTTTTTCCCCTTCTGCCAGGACCACTACAAAGGCATTGCTCAACACTTCAAAAGATTTGCTCCTGCAAACTAAGTCTAGCATTTACATTTGCAAATAAGAATACTGTTCTCACTTGGACATTCATGGTTCAGCATCAGTCATTTTCTAATTAAGTAGTGAGATACATCAATACTGCATTAAAAGAGAGCTTTTTTAGGGTTAGTCCATCTTCCAGGTGGCATTTGCTTGGTATTTGGGCTTTTTTTCTGCTATTTTTTTTTTCTTATATACATTTATAGAATTAAGGTCAATTTGTATTATTAAAAAACCAAAGGATAGAGAAACCTAGAAATTATGAAGATCAAAAGCCTCCAGAATTCTTTTAGGTAGGTCCAGGCATTCGTGGACATGAGAAGTGACAGCAATTTACAGATTCTTACTGATACACATATTTATGACTTTTTATCAGTCATAAATATTGTGAATGTTTACCAATCACCATTTTAAAAAGGTTACTCTTCTCCTTGAAACTGGGGGTTAACCACATATACAAAGATATTTAACCACATATACAAACCCCAAAATAAGGGATAATTTAATAAGTATGTCTTATGGTCTAACAGTATTTAAAGATACATCCTCCTTTTTGACACATTTATGGGGAGTTTTAAAAACTGTAATCCCACAAACTGTATTCAAGTCACTGGCAAGGACTTTTAAATATCAGAACATATAATTCAACTGAAAAGTAAAAGCTACATGCCTAACTACAATGGAAGGATATAGAAGAGGAAACTGATTCCACACTTGCAGTCCTTTCTTGCCACTTTTCCCACCATATGGACTGTGCTGAGAGGTGGAAATTGTGCCATTCCAATATTTAATGTGTTTCCATTAATGATCTTGCTTACATGCTCTCTTGACAAATGAGGATACGATAGATGTTGTCTTTGTGTTGCTTAACTAACTCCCTTTTTTCTTATCTTTTTGAAACTTTTGAAATGAAACTTTATGAATATCTGATTTTTGCTTCATAGGAGAGAACTACAGCGAGAACCATCAGCTTTCTCCTCAGCCTTAAATGCTTAAGTCTACCTACACAAGGCTGAGTCCATTAGCTGTCAACACTGAGTGGATGTGTATTGTGAGAGATGCTTATAGAGTAGGACGGTGCTTTTTCCCTCCGTTTATTCACTCCATTGTTTGCTTGCTGAGTTGTTCTAGACACTTTAACAGTGAGCCGGTGTCTTCTAAAGAGCAGAAGGGCTCCTGGGTAACTTCTGATTTTTTTAATAAAATGGAAAGTTGTCTATAACACATGCTTTATCATTACTCCTGTCTTTAAAAGTCTATAAAAACAGGTATCCTGAACCATTTTGCAAAGTGGTTGTGTAGAAGCTTTGAAAGTGTTACAGAAGCTTTGAAGTGTTACAGTGTTCAGCCAAAACAACAGTATATTCTTCTGCTAAAAAGACTTAGAATATCTTCTTTTTTCAATCTGTCCAAAGCTGTGAAGCAGAAAATAGACATTCTTTAAAATACTTGTGTTGGCTTTGTACAAGCTCTACAGCAGAGATGTTTCAGGGAACTAAGAGCAGTACTGACATAATGAATTAAAGACAGGAGATCATCCTTTGTGTGGCCGGTAATGAAGACTCATATATTTAGAAATCTAAAGCTTCTTTGACATCCTCAAGTTATGTAATATATAGAAAATCAGTAAAAAATACACCACTATCAGATGGTGGAAAAATGTTGACTTGGCTTTGGTGGACCACACTGAATTTTACAGCAAAATCACAGGCACCATCATTTAGAAAGCTTCGACAGAATGGTAGTTAATGAATTTGAGATGCAAAACAAAAAGTCAACTGAGTCTAACTAAGCTGAAGAGAATTCAGTGTGTCTGTGAGGAAAAAAAATCAAAACAAAAAAATTGCAGTCATAAAGATTCAACCGGGAAGAACAAAACGTCTGAGAGAGGGCTGTGTTGGAATTTAGTACAGTCATAATCTACCTTGCAACCATGAAAGCAAAATTGTTTTAACTATGTATTCTACACAAATATTTGTTTATTCAAACTACCTAAAATTGTCACAATAGCATATTAAAATCACCAGAGTGAGGAAAATTACAAAGAACTGATGCAATTTCATTATCATACAGATATTATTTGGAAGAAAAAAAAGGCAGGCTTTCCACATTTAAGGTAATGGTTCTCTGTAATAGCTACTGATACAGTCATTGCCAATAGACACTTGCTATATAGCTCAGACTCTCTCTGATACAATAGGTGCCAATGTATGTTGACAAAAGATTAATCGTATTTATACGTAATTAACAGTTTGTGGAAAATATATCATGCCAGATCTGACAGAATGAGAGAGGTGAGTCTACTGCAGTTCCACGTCCCCAGGTTCAACCAGCAGCAAGGCTGAAGATGTATTCCTGGCAGACATGCACACAGATGCAACATGCATAAATAAGCTTGTACACCTATAGACATAACTGGCCACAGAGATCACAGGCAGATGCACAAGACACTCATTCAGACACAGAAATCAACAATTTGCTCATCCTCCTCCCCAGTTTGGCTGAGCAGGGGGAAGCTCCATTAGTGAGAATACATACAATATATGTATACTGGTCTGTACTTGTGCATCCACACATGAGCTGGACAGGATTCCTCAGGCCCCATTGCCAACTCATAGATGGTTCTATACATTAAGTTTACAGCCCAAAGCTTCATGAGGATACTACAGTCTGCTAAGTGGCATGGATAAATAATGACTTGATATACTGCAAATAGTTTTTAAATTATCGAAATTATTGCTGGAGACAAATGAGATAATATTTTCTGACAACAAAAAAAATTAGTTCAGCCAATTGTTCAGATTTTTTGGTTATGTTCCTTATCCTCTTTTTAGAATGCAGAATAATGGCACACATCAGACTGTAAATTTAAAAGAAATTTCCCTGAACAGTCATTCTGTCTGCCTTCATATTCCCATTATCTTGATCTGTGTTCATTACAGTTTCATATAAACTTTAGTTGTTGTGCTGTTGCAGCAGGTCAATGCCTTGTGACAGTTTCTGTTCCACAGCTGCAGTTTCTTATTGATGAAAATATAAACTGTTCTCAAAACATAGATGTCCATTTTGTTAAGCTGAAGAACAGTAAAATTCCAATTTGCCCCAAAACCTCGAAAGTAGATTATTGTTTCATACACAGGCACAATGGTTGCATTGCTGTAAGGGGAAAGGCCTGCCATTAGAGGTTGTTTACTCTTATGGATTTTGCTTGCTCCAGACAGAGAGAGAGAAGGACATGGGGTGTACCTGTTTCAGATATTGCAACTCTGAAGGGTGGCATGTTAAGTAAGATGGAAACCTGAATCTACCATTACACTCTCAGTCTTCATCATTACTTGACCAGAGAAAAAATGCTGCAGAGCTCTGTGGTTCTCTAATCGTCTTATAATATCTGTGCAGCATCAGGATAATGGACTGGGGACGCAGCAAGTTTACACTGAAGAGAGAGCTAAAGTGACTGGTGCTCTCTCCCTTCTCCCCAGACGTTTCCTGACAGGATATGTGGGTTCTTAAATCCTGTGACACACTTGCAGACAATCGATCACCCAAACCTTCCCTCTTTAACCTCTATACAGATCCTACCTCTTTATTTCTTTTCTTGGCACAGTTCATATGGGTCACCATCTATCCCTTGAAGTCATAACTCAAATTCGTTCTTCCTGAAATAATCACAAAACTGACAGTATCCTGGTTCACTCCTCTGTAATAGCTGTGAGATCAAAACCAGTTTGGATTGTATTAATGTGCTATGAAAATCAGAATGAGCAGGATCAATCATATGGACAAGTCCCCCTGTGCAGGAAATGTGCATGGAACAGATCTTCCAGTCTCTTGGTTTTCCTCAGGGAATGAATCTGTGCAGGCAAGCTCTTCAACATGCATTTCTGTCTATTTGATAGAAGCCAGACCAATTATTCTGTAATTCTACATATAGCCTGTGACTAAGAACAGATGCGAAAGATCATCATGCAAATGAGGTGTAGTGTATGTTATATTTACATTGCCATAAAGCTGCATGTGCAATCTTGTTTTCATATAAAGATCTATGGGTGTATTTGGGCTCATAATGTTACTGAGAAGTCGTTACAGATCATCTGGAATGTTATGTTGCTATGGAGGAAATTTAACAATAAAAAAGTGACTCTGGAACAAACAGAAAACATGTTTTGCCTACATTCAAGTCCCAGACAGTAGTGAATATTGGAGACAACCATGCTTTCATGCTAACCTAAATTTCTCTTTACTTATATGAAAATCACAACTTCCTTTGTGAATGTGCTGTACTTTTCAAGAATAATGAATACAGACTACAAAACAGACCACCCACTTAAGGAAGGAAAGCGGAATATTGATACCTAATAATTCATCTTTTAGAGATGACTAACAAATGATAGTTGACTTTATTGTTGTATAAACACAAGATTACTATCTGTTATAAGAGAAATAATAGGATAAGGCAAACTGCATGTGGAGCACACAGAAATTCCTACTTTTCCTTCATTACCTGTTGATTGTAGTTGCCATGGATTTAATAGACTCTTTACAAAACAAAGTGCAAGGTAGATGGAAGTTTTGGGAAGTTCAATGGATATACAGTAACTGATTTTGTAATTTTTATTTATTTTTATTTTAAAATTATTTTTAATTCCAGGAACTTAAGGCTATGTCAGTAGAGATTCTGAGTATAGACAAAAACCAGAGGTCAGCATGTGGTGGTTTTTTCACATAGAGTTCTCTGAGCAATCGTCAGGAAAAGAAAATAAACAAGATAGAAGGCCAGGTACTTTATAATGAATATATCACTATATACAAATTAGTTAAATCAAATTTTCATTAAATTTTACTGTGTGAGGCAGCTGTAACTATAAGGTAAAGATAAATTCAATCCCTCTAGGCATCCTCTAAGTAAATGTTTGCAGTGGCTCAGAATTTTTAATTTTTTAAATTTGGACTGCCTCCAAAACAAAGGAATTTTCCCTATTTTTTACATGATTGTACATGTCTATCTACAAAAAATAGAACCTTTTTCCATAGGCCAAACTAAATATCCTACCTGTTCATGCCTCAACTCAAGTCACATTGAGATGATTACAGAGTGCTATAAAAACGAGCCAAAATTGGATGCTCAAACTGTATGCCTGTGTGCACAGGAACATCAGCATTATAAAATACAGTGTATTTGCAATTAGAATACTTCCTGTTAGTGGAAGTAGCATCATTGCTCTGCTCTGCTGAGCAGATAAGAGGATTTGCCTCTAATCCACCAGTCCCTACGCTACTTCCCTATCCACTCACTTGTTACTATAAAGTACTTTTACCTGAGCCTGCTGGGATAATGCACTGGCCAAGGAGCAAAAGAGATATGTTCTGCAGGATGCATGTTCAGTCTTTCCATGCATCTCACTGATCTACCATCCTTTCTGTTGGAAATTACCCTTAGATTTCCCTCAGACACCTGTATCTGGCTGGAAAATATCTGGCTTAGAAAGTAAGGAATATATACATAATACCTAGTGTATGGCTGAATTCCAGGGGCGAAAAGTGAACTAGCTCATTCTGACACCATGATAAATGCATTAAGCAGCATATCTTCTAACTCTTCATAGTGATGAAATGCTGTAAAGATTCTACTGAAGAAGGTAAAAATATGAAGGATTTTCTCCCTTTCATCTTTTGATTAAGAATTTATTCAAAAGACTGCATGCACCACATTTTGGGAAGTTTCTAGCTCTCCTGAAGACTTACAACATCAGTACCTTAAGGTAATTTTAAAGAACAAAATGGAGCTGTGCTAATCATCAGAGCTGTGTTTTATTCAAAACCAGCAGGTATTAATCAGTTGGATTTGCTTAACAGGTGAATCTCATTAACATAGCATGGAGGGACAATTTCATCTACTGATATTTTCTGCATCAGGGATTTAGCTATAAAGGCCATTTTAGGTTTTTAATTATTTATGTATAGCACACAGACAACCTATATGTTGTTGCTGCAGCCCATATTATAGAAGTGCACTTTTTAATGCGTTATGATTTTCTTTCTTTTAAAACTCCTGCCTTTTAATATTTATAAGGAAATAAGAGCATCTAGATTTCATTTTAAAAAGCTAGTATTATGCGTTTCTAGTGCGACCGGTTTTATAAACAATTGAAATACAGCATATTAGAAAGGGAACAGTTTGTTTATTTGTTTGTTTTTAATGCAGAGGAGTATGCCTGAGGACTGAACTTGGAGCCGTTCTAATAAGGTGATTCAAGGAAATATCAATAAATGGCTACAGTAAATTTAAAGGTCTGCTAATCTAATTATATGTTTCTTTGTACAGTTTGAATGCATTATATAAGATAAAATGTAGCTGGGAAGACAACTGAGAATGTATTCCCCTTTTAGCTCTTTTGAAACCTGAACAGTTTTATTTATTGGCTCATCTTCTAATATAGACTTCATTTAACATGCATTTACAACAGCAAATAGTGGTTTGGTTTTATACTCTTTAGAAAAAGTATAAGTGCTGTCTTCTCATTCTTTAAAAATGTGGAGAGACTGAATGGTACCACATAGACACTCCGGGAAGACGAACAAAACCACAGAACTATTCAAATGCTTTAGTGGATTTAGTAGTAGAGATTAAAGCACAAGCAATGTTCTGCTTGCAGAATTAAATCAAAGGCAAATAAGGCAGGCCAAACGTGCATCTTGTTTTCATAAATACATATTGAAAGGAGAAAGAATTACAAGAAGCTAGGAATGAAAAGTGGAACTTTAAAACCAGATATTTCGGCAGAGCCAACTGCTTCTTCCTGGTTCAAACTTGTGGTATTCTTAGCATATAGATGTTCATAAGCATTGTCTATTCAGACTAGAAGACTTTGAGAATTTAAACAGGATTAAGTTGATTAGTATACAGTGTAAGATCAGGTTATTTTGGAATAATAAAATTTGTGGTGGACTGGAAATCTATTTGGTGAATATGGTTGGTTTCATCTATGAAGGTCAACCTGTGTGACCATATTTGCTGTACATAATTTAAAAGAGAAAAGATCTACTTAAACATCACAAGTGGAGTAAGAAATCAGGTGAAATTTGGTTACACATAAACTTTTACGCTGGAAATGAAAATAAGAGTTATTTTCTTGTATGGGTAGTTGTTTGAGATGGTACTCAGAGCTACAAAAGGTCTTTATCTTTTGTTCACCTTCTTATTCTACTATTAAACAAAAATTCTTACAAGTCAGTAGGATCTCTGTCTGGTTCTGTCAAGTTGTAATAGCAATACATAAGAATACAGATGGCTATATAAATATTTGACAGGAAACTCTTGAAAGAGTTGATTATCTTTGAAGTGAAAGTAACCAGCATTTTTAGGTCCTGATAACATCTATGTCCGTGTTAACTCTAACCCACATGAAACCAGCACAAGTTCTTCTGCAAAATTTTTTTTATATATGTAGTTTATAATATATTTTTATGTAAATATAGATATCCTTCAGAATTATATATGCAATGTTTAAATACACATAATTTTATGCACTATATATTGCATATAATATGAATACTTTAGATACTATATAGATGTAATATGTATACAAGATATATTACAATATATGTAATATGCATATATCTATATAATATACACACACATATGAAGATCTTGATTGAAACATGTATTTTAGAGTACATTGATATTCCCTAAATTTGGGTGCCTAAAATAAGATTTTCTCATCCAATTATAATAACCTGTGAGCAGTAGTGCCAGCCTTGGCACTGACAAATTTGTTCTGGAGCCAAGAGTGTTTTAGAAATATAATTGCAAATAAATGATCAGCTGGACAACAGGATCAGTAATTTTTAAAACCTGATTTAATTTTGGTCTCACCTGCAGTTGCACTTATGTTTTCAGAAGACTCTATGTGTCCAAACATTTTGACTAGCTCTGTGGGACTAATTTTAAAGCATCTGACAAAACATGCCAATATGAGAATGTCCCCTCCTTTCTTTACCTAATAATTACTTGGTTAAATGCAAAGTAATGGATTGCTGTTTCTGTTGCAATGCAAGTCTCAAATTTCTGGGCAAAACTTTGCTTTAGTAAATGCACTACAAGGTGCTATCAGTGCAAATGTTATTTAATTACTATTTTAATTTTTATTTTAATTATCAGAGATGTAAACTTAATACCAAAGGATTAAATCAGAAATAATGTGAAGAAGGGCAGGATTTTGTATGCATTGTTACACATTATGTGCCTAATACTGTGTTATAAAGCTTTCTGTCACAGTGACCTTCACACTCTGTCATTTGAAAGAAATTATTCTACATAAGGCAATGG
The DNA here is from genome assembly GCA_013397795.1 of Orthonyx spaldingii. Taxonomy (NCBI): domain Eukaryota; kingdom Metazoa; phylum Chordata; class Aves; order Passeriformes; family Orthonychidae; genus Orthonyx; species Orthonyx spaldingii. Next base: position 941,979 of record VZTJ01004569.1, read on the forward strand.
CATTTCTTTCTTAGTTTCCTCCAGAATGTCACATTCAGAACACTTTTCCAGACTTCTTGATTCTGAGTCATATTGTTGCTGAATATTTGCGTAAATCTTTGACGTTACGTCAATATCTAAAGCTCCCTTTCAGTCCTGTTAATGCTGGACAGTGCTGGTATTCTTGTGATCACTAAGGGCCTGTAGTATTAGTTACTTATAAGACATTTTCCTTCAAACATCTTATGTGAGATGGTGCCCCTTGCATCAAATGTTCCTGGGGAAAGCTTCACCAAAAATGTTTGGGTTTTGGGGTTTTTTTCCTGCAAACTGGATAATTTAAGGAAATTATTTCAATTTTCCAGACACTGTGAAGCCGCAAGATATTTACATTTTGGGCCTAGGACTTGAAAAAAACCCCCAGAATTCATCTTATGGGCTTACTGTTTAAAATATGAGTTCTAAGACTGAAAGAAATGTCATATTGTATGTGATGAGCAGAGTTTGAGAAGAACCTTGCAAAACTCCAACAAGTATTAAATATATTCTACACCTGCATATTATGCTGGGAAAAGCCTTCTGTGCATCATCATTTGTTGTCTGTAGTTCACAGCCTGTTTGCCTAGTTGGGCATGTGGAAATTTTGTGTGCTTACAGCTGTGCAGATAAAATCATTGCTTAGCCTTTTATGGAGTCCTCTGAAGTACAGGTACTTCACACAAGTTTTAGCCTAATCATATGCCTATGTCCTTAAAGATATTTTGGCAGCAGACACTGAAACAGAATTATACTTAGATTCCTTCCTCTTAGAAGGTAGTATAAGACCTGTGCCTTCTCTGCCTTTGGACCCATCTACAAAATGAACATAACTGTGTTACATCATCTCACAAAAAGCAGTCAAATGGGAGAGAATTTTTTATTTTTGAGCATGATTTAACAATGTAGAGAATAAAAAGATCTAAGGCTTGCAAACTGAAGACAGGGAAAAATCAGTAAAGTCACTCTTAACTGAGCACTATCCTTTTGATGTACAGGATTGCTGTGGTCGTGGAATCAAGTTTGCATTCTAATACTTATGCAGAAGAGAATGAGATTAAGACAATACTCCTTCTGAGTAGCTAATTATAAAACTTTGGTTTCTGTGAAGTATAATTGCTTGTAAGAATATATATATATAGCATAACTGTACAGATATGGATAAATACATGCACTTGGATTGAGCTTCTTTTGTTCTTCTGCTTGTTACTGCTTACTTTACATAACTATATGTGGAACAAGAGGAATATTATCTAGACAGCCAAAATTACAACAGTGGAAAGTTTACCTGCAGTTGACAAAGGTAGCTTCAAAAATATTGTATTTGAATTCTTGAGAAATGAAATGAATAAGTCCTGTGAGAAATCAGAGAATATATTATATTTAAAAAAAAAATCTTAGTTACCATAATATTTTTGAATATGCAGAAATATTTATTCTTTGTTAAGTAATAGAAAAGATAAACATTTGTACCAAGGTAAAGTTATGATGAGTGTTTTCAAAGTTCTTTAATAAAGCTACTCTACTTTTCAAACAGCTAAGGATAAAATGTATTAAATGAAAACATACTTGGCAATAAAATTAATTACACTTTGCTTTCAGATGCAATTCATCTTCTTTTTATCCAATATGAATTATGGAACGTGCTAACTTCTTTTAATTATATTCTTTAATTAAGTCTTTCTTAATTGTATATGTAATGAATATCATGCTCAAAATACACATTGACTTAACTAGATAAGAAACATCTATAGATATTAATTTTATTTGTTTGGCTTTATGTTCCATTTTCAGTAACGTGTTGTCAAAACCCCTAAAAATGAATATATCAAAGGACCAGATGTCATAGGGCCCTAAGTAGCCTGTTCTCGTGAAAACTGTCCCTGCCCAAGGGTGGGATGTTGGAAATAGATGATCTTTAAGGTCACTCTAATCAAACAATTCTATGACTCTATGATTCTATTTATATGAGTTTCTCCTCATTTAGTTATAAGAAGTAATTGTCCACAACTTCATGTAACATCATGGAGTACTAATGTACATTCAAGTCTCCTTTGAAAAAGGCAAAATAATCTAGGTCTTTTACCTGTGGATATGGATGTCCTTTAAAATGCAAATCTGTTATACAATTGAAACATCTCAAATGTAGTTCACTGTAAAGAATCGTACTTTCTGCAAAATTTATTATAAAACTATGTCCTTGAGGATATTTACTGGACTTAAATAACTTAGTGCAAGTAAGGGCTTCAGTCTCTTCTCCATCTGCTTTCAGGACTTGAGACTTAGGCTAACTCCCATCTAATCCCATTTTCATGGAGCTTCATATTCTAAATTATTTTCTTCTTTGATATCAAAAAGGTAAATGTTGACTTATTAAAGTTTATTGCCATTCATGTCTGAATTCTGAGTTTGAGTTCCAGAAATAGAAACGATTAAAATTATACTAAAAGAACATAATAGGTGATATATTATGGTCATGAATCCCTAACTGTATAACCCTGACTCGAGGCTTGCCTATTCTTCAGGCAGCTGTGGTACTACAAGTGTCTTTGACAGTGCAGAAAGTGACAGGAGGATGGAGACTATGAAGTGTCTAATATTTTTCTTGACAGTGGGATCCAAGAATTTTCAGAATTTGGAGAGGGTTCTGCTTTTTTTTGCTGCATTTGCTCTAAGAAAATGGGAATTTATTTGGCCAGTGTAATTTTTGTCAGCATATATGCTATTGCCAACAATATTTTAAGGAAATAAATTATATTGTTTAGATGGGAAAAAACATGTAAAAACAAATCTCCTCCACCTGCCCACTCACTCTCAGAGTGAAGCCTTTCTTCTGAGTTTGCTCACACTCTAAGTTTATTCAACTTGTTAACCTCCTGGTTATACGACATTATTTTCAACAATATTACTTTTAGGATAACAGTCAGTGCTGGTGCAGACAGTTTGAAGGTAGCCCTAACATTGATTGAGGCTATGAACAGTGGTACATTTGCAGCTGAGGCCTCTCTGAGTGACCATATGGATTTAATGGAGCTCAGCAAGGAACAAGTTTGTCCTGTTTGGCACAACTACATCAAGTCACTGTAGATATAACCAGAGATAGTTTAAAGCAGTCTTGCCAATTCCATCAGGTACTTCTAATGACCCAAGCCAATCCTAATCCCATAAATCTTAAACTTTGTTTATCCTTTCATTGATTCTATAAAAACTTTTGAAATTAATCAGCCAATTCTGTCTTTACTCAGCTTCTAATATAGATTTAGTAATTGAGGGCTGAATGACTAATTTTATCTCTTTCCTTAAGAAAACTTAATTCTCCTGGGCTTGCATTAAAGAAGAAATAGCTCTGCTATAGTAACCTTTTGTTAAAATCTTCTAACACTGCCTCTAGAGGCAATTCAGACAGTTCAACTTTACTGCTGTAAATCCCCATTTTTCTTTTTGACTTTCCTACACAAACTTCTCACAAAAAGTTAGCATGCTAGTAAATTACATACATAGCAAAATGGGTTTTATATTAACTTCACTTTCATCATTCCTCTCCATAGACTTATGGAAGTCAGGAAAATTTCCTGTCTTTTCTGCACTCTGACAGGTACAGAAAGAAAATCAGGCAAACATTCATATAACTAAAATATGTGACTTCTTAAGCCAGAGCATTCTTATTTTTGCCTTTATAGTATATTTCTTGAACATATTAAAATAATTTTATCTGCTCATATGTAAATGTCTAAAAGTTGATCAAATTATATTTATAATACAATTGAAAAGACATGGGGTTACTTCTGTATAAAATATTCTCTTCTAGCTTTTTCAAGTCTGACAATACATGTGAGGGTAGCTTTGGCAGAAACAGATAAAACTTGTCTTACTACAAAATAATTAAAAAACAGAACAAAAAAAATGTACACTGGAGACAAGGAAACACAAGTAAAACAAACATTCTGTTTCTGTATACTACTAACATGTGCCTTGACATTTGGAAAAAGCATGTAGAAATAGCTTAGCCTACCCATTTCCCTTATTTGAAACTGCAGGTGCTGCAGAGAGAAGAGCACTTACTGCAAAAGCCAGGTTTTATTAGAACAGAAACAGGCATGAGTAATACCTTGAGGAAGCTCGCTTTTAGAGGATCTATAAAAAGAAAACTCAAGGTGAAACAGAACAGGAATAAAAGATTTTGTAAATAAAGCTTTCCAACCATGTTCTTCTTTTGTGCATGTTTACTGTGAGGGTGGTGAGACACTGGAATAGGTTGCCCAGGGAAGCTGTGGGTGCCCCATCCCTGGCAGTGTGCAAGGCCAGGCTGGATGGGGCTTTGAACAGCCTGGTCTAGTGGAAGGTGTCCCTGTCCATGGCAGAAACTAGATGGTCTTTAAGGTCCCTTCCAACCCAAACCATTCTATGTTTCTTCTCACAAGTCCATTCCCAGTTTTACTGACTTCTGAATTGCAAAATATTTCAGTTTCTTCCATCCTAAAGAACTTTTTCTCTCCATCTGCTCCTTTACAGTACACAAGAAGACTTCTTCCCAAGGCAGCAAGTGATCACAAGAGGAAGAAGGTCGTTTTCCTCTGCTGCTTTGTGGGGAGTGCTCCTTGACATATAGTATGGAAAACTGGTTGCCACTTATTCAATCTAACATGACTCCAAATAAAATAGTAAAATTGTTACTGTCTACCACAAGGTTAAACTTAAAAATTTTCTTTTAAATAATCACAGAAATATTTTCCCTAAAGAAAAACCTCATGAGTTCTGCTTCTCAAATTTACATCTATTTACAAGGAATTTAACAAATCACTGCAAAGATGAAATCATAACTATAACTAACTTTGAAGCGGTAGAGAAATTAAATTTTCACTTTCCAGCCATTTGCTGCACTATATTCAGTACAACCAAGCCTTGCAGAGGAACATCTATGTTAATGTAGTTTATATCAAATGCTGTTTGCTGATTGTTGTTTTGGAAAGGTGGTGTTGTTGTTGTTTTTTTGAGTTTCTTTTTAAAGGCTGATTATTAACACGTTAAGCAAGTTATTATTTTTTAATAATGAGATTGCTGGTATGATTAATTTATGTCTACCTCTGCTTCTATTTCTGCCAGATTTTGATGATTTGACACAAGCATGATTCTCTGTGACTCTTTGGAGTGTTGCCGAAGAAGATGATGATATCAGTTTGAGTGACTTAATATATCTAGTGCTGTAAAATAGCTTGACAGTCTTTCTGTTTCTCTTCTAACAGTTTTTTTTCCATAAAACCTTGCAGAAGAAAACAAGGACACCTGGAAATATCCTTGAAGAGAGAATTTTTTTTCACAAAGTGTGAAATTTAGATTTAATTTTGAAAAGGGATACAGCTAACTAAGAGGAAAAACCTTAGCTATCATTGATTCTACCATAAATCTAAAAATGTTGAAATTTTTTCTAAAGATCATCCAAAATCCAACCACATTAATCACTTTACAGTACCCTTTTATCTAATAATTTCTCCCTTTGGGTGACATACAAAAAAGACAATTATAAATCATAGCTATACATTTCAGAGTCTCAAAATTATACTCAGAATTCTCTTTATTGCTTATCTATCCAAGCATGATGAATCTTCAAAACATGAGATTAAACACATCTTTGGTTTTAGTTGTTCTGAAAATAAATGATTTTGAAAATAATTAGGTGTTTGGAAGCTACTGGCAAAGTAATCATGCCTTGTTGTAAAATAAAATAATATACATAGACCATCCTACGCTGGAGTGTTTGAAAAGGAAACTTGCTCCCTATTTTAGTAAAAATGTGGTAAAGGACATTTTTCAATCTGTAAGCTTTTTGTGAGAAAACTCAAGCAATATCTCATTTACAATCCCTTTCCATTACAAGTTCTTGGGCTTCTTCTCTACCAGCAGCCGGCAGCAGGCCAAAGAACTCTTTAAAACATATTCTGTGTTAATAGGAAATAAAATGTTTGTTTTTATTTAAATAAAAAATAGCTACTGTTTCAAAACTGGAGAGGCTTTTGACAAATTGCACATAAAATTTGTAACTTTGACCTCTTTGCCTATCACATATTTTCATATCACATATTCTGAAACACTGGAAACCTTAGATGAAATATGATACATAGTGTTTTTTAATTGGTTACATATTCTACAAAAGATTATCTCTTTGAAATAGCTACTACTTCTAAAGCAAACTTTTAAATACCCTGAGCTGGTTAGATTTCCTTCATGGAGGTTACTTAAAACTAATGTAGTTCTGCAAGTCTTCCCCTAAAATGGTTATACTTCACAGAGAGAAACACTTCTCTTGATTATTACAGAACACATCACTGAAATCCTACTGATTCCTTTTTTGTGTGTTAAAATATGTTGGACTAAAGAACCTAAGAATCATACTTTCAACAAAGGTTGCCTTTCAACTTGGATTTTAATTTCCTGTTGTTCATGTTGATCAGTTATTATGAGAATGAATAGGTGAACTTAAAAGCTTGTGCTGAAACTGTTCCCCCCCTTAGTCTACCCATACAGGAAAAAGCAGGAATAAGGCAAGGGAATTATTATGACCATCAAGTTAACAGCTTCTAGTCTGGTCTTTCCTGACTGTAATCAAGCTCCTTATGTTGAAAGGGAAAAAAAAAAAAAAAAAAGGAAAGAAAAAAATTAACCAACCAAACAACAAAAAAAGCCCACCAATAAACCCCCGCTTCACAACTGTGTATTTTCAAAGAAACTCTGATTTTATGATTTTTTTATATACAATCTATTTATATAAAAGAAAATTTTCCGATTTTGTGTTAATAATGTTACATACTTTAGTCCTTTACTAAACTGTGAATCACACTCCAAATCTAATAGATTATTTTAGGGATTCTATGGAGATCACATAGGTAAAATAGTTTTGTTGCATCAGAAAGGCCCCTCTCAAGAAACAGGGTTAAAATGGAAGTAGGAAGAGATTAATGAGGACATAAGTTCACAGTGTTTGACAAAGGCTGATCACCATTTAATCGTTTGACAAGCACGATTTCACTGTCCAGATAGCAGCTTTTCTAGCTCATTCAGCTTAGCTTTCCCCAGTAAAGGCAAAACATTAGTATATAGCACCCCTCTCTTTCTTCAGCCATTGAATGGATAACATTTAATATTGAAGCTGTCAGCTTTCAAGGTCAGCCAACTCTGTGGCTTTTGTAAAACATTGCTCAAGAACAGATGACAGCAATTCATGCTATATTTGTAGACTTTAAAAATGGTTTTAAATATGATACCTGGCAGTCATTAATTTGGGATATTCTGCAGCCTTGTCTCTAAATTGCAAGATCTGTCAGTCATATATAGAAATAAACATTAACTCTTCCTCACTGACATAAGTGCAAATAGAAGAGGAAGAAAAATACTATACTGATATGAAAATAACTAACTTAGAGTTTCAAAAATTTCTTTTACCTTTGAGCGAGTCCTTCCCAACTCAGCACAAACTAGAAGCTTAGACTATGAGGCAAAGCGTCAGTACAGCCATTTGCTTAACCACAGAGATCAAAGTCATGAAAGTAAACATACAGTTATCCTAAGCAATCACTGTAAATAGTAGATCCTTGGGTACAAATTGTATCTATTCATTAAGTATGTGATATTCTTCAGGTTCTGTTTCTTTAGAGACAAAACTTGTTAGACCATAACTGAAAGAAACAGCAGGTTAAAACCCTGATTGTTACGTACATAATGTAAGTCAATGCAATGTCAGTGTAAAACAGCATGTGGTAGAACTTCTAGAAGTTCAAATTAAAAAAGTAAAACATATGCATTCATAATTTTAAATTAAAGTCCTTTCAGCAATTCCCTGTCTTTCCTAATGCCAGCAGTGATTAGGTTTGCCTCGTACCTCAGATACTAGATAAAGTTTGATTAGCTGTGAATTAAATGAAATGTGCTTTTAATGAAATTTACACTGCTAGGAGCATTTAGGTTCAACCCATTTGTTCATAGGAGATATCAGTGTGTCCCACAACTTTGAGAAGGTATTGTTGTTAATTATATTAGATATTATATTGTCATACATTGTAATCTAGTTATATACTATGTCTGGTATTATTGCATATCTTGTTTTATTGTTACACACTGGATCTGTATTTAGTAACCCTAAGCCCATGGTACAGTGTATGTCTTTACCTTAGTGTGAAGCCTACACATTCAGCTTTCGTTTTGTCACTTATTGTTTCCCCAAAATAAAGGTAATGCTTGATGCAATAAACCTTTTCTCCATGACCCAAGGTTTTGCCACTTGCTTTCTCCTTTGAAAGAGGACTGTCTCCAGCAGTCTAGTTAGAAGAGCAAACACTGCAAGATACTCCTCTCAGTTTTTTGGGTAAAAGGGGTGACCATATTTCATATAATGAAAGAAAGCAACAGAAAACCTCACAAGAACTGCCTTGATATGAATGTTTTTTAGAATTACTTGTTTGGCAGCAATTCTTTATTTCTGGATTTCATCTTAGATCCCCATTCATCTTCTAATATTGCTATAATTGCAAACTACTGTAACTGTTACTTGACCAGCTTGGGTGAGATTCTACATGTATACACATGAACTGTCTCTGAGGTTTTTGTTTTATAGTCTTTATTTTTTTGGCCATTAATCAACTAAAATGTACTTATAACCGCAATATAAGTGATAGTTTTCTATGTTTTTTCTACACAAAAGCCATTTATATAAAAGAAAACATTCCAATTTTGTGTTTGTAATGTTACATACCTTAGACTTTTTAACATGTAGAGCTGCCGTATACTATACTCCTTTTTGTTCTGAATTATCAAAGTTCCTTAGGTGCAGAGTAGCAGTATTTCAGTACACTGTGTTTTCTTTTACTTCGTGTATACATTTTGCACAATAAGTGAAACATGCTAAATTTTTTCTTGAACTTGATATTGATGAAGGAATGCATATTCAGTTTGACCAAAACCATGAGAAAAACACACAGTGAAAAAAAGTGGCTGAAAATATCAAAACAAAAAATATTTGAAAGTTCTTGCTTCTCAAAAAACAAACAATGTTTTGGAACTCGGTTTTACTCTGTTAACAATCAAAATCTGTTAATATCTCAGTCTTACTTGTAAGATATTAAACAGTCTTGCTTTCACTTTTCCATGGTTTCATCTTTTCCCCCTGTAAATGTCTTTGCACTGACCACACTTAGGATTCAGAGAATAAACTACAAGGCTAGCCAAGTTTATCCTCTACCTGTTTTTAGTCTTTCTACTAAGAATATGTAGACATAAGATCAAGGATATCTATTCTATCTTTGATGCTTGAGCATAAATCCTGTAAAGTTTATAGGAAGTTTGTACATACTAAGTGAAAACTACCCCTGTGGGGTAATAAAAAGGAGTCTGATAAGCTCAGTGGAGAGAGAAATGCCAGTGCCATACATTTAAAAGAGTTTTGAAATGTCTGGAAAAAATATATCTCACTTCTTATAGAATATTGTGAATTCCCACATTATCAAACCCCATGTTTTCCTTCTTTAGCAATGATTTCCTCATAATGGCTTTTCTCTGCATCTTCTCCAAAGGAGGTATTCTGTATTTTGACTTTGTGTCCAGATTTCTACATCACATAAAATGAGGTCATGAATCGTTCAGTGCCATCAATTTAATGTGTATTCTACTTCTGGGGGAGACTGTCACTTTCCCATCTCCAGTAAGTCACTTACCAGTGTAACAGCAGTAATAAAAATGAGTGGTTTATTTTATCTTTTTATTCTATTCATATCATACGTTATCTTTTGCCCTTATGTTGCTTTTTGAAGGCAAACTATTTCATAGAACTGTTCAGCTTCACCATTTGTCAGAGCTTAAGATTTCATTAAAGAAAATTCAAACTAAATCTTGGAGATGACTTCTAATAAATAGAAATGCTGGTATCTTCTGGGTCATATGTTGGTTTTCAGTAGAAATATATAATTGGTTTCTTTTATTTGAGGGCTTTTTCCTTTTTTTTTTTTCAATTGTCTACTGAAAAATAGTTTATAGTATTATGTGTGACACTGCTTTTCAAGAAAACTATTTTCTTTTGGCATTCTAGCATCATTCTACATAGTTATTGTCTCTTTTTGGCATTTCTTTTGCATAATTCAACAGCACAGTCTGCAGTGGGTAAACTATATTTCAAGAAAAGAGAGCATCCAAATCCCTTTGCTCAGGGATGTTTTACAAGAATTAGACTGCAGGCTGTGTTCTAATGCAGAGCAATAAGTAACGGTGATCATAAAGTACATCTAAATTACACTTCCCTGCTCTGTGTCAGAGCCTCATGCAGTTGAAGTTGTCCACACTGGACAACTGGACAGTTTATGTGACAGAACTTCTACGTGTGTGTGACTTTCCCAAGGTTCTCAGGCTGAAGCTTCCACATAGCCATCATCTGTTTGGTCCAACAAAGTCACAGGAGATGTTTTGTAGATCTTTGGCTGTGGGATAACCATGCTGCTGATGCTGCCCTTTTGAGAGATGCACTGAGGGGTATTTGTAATATTCCAGTATGTGCCAAGACATTTTTCCCTTTACACAAATTGGGTAACTTTTTGTGGTACACCTACTACTGAAGAGGTAAGAAGAAAGGACACCCAACAGTAATTTGGGTTTCTTATGCTAGTGACCTTCTTTGGAAGGGGATAAGTATGTACCTCTCTGGAAGAGAACCAGAGAGAACACAGAAATTCAATAACGTTCTGATTTTTTATCTATCATTTCCATAGTATTTGCTTAGGCTAATAAGAACAAACCATAGAGATTTGAAAGACGATTCCTCAGGAACGCAACCAAGATAAGATTCAATCCTCCTGTCAGGCAGCTGAGGACACAGCAGAATTCCACCAAGCTGAGTCAAGGGCAGACTGGTCCAGAGATCAAGGTCAGCCAACAGTTGAGGATGACAATGAGGCAGGCAAGGATGGAGACAGGACTGTCAAACTCTGTCCCCACAGTCCCCTCACCTGCTCATGGTGAGCAAAGCCAGTCTGGTGTCAGCTACAGTGGCGAGCACCACACAGGTCTGTAGCAGAGAGGTGCCAGCATTGCTGTGGCACAGTTTGGCCAGGACGAGGGACAAGTAGCCCAGCTAAGCAGAACTGCAAAGCAGGGCAGGGCAGACCTCGCTTCTCATGGCTCATTCTGCACAGCTCTTTCTGCACAGCTGTCTGACCTGAGGCCACACAGCTGAACCTGAATCTAGACTTAAGCCCAGGCAGCCAAACCCCTGTAGGTTTGAAAGAAGAAGAAATTACACTCATGGCTTAAAGACGGTTGGATTCCAAAAGTTACAACAGGATTTAATTTCAGTCATGTTGGTAGATACTGAAAACAGAATTAAACAAATGTATCATGTGCTTCAGTTTTTATATAACTGTATAGCCCCAACCATCCTGAAGGTGCTGGCAATTTTAGATAGTTTGTAGTGCTTGTTACCAAGAGATGGCAATTGATGGTGTGAGGGGGAAGATGTGCAGCTCTATTTTGTAAATAATAAAGGGAGAACACTTCTGTGAAATCATCTCTGCAAGTCAAGCCTGAAAATTCTTACACAAATTTACATGTTGTTAATTATAGAACTTATTAACCTGTTATGAGGATATCTACCTTGGCAATTTGTATCATTAGGAGACAAAGATACATTGGTTTTGCATATTTTTCATGCTTCAAATTAATAGGTACAAAGCAATCAAGACACTTGTTAAACCTGCTGAAAACTTTGTGATCAAACTCAGGTTCAGACTGGGATATTTGGCAGAGTTTATGTGAAACACAAATTTAGATAGGATTCACTGGCTCAAGGAAATAGAATGATTTCTTCAGGCCTGCATACCATTTTAATGTGTGACACTTTTTTTCAGCTCTGAGAAAGATGAGAACTTGCATGTATTCTCATTGCAAATCAAAAGACATATTAAAAAAAAAAAAAGAGGGGGGAATTTTGCCAGAGCTATTTTAAAAGACTGTTGAAATTCAAGTAATCTGCATACCTGTATAAAAGGAACAGCTGATATCATTGAATGTGTTTTTCAACTCATCTGCTTCAACGAATGAAACTGATTCCAGCCAGCTTCAACCATGGACTTAGCTATGCACCACATGCAAATTCCCAAACAGAGGTTTCAAGAACATTCATACAATATGAACCTGTTTTTCACAGTCCAGTGCATTTATTGCTGAATAACAGATGTTAAAAGGAAATTTAGCAATGAGGGCCAGGGCTGGAATATCAGCTCCCAAAACTGGCCTGTGCAACCATGTTCCTGCCAAGTCAGTGAATGTATGATATGCATTTGGCTTGTGTTCAAGTCTTACTGTGTGAAAGCCAACAATCTGTGTCAATCAAAAGACTGATGGATTGCAAAATGGTATGCAATTTTAATTTGATGAGAAGTTGGAGATGAATTTTGATATCTGAAGTATACACTTACTGTTTTAGGCAACCTAACACTGAAGATGAGAGGATTAGGAAGAAAAATAGGAATGTGTTCAGGTATACTTAGGTAATTGGTGAGTCTGTACTTCTATTAATTTCTTTATAAGCAATAATGAAATGTGATAAGTGCAAAAATATACTCATAATCAGACTGGAAAGGAAGACTGTCACAAAAAGTACAGCCACCACTACTATGCTTCCCATCATTAACATTTTCATTGTAGGCACAGAATCTTGTTTAGACACTGCTACATTTGAAAATTATTGGTAAAATTTGTCACTTCAGGTGGTAAACTCTGTTACCTGTATTCAATGACCACTTTTATTGTACCTTTGTTGTATAGCAACAATAGAAAGAAATTTGCCTCTGCTGATGCACTTTTGTCCTACCACTTTTCTTCTTGCTGTCCTTCAGATTGTTCCTCTAGGATTCATTGACCAGAGATCCTGTTTGGGATTATGTTTTCCAGGCTGTCTTAGCTACTTTTGTGAGTGATCTGGGGTCATAATGTAGAACAATGGGAACGATAACCCAAAATCTGTATGTCCTGTCACTTTATACACAGGAAAGTTGATTTTTTTAAATTTTCAGACAATTTTCAGTTTTAAGTGCAATATTTCCATTTCTGGTTAGGCATAAAGGCTTAACAATGAATCTTTGGATCCTTTCACTCCATTTTTATAGCATAAAAAGTGCTAACAGGTGACCATGTACAGCAGTTAGTAGGTTTTTAGGGGGGAGGTGTGGATGAAGATAGACAGTTATGTTCCTGAAGGTGTAGAGAAAAGAAGAAATCCATTAGGTAGTGTAATTTTTTATCCCAGTTCTTCTGCACTTATTGTAACAAGGAAAAAGTCCAAATTACTTTACAGCATATTGCAAATATTTCCTCATAAAAAAAGTTCAGTGTTAACTATATAAGTAGTAATCCCACTCAAAATATTTGATAAGGTATTTAACAGCAGTTTTGGACAGACAGTAAGAACCCTTGGTTTAGTTTTCCCTTCTGCTCATTCAGTAACAAATCAGCCAAATAATCATAACTCTGTTAACTCACACATCTATACACTCATGATAAGAGTATATAGGTTAAAAAATTTTAAGATGGCTCCAGCCCAATTTATGTATACTGATCTAAGCAATACTGTATTTGCATTTTTCAAGTGCATACTTTAGTACAGGCAACAAATAATTACAGTCATTAATTATGCTGTGATCTGTTGCAGTGATTTTCAAAAAGCCTCAGCTAAAATGTACTGATGTCCTAAAGAGGTTCTGCATTATTTTTGATTAAATGATTGTTCTTAAAATATATTAGGGCAAAATCTAAAAGAATAGTTTAAGTTATCTACAGCCCTTGTTTAGGTTATGCAAGTTCTAATATTTCCTTTGTTTTGAACTAGAACCCAGTTAGAACTCAGTTGTGAGGGTATGAATTAGAGCTGACTGATGCTATGTCCTCAGAAAGGACAATAATTGAGATACTTTAAACCCAATCTCCTACATGTTAAGGCTAAAATCCAGTCAATTAGTGCATGACTTGCTGGCTAATTATGGAGCTTGAGTAGAGCATTTAAAATACAGAACATAGAAAAAAGTTCCTAATGAAATTCATGAAAATACTCATAAAATCTCATTTAAGAAACTAAACCAAACTGAATAGAATCTTATAATGTTTTAAATGCTACTGCTCAGCCTCTTATAAACATAGGAAAAAAACCCCAAGCAAACCAATTGATTTAAATATCCTTTATTTTATAAAACCATTCTCCTTTACTTCATACCGTCATTTTCTATGTGTCTTTATGAAAAGATAAACCAAATTTTTTACATTCTGTGTAAGTACTTTGTTACTAGCCTTCATATGCCAACTGTACAACAGTTTTTATAATTTCAAACACTGTGTGGGTAAATTTTGTAAAATCATTTCTCCAAATGTTAATACAATGAATTTAGATAAAAACCTGAGTAGTCTGTTTAAAGAAAGACTAAGGTAACCTCTCCATGGGATGATTAAAAGATGTCCATCTAGGAGAGGAATTATATCCTACAACTCTAGGAGGATGCTACTTTTGTAGCCAAGGCAAATCACATTCTAGTCAGGCCTTGGTGTGTGTTGTTAAAGAGATATAATGCTATTGGATGAAAATGCCTCAGAACAGTTCCTTAGTCAGCTAAATTCCAAAATGGAAAAAGAAAGGCTACACTCCACTCAGAAGGACATCCCTTGTTGATTTTATCTGCTTGGGATAAAAAGATTGTTATAAAAGTAAAAAAAAATTTTAATAAAATGTAAAACATACCCCAAATGAATTTGCTCAGTGTAGAAACTATAAACTTCCATATCCTATTTAAAAGTAGAGTATAATTTTAATTTTTTGAAAGGAAACCATATGATTTATATGTACTTTGATATTAACATTATGTTATTCTAGAAACTAAAATTTAATTGTAAGCACATTATGAGCTATGGTGAACACTTTTATTGAAGAACTATGCCCAGCATGTACTGAGGTACATGGAAGATAGTCTAAGAGAACAATAGGAGCTATTAAGTTTTGGTAATGACTGTGTTCTTTTTTGAAGGTTCCTCATGTGAAACTTTAAAAGAAAAAAAATTCCCTTTTTAGTTAGTTCAGTATATGACTCAACATTAGAAGACTATTTTTTAACATGATTTTATTGAGCCTTTTTTCATTAGTTTTCATTACAATGGGAATATTTAACCAATCTTCGGGTAATTAACCTCTATTTACCTTTGTAAACTTCTGCATTGGAACTCACGACAAGGACATGTAGATATTCTCTCTCTCTCTAATCAAAGAGTATCAGTGGATGAGCTATTGTATGACAAATGATAAGTGTAAAAGGTATGATGATTTAAATTTAGAGCTATTTCATCAGAAACAACAGTACAAAGACAACTTTTCAAAGAAGCCTGCCCAGAGTTATTAAAAGGAGCTGATTTTTGAAAGAATTATTTCTTTATGCATAATCCTGAAACTACAAAGCAGCAAAGGCAGAAGTTTTGGATTAGTTTACATCATATTAACGGGGCTATAGAAAGCCAAATCAAGTGACAACATTTAGAAATTAAGGGGCAGTTTCGCTAATCTAAATACGGTCCCTATGTGCCATTCAGCTGATCATAAGTGGGTGAGATGCAGAAAAAAACTTTAAGCAAAGATCCCTGACACAAGGCAAATGAACTAGTTTGCCAGGACACTTGAAGAGGTGGGGTGGTGTAGGGTGTGTATGTGGGGGTGAGATGCTGCAGTGTTTCTCAACCTTTCCTTGCACTGGAAAATCTGGCAGTCAGCTGATTAAGGGTCCATTAAGGATCCTGCAATGCTCTATGAGCAAAGCTACTAAATAAGAGCACTAAATTGTGCATAATCACAGTGGAAGAACTGTGGCTCCTGGATTTCCCACTGAGTTCTGAGCACAGGTAAACATCATGTTGCAATTTGGTAGTTACTGTTCTTTGTGGTTTAACTCTATTGGATATTGCGTTACCCTCTCAGCACGAATTGCATCTGCCCAGCTCCTAATGTTTATTCTTGACATTTCAGTAGAATATAATGTGCCTGAAAACATCTCAGACATAGTGTATTACTCTTTTCTTGAACATGTAACATGTGGGGTTTTTTTGTTTTGGTTTGGTTTGGGGTTTTTTGTTTTGTTTTTTGGTTTTTTTTTCTTTTTTTGTTTTGTTTTGTTTTTTTGTTTTTAATAAGTATCACTCAAACAACTGTGTATGATCTGTTCTCCGTCCTTCCTGAAATGGACCCACATGGATTTCTTGGTGGTGTTTCTGAACAGGTAAAAGCTTTTTAGAGCTTCCTAATATCTAAGGGAACATATTAACCTGGCTTTTTCTGTGCTTATGAATGCTTTCCCCCCCTCCTGTGAAGGAAGGAAGAAGGAATGGCAGAAGATGGATTCTGGTACTTGAGTGCTACAAGAACTAGGGATGATTCTCTCCTTGCACAGACTTCCTTACACCACCCTGTTGGGGAAGCAGCAGACACTGGTATCAAAGCTGATATTGTTACAGTCTCAGTTATTTCTCCCTTGGTTTTTGATTGCCTGTGGCTGCAAATCTTGAATATGATTTGATTTCATCTCACAGCTCTGAAATCCTGTGAGAGGGTTACTCTGAGTTTCAAGCATCTTTACTTGCATTTGAAAGTCATGTTGGTTTGACAAAAAGACATTGTGAAGTAATTTTGTTAAAAACCTGTAAAGCCCTGTGGATGCTTAGGAAAGATTTACAATATTGATTTAAACTAGAATTAAACTAATTCACATCGATATGACCTAGATATAGATTGAATCACAATGTCCATGCAAGGTTTTGTTGTGGTTTAACAATGCATTACTAAGCTGATATAAAAAGTAAATTTGTTTAGGTTTAATCATAGAAGAAACATGGTTTAAAGCCACATACACTCTGAAATTTAGGTTAGTTGCCTAGATGTTTTTATTGTATTTCAGCTCACACTTTCTTCAGTCAATATATCAACATATTCTTTAAACAGTCTGCTTTACAAATTAACATTGAGTAAATACTTTACCAACAGTTCTTAGAAATAATTACAGGCAAAGAGGTGATTTACAAAGGCAACCACGATGTAAGAATTCTGGGGAACATCATAAGAATGTTAAGAAAGTTAATGGTTTTCCAGATAAACTATATAATAAAACTCTGTAGTTGGAAAATTAATTCCTTTTTGCAATTTTTCCATTACTTGGAATTATTTTAATTCTACAGAAAAATCATCAGCTTGCTGAAATTGCTTCCATTAGAGAAAAAAAACTTAATGATTTACAGTGTCTAACACTTAGTGAAGAATTAACAGCACTATTTATCTTACAGCACCTCTATGTCATTTACAGTTCTAACAGTTGTACTATTAATTTCCTTTGTTTCTCAATTTTATCTCTAGCTTCCATTTAAAATCAGAAACTTTATTTTTATATCTTTTTAACTTAAATTATTCTTGTTCTAAATTAGTCATCCATGAAGACTGAAACAAATAGGTAAGCAAACACCTCCCAAATAAACATATTTTTATGTTTATGTATTAACATAAAATAAAATAAAAATAAATTTACATGTTAAGAAGTTCTGGTGAACGTGACTCCCTATGAGTGTTTATAAAAACCAGGATAGGTTGGGATCCTTAGCCTGGAGTTCACCAAGAGCTCCTCATATGGAGAAAAGAGCACCAATGTTGCTGACAGAGGGGATAAAAACATATAATACGAAACCAGTGAAGTGACAGCCTCAGTTTGTTCCCACTAACTTCATGCAGCTTCGTGACTGAGGCTGTTGGGGTCTACAGCTCCCAAGAAACTCATACACAGATTACAGCTGATGGGTTTCCAACATGCCTGCCTTGGAGAAAACCCAGCAGAGCCTTGCAGGTCAAAGCTAAAGCCTTGAGGAAAACTTTCTGCATCTGTAGCACTCTTGATGCACACATAGGTGCCAGGTCTGTAGTGCATGAACTTTTAAAACCCCCAGTCTGTGGAAAGAAAGTCCTTGTTCTGGTAAGGCTTAACTGAGGGTGGCTCCAAGGGTGGGAACAGCTTGTCAGGAAGCTTCCTGTTGCTGCAGGAGCCTTCAATCTTGTGTTGCTCAGTGCTGTGTGATACAAAACCAGTTCTTTTGGGGTCTCATGTTACAAAACAAGTTCATTATAATAAGACGGCTGATTTTCCCTTTCCTTAACTCCAGCCCAACCCGAACAAATAATTTTAATGTAAAAAATGAATAGATGACATTGTTACCAGAAGGTAGAATTATACTTTAGGCCTAATTCAGGGAGAAAATCTTACAGGCAGGCTATAATCAAAACAGAATAGCTGCATTCCTGTGATGCAATGTTATTTAATCATTGAATTTTGAAGCATATTGGCTGTTACATCACCATTTCCTTGGCTGAGTCAATTCTTCCTTATTTGGGGAACAGCGGAGGGCATGGGTACGTAAATGCAGAATCTTATTTAATCTTCCAAGACATAGTGATGCTGCAGGGAGAATGGAGTGCTGTGAGGAATCTCACACCCCTTCAGTCAGAACATGAAAGCAGGAAGGGCATTTTTACTGCATGGAGGCTGGGTGAGCAGGAAAAGATGATCTCACCAGGAAAATTACTGCTACTATTTCACTATGAGTAGGTAGCCACCTCCAGAAATGCATTATTGTCATAGTAGTCTATATTAAAATAATATCTGATTCAGAGTGAATTGCTGTCATTAATGATTATTCTGAGAATCTAAAAGGTAGTAAAGTCATAAGCCCTATACAATGATTGCAGAATGGTCAGCTACTGTCAGAGCAATGACTGTTATCTAATCAAACACATCATTTGTTTGAATATATTAGGCCATTCTAAATCCAATTGGTTTATTGCGGTTGCCTGTAATCTAGTCTACTTACAACTTGAATCTCAACCTTGTTGTATTGTGCAGTAAAAATCTTCTGTGCTAAATAAGCATCTCTTTGAAACAAACTCTCTGAAACAAGAATAAGTGGAAATGGACACATTTCTGCTGTCAGATGTTACTTAAGCTTACTTCTAGAGATAGGAACTTTGCAGGGTTCATTCTGGATATGATGTAAATAGGAAACTAAGATGAAATGTGGGTGTTTCATCAATTCAATTCAAGCAAACAATTAGCATACTGAGCAGTTGTCATTAATTGATTCCCTTTAGGTGATTGTTAACCTGTGGCAGCTAAATATCTCCTGTTTAATGATATCTTTCTTCTTTTTCATTCCAAAGTTTCATCATATTTGATGTTGATTCAACTAATTCACCAGCATTTTAATCTGGGAACAGATGTGTTTTCTACCTAAATCTTTCTCGTAGTCTCAGCTGCATGCAGCATTAAGTAGAAACTTCCTTTCCATATTAGTGGGTGATGATCTGTGCATTTAAACTGCTGTCTTCTAGCTGTAACCATGTGCTAGTATGGATAAATGTTTGGTTTTTTTCAAGACACTGCCTTTTAGCAGTAACAGGAAATAACAGCAAGCCATCTCATCTTGGTACTTAAGTGTCTCCTTATATTTCCCCTGCTGAAGAACTGCTACACATCTGAAAAAACACATCTTGAAAGGAAAGTTCTATATACTTCTAATATTTTTGTGAAATTCTGTCCAGTATATCCCTATTTTTCAAGGGTTGTGCAGTTATAACTCAGTTTCATGGGCTGATGTGAATTATAATTGCATCTAAACCTATTGGTTATCTAAAACAACAGAAATCTCTACAAATAAGAAGAAAACACACAACTGCAGCCCTGTAAGAAGGCAAAGTTTGTACTGCAGTAGGTTGGAAAGTGAAAATTATAAAGCATGTAAGTAAAAGAAATTGATGGGTATCAAAGGAACTACTGCTCTTTGTCAGTGTGAATTGAATACATATGTTATAAAATGTACTTTGCACATTTTTATTGTGACTTACCACTGAGTAATCTACACTCTGCTAAATTCTGAGTATTCTCCATGCAACGTAACTTACTGACAGAAAAGTTTAGCTAAATTTTAGCTGTAATCAGAACTGTACATGGCTTTCACATTTTGCCAGTCACTTCTTTTGACTAGGAATTTGTAATCTTTTTTTCTGGTAGCAGCCTAAATGACCAGCTTTCTTTGCAGTCAGTCTTAGACAAAACATTCATGACATTTCACATCTTCTCTCCTTCCCTTTCTTAGTTCAAGTTGTTCAGGAAAGAGGGCAGGGACTCCCCTAATAGCAGTCCTCTTTTTCTAATGTGGCTGTATAGAACAAAACTCAGTAACTGCTTTCTGCTTTATACTGATGACAAATGAACTCATGTCTGAATGTCACCATCTGTACTTGCTTCTGCCTGGTCAGGATCATAAAAGATCATTTAAATTGCAGATTTGCTCGTGATCTCCTATCCCAAAGATCCTGTATGAGTTCAATAATGTCTTTGTAAAATACTGAGAAGTAAGCAAATTACCCTTAAATCCATATAAATCACTGTCAAGGAGGTATATCTCTACTATATGAAGACTATCCCTGTAATTTTAGGGTGTTGGAATGGCACTTTTTTTCTTTTCTTTTCTTTTCTTTTTTTTTTTTTTTAATTGTCATTCCAGACATATTTGTGTCATATAGAGGTATATTGAATTTAGGCTGCGTCTATATCTCTTTGCTACTTTTATTAAAGGATTTGTTATATTATCAACATTGCTGTCATCTTATTATACCTTACTGACTTTCTCTCACAGTCTAGAAGTTGTTCAATAAAACTTGTCACTCTTTAAAAGTTATATTCTTCCAAGTATAGCATTTCATTGAACCAGACAAAGTGAAAGGATAGCTCTATTTTTGATAGCACAGTAAATACATTGCACAAGAAAGAATGTATAAAGTATCCAAGAAAATTAAATAACATTCTCTTTCAGAAGCTGTTTTTTTAAACTGCCCTTGAGTTTGCCAAAAGAAAATATCCATATCTGTCCCTGGACAAGCAGAGAGGTGCAGAAACAATTAAAACCCTTAACAGTTGTATCCTGTGTTACTGAATCGGCCTGAATGACACCGAGAGAAACAAGAAATTAAAGGCCACCATAAACGGTGCATGAATTCTTAATTTAAAAAAGAATTATGGGACTTATTAGCCAAAAATTTAGAAAGCGAAATTCTTAATAATCCTATTTTATTTTCTGGAGCCATTGGCCACCTTTATGCCTGTTCCCAGGCATGATATCCTGCCAGCACTTCAGTGAGAACTCCTTGCTTGGCAGTGACGTACATACAGCACACACAGTGCTCTGATAGAAATTATTGCTATGCAATTTAAGTTTAAATGTATACAGACAAGCAGAAGAGGGAAGAGTCTAATTTTTTGTACTTGGGAGATGTGAGACCCTTCCTCCTTCTGCAGAAGACTGGAACTTGACGACGTCTTTCTCAAGACTTAGTCTGACTCCCCCTTGCAAGGAACTTACTTGCTGAAACTGAAAATTATTCTTTCCAGTACTTTTTATTTTAGTGTCCTTCTAAAGGCATATTTGAAAGCTATTTTATTACAGTAACAAAATATTATGTAAAAGAATTATATAAGAGATAAACAGGATTTTTTCAATTAGATGAGCACCTGATAGCATTATAAATAAAGTTTCAGTTGCTCAGGTATATTTAGCATCAGCAGACAATTAACATCTGTGCTAGACCATCAGATCTTGGATAATGACATTTCTTGGGTAAAACGTTGAAATTCTAATGTTGCTTATAAGCAAACTATATAGTACTTTGAATGCATAATAATTTTTTTTAATTGACGCAAATGGAAATCTTTATAGGTTGCTTGCAATAAACTACAAATTTGTGAACAATTTGTTTCAGATTTATGTATCTGGAAACTTTAAAATAATTTCTGTGTGAATAAGAATAAAAGTGATCTAAGTTCCTTCATTAAATAATACAGAATATGTATTAAACATTAGCATCCACTACTTCTATTATAAAACAGGCCATGGTATTTTTCTATGAAATCAAGATGTTTTTCTTTTTATTTGGGAAGTTCATTTGGATCACTGAATGTGTGTCTCTGAAAAAATTGGAGAGGTTGGCTATTTTCAAGCAGAGGTCAGTGGCATCCCTAGTGTAATGCCAAGGAGGTCTGTCACAGAAATACTCAAAATAATGGGGATTCTGCCTCTGAGAAAGGGAACAACCAATAGAGATTTCTATTTATGTCCTGTTTTCAGTGTGACACATATCTGAGTGTTGATGAATGTTTCAGGCTTCTTCCCAGAGTTTACCAGCTCTGACTGCTGTTTCTGTGCTGTGACTTTCAGGGAACTGTGTCTGCTTGGAAAAAAAGCAAAGCAACATGTTTAACTGAACTTGTGCCAAGAATTTTCATTCAAGATTCCCGAGATTTTTATTCTTCACTAAATCTCTCCCTGTGCTTTCTGTTTGTTGTAAAGTATCAACTTGTAAAATTAGCTTCAAAATTTGGTAAAATCCTATGGGGAATGTAGTACCTTCAGATTTCTAATGAACTAGTGTGGTTAATTTTTAGATCATTAACCAAAAAAACAAAACAAAACAAAACAAAACAAAAAATCCAGGAAGGAAAGGGACCTCAGATAGTCTCTGTATAACTATTTCAGTTGTCTGTCCTGGAAAAGAATCACAGGTAAGCATCAGTCTATGAAGTGATATTAATTATTACTTGTCAAAAAATATCCTGTGATCATTCACAAATCAGTAGGTCCAGATCTCCTGTTTCAAAATACACATGCAATGTCATTCATAAAGTGAGGATGCTAGCATTGTTTTCGGAATTTTGGTGAAGCTAATGCAAGTATAATAAGTATATCAGAACGTGTTAGCTGCTTCAATAATTTCACGAGTAGGAGATGAGGACATATACATGATGTGGTAGACATAAGGCATCATATTAAGTATAACAAATCATGTTATAGCTGAGAATTAATTCATTCAACGTTGTATGCTATTAAAATGAAGAATTAAGGGCACTGTTTCTAGATGTCTCCTATGTCAGTAAGGTTTAAAGGTTCCTCTTTAAAATTCTTCTTTTCATTGTTCAGAATTCTGACAATGCAACCAGCAGTCACAAGATAACAATTGTTTTCTTTGTTTAGCACTGAGGAGAGTAGTTCTTTAAAGGTTAAAGATGGATGAGAGCCTACAAATTGCATTTCTTCCATTCCTTGACACCACAGTTCTAAAATGAAGACTATAACCAAATATGTCCCTTTTTGTATATCATAAATACATAAAATAATAACAAAATTAAAATTTATAGGCAAATAACATTATGAACATACTAATTTGCAACTAGAGTAAATAATATTTGAGGGTTGAACTGTTGCAGTTGTCTTTATACTTTCTCTTCACTCACATATATCTGCTGCTATCATCCAAGATTTTTGTTCATTTCTTGGTATAAACAAAATTCATCACGTTATGCCAGTGGTCATAAATACATTTGACCATATATTATGATAACTTAAGGAAGTATAGTTGCCATTCTCCATAAGATAGTCTTTCATGTTTAAAAAGTAACTATTTATATACATTTTGGCACCTATTACTTAAAGATATTTACCTTTCTTTTCATCAGAAAAAATTCTTAAACTCTGACTCCCTTACTGCTTTTAACGTGACTTCTTGTCCATCATTTCATTGAGTGAAGAAAAATTTCCTAGTTTTGTTAGTAATAATGTACTGTCACAACTGTGTCTTACTAGATCATCAGTCATTGATCTAGCAAATAAATAACAATCTAGATATTTTTCCATAGCAACTCTTTCAGGCAAAACATGAACAGCCATCTATTCAGTAGCTTGCCTGAGTGATCATAGGTCAGTTTTCAGTCACACCTTTAATCTATTGTACTTTTCTATAATGAATTTAAGCTTTAATAGTTTTTATACAGGAGTTTTCTTATAGCAGGTAAAGTAACATATTTTCCACAAGGTAATTTTTAGTTCCTAATACCAAATCACTACTTCCCCTTTTAAAAAGCAAGTTATTCTGGAAATGAATTATATGAGGTGACTCACTGCTAAAATTTATCTTCTCTAAGGTGGAGTGCTTTCAAAAAGAAGTAGCTGAGAAGGTGTAATTACACATACTTTATTTTTAACCCGTTTTCTTCTAATTTCTTTGCCCACACTTCTCTGGTCTGAATAAGCACTGTCACTTCTATGCTATCTATAACTTTAATCTCTTTAATATCTAAATGTTGGAATATTTGACACAGGGACTTAGGAAAAAATTCTTAAATAAGAGCTCTGTGAACAGTTTGGCTGAATGCTACATTGCATTGCCCAAATGCTAACTTTCTATCCATTTGTTTAATTCAAATAACACCCTTGGTCTTGAGATTTATTTATATGTTTGTTCTAATATTTTTGAGACATCATTAAAAAGAGAAATTAAGGCTTACATGGAAAATGGTATATGGTCAGCCTTTATGTTTAAATATAATTCCAGGATTTTGGGGATGTCAAATATTCCTCTGCTGGTTGATAATTTCTGTCATATGCATCTTCTTGCCATCGATCTTTGCCCTTCCATTTTCACTAATGATTTCCAGTGGTTTTCAAAGGCTGCTAAAGCCTACATCTGTGTGCAGGTAACAATGCAAAAATGCAAATTTTCAACCTAAATTTAATGAATCTGCCTAAGGGTAGTGTTTATTGCTATCTTTTATGACTACAGTTGATTTAATCTTAGCTGTGATTACAGAAGAGCTGACATTGACCACTGAGAGGATTCCTCTGGAATCCATGTAGTAAAATCATACCAACTGCTGTTATCCCTCAGTAATGTATGGGAAATATTTGCAGGCACTTGCATAGAAAATGCTTCTATTACTCCAAGGATCTGGTAGGACAATAACTACCTCTAAAGAAAAGAAAAATGACATTTCAATGAGTCAGTTCCTGTCTTGATAATTAATTTTTTAAGACTGAGCCATGAGATAATAGCAGTAAGGTAACTTTGTAATTTTCTGGTTCTTTCTGCTTTTCTTAACTTTTCGACTTCCTAAATCTGTACATTAATATCACTTGTGTGGATAATGAACTTGTGCTTTCAAAGGATTGTCCATTGCCTTCCATACAGCATTGCTCCCAAAAGAGATATAATTCCTAACAGGTATGAGTCAAGAGGTGCTTTTCTGACTCACCTTTCAGTTATTTTATTTAATAAAAAAAAATTATATCTCTCTGAGAATTTCTCAGATGAGACCTAAAATCTTTCTAATGGTCTTCCAAAATGATGTGTGCTTTTGGCTGTTAACTAGTTGATTACAGCTGCTGAAATACTTAACTAGGCTGCAACTAAACCAACATCCCGCACTAAAAGATGTCTTTGCTGTTACCTAAACTTCAACAGTTGCAACAAGTAAACCTTGGTATTTTGCTGGATTTATAAATAAAGGAATATACAATCTGCCTTTCTCGTGCTAACTTTGTGCTTGGGAAAAATTTTGTTGCAGGAAATGTAAATTCCACATAAATTTCCCTAATTTAGCTTATGATCTTGAAGTCTTTGATTACCTGCACAAAAGATCTTCATTACCCAACATTATTTTTATTTTAATGTCTTCACATTATGTAAATGTTTGGGTTCTTCATACATGTGTATATCAGTCTTATAACTGAATCTTGGAATTTCAGAGTCAGGATATATGTGTGGAACAAGGGGACAGGAGTTTTTGTCCATTCTTTTAGTAAGACCTAGTCTTTTCCTATTTAGTGTAATGTCATGCTTGTTGTCATTAATACAGACTACATTCAGTGGTATAAAAGTGCTGTGGTGGTGTTTGCAAAATTTGCCACCATTTCCAGTTCACCTTGTTCTCAGTTGTCCTCTGATTTGTTTTTTTTATTGTTGTTGCTGGGGTGTTTCATATTTTATTTTATTTTCTATTTCAGTAAGTTTTCTGGTATGCTTAAATAGCAATGTGTTCATACCTTTCTCTAAAAGTTAGAAATACTCCCTTGGAAAATATGCTCTTTCCCCCCTCCATACATCATTTCTAGATTTCTTATTCTACTTTTCCTCCCTTGTGACCATAATACTGAACTACTTTCCCACGTCCAGCTTGAATACTTCCATTGTGCCCTTCATTTGGAATTTGAAATAGCTTTAATTTACATGTAAAGTACTATGCAGTGGGTGGCTATACTATATAAACTACTCTCTATATACTGTACACTGTATAAAGAAAGCAAGTTGTTTGTTTTTTTTTTTCCTTGCTGCTTGCTCTAAACCCTAAGAAGTATTACCTTAAATATCTCTTGAGTCTTTACGATTTCAGAGTTGAAATTCTGCATAATTTTGTCATCTACTGAACTCTGCTTCCCCATCTTTCTATCTGCTTAAAGGTTCCTGACATGTTCCCATCAATATTTCTAGTCTTTCCTGGCCAGCCTTGTTGCTTGTCTCTTGCATTTCTTCTGCATCTGTCACAATGTTTCCTTCCCTAATTTTCTGCATTGATGAGCTGCCCGTTTCTGCCTCACTAGTACCAAAAAGAAGCAACTCAAGTGACTGTCCCTTTCACCCTGTGTACCTACATCAAGAACAGAATGACAAACTATTTCCTTCTAAGTAAATAGAATAGTGGGTTATTTGAACTGATTTTAATATACTGTAAAACTGACGAAATTATCTGTGTGTGTGAATGATTCAAGTACCTGTCAAGTGTCTTAATTCCTCTTGGGGACATGGTTGTTTGGTTTTTTTCTCAATGTTTTATGACTTGTGAACAAAAATTTTAAAACCTGCCATTTCAATTGATGTTTTTATATCATAAATACTTGAAAAAAACCCCATTTATTCAATAGACATGATTTTTCATATTTTCTCACACTTGTGGGGTTTATTTACTTGGACTTTTTTCCCCATTGCTTATGGAACATAGTTCCTGTATTGGTTTTATGCATTTAAACCTTCAGGGCACAGAAAGAAAATCATACATATTAAAAATAAAGTAGATTTGCATGCTATGCTTTCTCAGTTGAACCTTCCCTTGTAGAGGAAGAAAATATAGATTCACCTTCCCCAGTATTCTGGGTTCTCTTTAATTTGGAAGCTTAAGTACAAGGATGTAAATTAATGAAAATGTAAGAGTGTGCATCTTCTTTGGAGAGGTTATTTTTGTCGTCTTTTTCAGTTCAGAGCAGTATGATTTAATGGCTTAAAATTGAGTTAGGGAAATGGGAATTTCAGCTGATAGCTAATGACTTGTGAAACTGACTTGAACAAATCTTTTATGATGTCCCCACGACAACTCTTGGCTTTAACTACGAGTAACATTAACAAGTGCTTCGGAAAGATGTCATCAGGTTACTGACTGCCACTCTGAATGGAGCTGGTAGACTTCACTTTACAGGTCTTTCTGTACTTATTGACTGCTGGCCAAAGCCTGGCTCAGAATCTGAGATAAATAAAGCCATAAGGAGCTGGTCGAGGACACACATAATAGTTCTACTTTGAATAATTCCTGTGGACCTTACAGTCACAGAAGCTGCTACAGAGACAAAAGGTACCCCTGGTCTGAACAGTGGAGCTTGCAGATATGCCCTCTTATCACTTGCAGAGTACTGCAACTGTGGGATATGACCTAAGTCCCTTGTGATTGCCTCCATTCTACACTGGCAAATCAGTACCTAAAGACGTGCGTCTTCTATTCTAGCTCTTAATTTGTGGGGAGAAAAGCCACTGAAATAGAACTCTGATGTCAGATCAATAAAGAACATTGTCCTTTTCATCTGCATTCCATGTTCTTACGTTATAAATCCTTGACTTTTCACTTGAAAGTGTTCATATAAAAGGCAGTGAAAACTCTCTTTAATTTTACGTTTGTGTCTTGCTCTGCAACTGTACTGAAAAATCACTATTCTACAATTAAAACTATTTTCCTTGGTGGCACACTTTAAGACCGTGGTCCTTTTGCAGGCAAAAGTTTCTTGTATATGAACATATTATTCTAGGTGAGTCATTACTCAGTTGAATGAACCTCACAATTATGTAGAATACCAGTGACACAGCTCTTTGAGAATAATATTTCTGGAAATGCGTTTAGTATTTAGCTCTCAGCCAATATGACATAAGACTTTATTGGTTTGCAGCTTAGAGCTTCGGTCTTAATTTCAGCTATGGTATAACTGACATTACGAAGAGTTACTAGGAATACCTGTAAAACTATTACTGTATTGGAGGGAAGGAACCTTATTACAACAAAAAGGGGTTAATACAAAATATAGTCTTGTGTTTTAAAAATTAAAATGTGAAAATTTAAAAAAATGAACAATTTGTACTCAAAGTGGCTTAGGTTGCACCAATTGGTGCTGGTAAAGTTATGTAGTACATATGGAAAAGCATGTGCTGCTTCTGAGTGCAAACTACTGCAAGAGTTCAAGTGTTTCTGCATCTGCTGGGCAAGAACAGTGCTCTGAGTGCCCAGGTGGAACTGGGGAATGCTTGAATGCAAGAATGGTTTGTGCCTTCTCTTTTCTTTCTCCAGTAACTTCTTAAGGAAGACTTAAGTCAGCATTTACATTTCACCCTGGTAAAATACACAATAGAGCACTTTGAGAACCAAAGTGGTTAACTTTATTCAGTTTCTTAGTTTTAAGACAAGAGTTTCAGTGAAATCGATACCAATCCAAACTAAATTAGATTTGCCTTGGTGATGGAGGAGCATGTGTTGAGTCTAGGTGTAGCCTAGACTGTCTGAAGAAAAGCTGTGTCCTTTAGATGAGATGCCAAAGCTATAAATGGAGTTTCTGTGACAGTCTGACACTTTCAAAGACTGTATTCAAAAGCACATTTAAGGATTCCACAGTAGGTAAAAAAAGGCAACAGGAAATAATTAATTCTTTGGAAAATGTGCAACCTATGAAGTTGGTTATAATTTGCTGCTTTAATAACTTCTATTATATTTGCCTCAACCATTATATGGAAAGAGAGGAAATTCCATCTGGATTACAAGAAGAAATAATTGAAATAGCTCAGACATATTTTTAGCTGAAATATTAAATGTGCAAGACTTTTCACTGCAGGTAATTGTCAATTTAGCTTAAAACAGTCACCATTTTAATAACTAGGCTTTATAATTGATAGTATAGACTGAATTATGGCAGAAAATTTGAAAACTGAGTAAGAAATTATGCAAAGTCCTTTGTATGCAAATCCTTACCTATATGCAACATTGTATGTTCAGCCTTTTCAGGCCCTGGCTTTTGAAATCAGTGATCTGGAAATGTGATAGTGACCTTTTTCCCTAAGACTGTTAGATATTCCATGCATTTCTGATATTGTTGTAAAATAGCTTTCTAGAGATAAATAAATATTCCATCTGTCTCTTGACTTAGTTCCTGGGCGTAAATTCATGAAGAAAAGAACAACACCTGTTCAGTTTCTTCTAACAGTGATGAATTTATGTGGCAGGACAGGATGTCTGTTTAAGTTCTGTGGTTCAGTAACACTTTTGTAGTTGACTTCTGCTCCTTCTGACCCTGTTAATTTCACGTAAAAATTACCTCTGCTGCATGAAAATTATTTTCATTGTCTAAATTCTGTTTAAACACAATATTTTGCAGTTGTTGTCATTCTAGACTTTTCTAAATAATAGTTTTGCAAATGCTCTTCGACTTAATGTCTAATATGTTCTTTTTTATTTGCTTAAAATTGGAATGTGTCATATTTTGTACTTTGCAGGTACAGTAAGGGTAAACCTGAAGGAACCAACATAGAATCTTTAACTGAAAACATACAGAAAGACATGGAAGTGGAATTTTACAATAAATAGTTTTTAATAAACTTCAAGTCTTTCTGACGAGCTTGACTGTCAGTGCTATTGAAAACCAATAATACTGTTGAACCAGGCTTTCCAGTGTGCTAGGAAATAGCCTAAAATTTGTGAACAGAATGCTCTACTTCTGTCTAAATCTCATTTCAGTAAGGTATTTTGAGAAAGAGATACAGTATACTTGGGAGGATTTTTGTTTGTTTAGACTGTGGATAGTGAAAATAAAGCAAATCAGGATGATCTTCCTGTCTTTACCAGGACATGCAGGAACTACCAGTTAGTAACCTCTGTGCCTCCTAAGTGAAGATGCTTGAAAGAAAATGAGGAATCCTGGAAATCTGAGTTCTAAAAGGAAGGTAAGAAAATGGATGCAATCTGAAAAAGGAGTTAGAAAAAGACAAAGATGTGGATATTTAAAGAAAACAGTCTTCTGAAGAATCTGACTGCAAAATTGAGCCTGCAAAGTGTGAAGTGTAAAAGTTTAGGAATGGGTGTCTCCTTTTCCCATTATCCAGGGGAAAAACCCAACTGAAATAATAGAAATTACTTAATCTTTCATGTCATCTTTCCATCCCAGGTTAGACCATGAGCACATATTCTTTCTCCCTCTTAACCCAACAGTGCATGTTTTTAAAATTACAAAGATCTGAAATCCATGTAAACCATATATTGGGTTTATGAACCACATAGATGAACTGGGAGGAAAAAATATATGCTCCTTGTTCTGATGGAGGATTTGTTGAAAAGGAGTTGTCACTCTGAAAAGTTGTGGAGCTGAAAAGTCACCATCTTTTCACCTTCCAAGTTTCCAATGTGACGTAAATAGGACGTGCTTTTCAGCATGACTGGGCAAAAGCCTATGCCACTGTGTGATGCTTTTTCATTGTGTTAAGTGCAATCAATAACAAGCTTGTAAAAATGGCTGGTGATAGAAGTGTGAAGGGAACATATCAATCAGTTTCTGCATATAATGGCTCTCTGCTATGAGAAATTAAGTACAGTAAATCTCAAAATCTTTTAAATTAACTTGATTGCTATTGCTTCTTAATACTAGGTTAAACCATCAAAGCAATACAAGCAGCATGCAAACTACAGTGAAAAGGTGTATTTAATATATTTTTTTTCTCTAGAATTTCAACTGATCCATATTTGAAAAAAAAAAAAGTTATTTATCAAACAAGCAGCAGGTATAAGTGGTCTGGAAATATCAAGATAACATCCACAGATGCCTGCAGGAATTCTACTCAATTTTTTTTATGTAACTGGCTGCTAAGAAGCCTTTCAGGTGCCATGTGCCTTGGGGTTCTTGTGGAATAATAGGTATTTTGGACAAGTTTTGCGCTAGGAGGTGCTGGTTCCTTATGATGTAAGTAAGAAAAGACTCTGTAAAGTATTCAAATGGTGGGGTTTTGAGCTAACACTATAGAGAAAGAAAAGTATGGATAATTTTACATCTTAGACACTGAGAACCCTGAATAATGCAGCATTGAATGGTTTAATTGTCAGGGCATAGCACACCATATAGACCCCATCCATAAAAAGCATTATCCAATTTTGATCATTTAACCTCTTACTGGATTTTCTTACAAGAAAATAACTCAGTTCATCACTTCTACTGTCAAACAGTAAGGATGTTCGTACAAGAACTTCTTGCTGCACTTTTAGATAAAAGCAAGGATACCAAGGTGGTGTAGTCATCTATAACATGTGGGAGCAAGCTGCAGGCTCCTCTTATAAAGACTGGCCAAGCTGATCCTGAAGACAGGGGTTGTGGAATGCTCAACACAGCCTGAGGGTCATGGGCGGTGCAGCCCAGCCCAGCCCAGGCCAGAGGTTCTCCAGGTAACTGGTGGGTGGGTCATTACCTCCTTGATGTACAACGCTTGCCCAGTCAGGAACATGGGAACATTTTAGAGGGAATCGTCAGACCCAAACAGAAGATGTAATGGGAATGGAAGAGAGATTCGTGTTCATGACAAAAAATTTGGATGTGGTGAAGAATTACAGGAATTGGATAATTTTTGTGGTAAGTGAATGAATTGTCTAGTGGTTAGAATATAATTTATCAAGGAGGAACTCAAATAAAAAAGAAATTAAAGATCTGTTTCATTCTAATATCTGTATGTGAAAGCCTCTGAAAGTACAAGATTTCCCAACATTTCTCTAAAGTCTTGGTGATTCTGTTGCTCTGTATTATGAAAATATCCATTGTATTAATAATAGAGTGTGGAATAAGATGTGAGTGAGAGTATCAGTGCATCAAGAATGCCAAAACTTTTAAGAGATCACTCTAAGTTAATCTTAGACTATCTTTGTAGTCAGAAGGGAATCAAACAGGATATAAATATTGGGATGATTGGCTTCATAGCCTAATAGTCTTCTGTATCTGAGATATGGTCCAAAAATAAAGTTCTGAGGAATAAGTATGGTTTCCTAAAATGTTGCTAAGATTCTGTGGCTTTGGAAAGTCTACGTTTTTATTCCAAGTTCCTGTTCACAGCCTGATTGGGAGCTATGTTGTTGGCTTTCTCCAGCAAATTTTCCTCCTACTGTAGACTCTTTAAGAGCGAAGTCTGTGACCACTTTAAATGTTAAAACTTCTTGTACGCAGTTTCTCAATCACTTCTACAAATCCTGATTAAGCTGTGAAATACACTTTGAAATTAGAATTGCAATAAATATGCAATAAATGGACTTATTGCATGAACAATTTCTAAATAATTATTGAAATATAAATATTTTGAAACTTAAATCCCCCCCCTCAAAAAAAACCCCAGTTTTGTTCTATTTCCTATTAGATTTAATTAAAATGTGATTGTTACCTTCTGAATAGCTTAACCCTGAGGAAGAATTGCAAAAACAGCTGCAAGCGGTAATTTGTAAACTCAACAGCCATGCAATCAACTAAGAAACTATTAAATTACTTTTGAAATTAACATCCCATCTATGGAATTTCAGATAAACCAAATAGGAATTAATGTTTATCATCTGTCAGACATTACTTTGAGAATAGTGACAGGTAATTTGTGAGAGAATTTTTGACAGAAATCATACAGCAATTAATATTTCATTTCCCAACTAAATGTTGAGGGGAACAGATGGCAACAGGGATGAGTTTAAATAAATAGTAAGCATCCTGAATTCATCTTTTCTGCTATAATCATGCAGAGTTTTGGAAGTGAGATCTCTGTTGCTACACTGGGACTGATTAAATATCTTTTAAACTACAAAAACAGGCAAGTGGATAGAAAAAAATTGAAGAGAACTGTTAAGAAAGGAAGATAGTGTGAACTTTTAACTTACACATCTCAGTAGGTACATGCATCTCAATATGAGAGTTCTGTTCATCTGAGACTTCCTAGAGAATATCAGTGCAGAGGAAACTTCTTCACCATCATCAGGAACTTTCCTGTGATGACTTTTATGAATGCTAAAGAAAGGTTCAGATGTTAATTACAGTAAAATAAACCCTGAGTAATACAAAATTATCTCATTTTTATATATGGGAAACTGTATTTTATATGGGTTTTTTTGCTGCTATTTCTAAAAACACCTACACTGCTTGAGTAACACGACATGTAAGAACAAAAAGCCTGTAAGAAAATGTAGCAAAAATTATACTAAAGCTATATCTGAGAAATGAGTTCAGATATGATGGAATGACAGAATTCATCTATATTTAATAATAATACCTAGAAGATTTTCTGTCTTAAACTATACCATAATTTGATCGAAAAAAGGTATTCAGTCATCATTTCTTTCTATATGGTATTTAATCCATAATTAATAACATACTCTGCATTTGTAAACTTCCAGATTTTCTGGACAGAAAGGAACACAAAAATTAGAGGAAAGATTATAACATGGATTTAGTGCAGTAGCTGAAGCAACCAAGGATGCAAACAATGGAAAATTGAAGAACAAGCAGAAGGCTCTGTTCTCAGAAGTTCTTTCCTACTGCAGAAACAATCTGAGGAAAAAATATTCACTTACCATCAGGAAGGTGATCTTTTTATAATTTGTATGTGAAATGGAAAGGCGCCATATTCAAGGGATAGAACAACTGGATCATGATAATGCTTTTTTCTAGCAGAGCTTGGGAGAAGGGAAGAATTAGAAATGCTGGGAATCAATTCATATGAATACCATTAATCCAGCTGAAATGAGGGAAGACAGAGGATGGGCAAACTTATCTTCAGAACATTAGCCATGCTTTGTCCTGGGTGGTAGAACAAAGACTCTCAAAAAGTATTTCAAGAGATATAAAGACAAACATTCAAGTTTAAACTTGTAACTTCAATATTTAATTACTATAAAAATGAAATAAATACAGACTTCCAAATTTTTGACTGCAATTATGCTTTTTGCACAAGTTTTAATACAGTAGCATGTCATATTTTCATAAATTATTTTAAAGTTCTTAATATTGTCTGGATTAGCTATGCATTTAGATAACAACTAGGTCTACCAAAACTTGGCAACAACTTTCTACTACCTAGCTTAATAACTAATGTATCTGAGACTAGAAAATTTTCCTGATGTAAACTTTTAGAATGATGTGTCCGATAATTTTGGCAAAACACCTTTTCCTAGTTCAGTACAACTGAACTGTTTTTTCTCTTCTCTTTTTTTTTTTATGGCACCTATTTTTGTCTAATTTAAATTAGCATGTTCCACAGGAGTATTTCACTCTATTCTATTTGTATATCTAGCAAAACAGCTATTTGTGATAACCTTGCACTACAAAGTTAAAGTTCAGTTTATTTGATCTTATAAGTTGTTTTGATTTTACAATACATAATTCCCACTGATAGGTTTGTTTGAGCAGTGATTTTTATCTTAACACTCTTTTTTAATTGACTGACTGTAGGCTAGATTATTATTAAAATTATTTTTAAACAAATCTTAGTTATTTGAATTTTGGTCGTCTAACACAAAGAAGTTTTGAACAAAGACCACAGTCTTTGTTTTTCTGACATGATTTCTTCAGAGGGATTTTCCTGTTGACAGAAAATCAAGCAACATTATATATTCTTGAGGGACCACCTGATATACTCAGTCATTTCTTGATTAACACCATATCCAGAAGTACATAGGTCAGAATTGCAAGCGTATTACCCCTATATATAGGGAATGAGAATTTTTTTCCTTTTTCCTCTTTTTATAATTATTGGTATTTGTATGCAGGTTTAGTGTGAACATTCAATCTTCTCCAACAGTTTCTCTTTATAGATCCACTTCTGTTTGCAAAATCCTCATTATTCCCTACAGTTTCCTGAGGAGGGAAAGTGGAGCTGGAGGTGCTGAGCTCTTCTCCCTGGTATCCAGTGAAAGGACATGTGGGAATGGTACAAAGCTTCATCAAGGGAGGCTCAGACTTGATATTTAGGAAGCATTTCTTTTCTGTGGGGATGGAAATACACTAGAAAAGGCTTCCTGGAGAGGTGGTCAATGCCCCAAGCTGGACAGGGTTATAAAGGCCTTCGGATAGCATCCTTAACAACTTTCTTTAACTATTGGTCATCCATGAAATGTCAGGCTTGGTGGTTGTTTAAGGTCCCTTCAAAGTAAAATATTCTAATCAGTTCTAGTCTACCCTATTCATTTATTCTTCTGCAGTTCTGATTATTAGTGTAGACACAAATGGTATTCAGTGGCCCTAAATCCAGCTGTCAGAATGGCCTGATTCCTGGTCTATGATGTTATCCCGTTTTACTATCCAAACACAGTGACTGCTTCTAAACGTATTCCTGATAGATACAAAACATGTATGGGAATTACCTGAAGAGTGCTAGTTTATCTGGATAAAAACTGCATATGGGACAATCCTAAAAGCTTAACAGTATAGATGATCAAGTCCCAGTGACAGCGAATGTTCTCTGCAGTTCTAATTTACTGATCTAAGCAAAGCTTTAGAGCATTTGACTCCAGGTATACTGGAGGGAACAATTCCATAAGATTTCTCCCCCTCTTATGCACTCTAAATTGAGGCTTGCTGCTGATTTCTCATTGTTAGTAGTGGGGATATAGGTGAATGAACGTGAGAAGGGAAGGGACTCTGCCAGGAAGTCATAGTGGGTGTGACAAACACATGGTACCAAAGGGCAGAGCCTTGTTCTCCATCATGCTGCTTGTCTTCCAGCTCTGCTAGAATCAGGGCAAGGAAGATGTTAAGGATTTCCCATGAGGCATTTAGCGTTATGAAAGATCTGATACATAAACCAAACATGACTTCTATCCTAGCACATATTGTTGATGTGTTCATTTGATTTAAATGAAAAGCTCAGATAACTTCAGATAACAAAACACTGAGTTGCCTTTTTTTTCTCTTTTCTGTTTTGCTTTATTTCTATGATGTTTCTTCATTTCCTATTGTGTTTTGACACTAAATATGCTTTTTGGGGCAAATTCCTTTACACAAGAGGTGTGTATTATTTTAAGATGCTGATTCTGAGGGATATTTTAAGACACACAGGTGGTTGCTAAATAATGTAATGTGGATGATGACCCAAAGAATGGAGATTTGTGTCACAAAAATGCCTATTTGACAAAAAAAAAAAAAGACATCAAATGATGTTCAGAGTCATACTTACTTATTCAGTGATGGCACTTCCCCTACCCTGAAGTCTTCAAGTTGTTGATTCAAGTTATGCTACAGTGTGACTGCTGGTGTTTGGGGTGAAGAATTCTGGTACAACTGAACAAGAAATGTGGAAGTACATATAGTTATGTATAGATATTTATGCATCCTACAGCATTCAATCCTTTCTTTTATGCAATAATTATTGACAGAAAAGAATAACACAACACTAAATAAATTAATGTATCATATAGTGTGTCAATTCTTAAATCTTATTCCTTTTCCCTTCCTTTGCACAGTGCAATGTACAGGAAAATAAAATGTCTCCAGTTCCACCCATGCATAACTTTCCCTTGAGGGAGCTGGACATTCGCAATTGCTCTGGCCCCATAAGTGATTCCAAATATTTGTAGGCAGCCATTTCTTTGCTCTGTAAAAGCCACTGGCTGATTAATTTCCTTGGTTGTGTAACTACTGATTGGCATTTTTAGTAAAACCCTTTTAGCTTAGCCTTTTTCCTCTGATTTGTGATTTAGCCCAAAGAAAAAATGTTCTAGTTTAGCTCTGACCTACTTATAGTTAAATTGACAGCTTGCTCTTTTCATAGGTTTCTTTATTAAAATCAAAGAGTGCCCTCAAGCCACCAAGTTTTGAAGCAAACCCTAAAGCTGTCTTAATATCATTGATGGAATTACAGGGGAGTTTCAGATATGTAGCATTTCTAAAATATTTTGCAGGAAAGCAAACTGCAGCCAAATCAAAAAGGCAATATGCATATCATAAATATTAATAGAGGAGCTATTATTTATGGAAGGATATTCTTTGTAAGAACATCAGTATAATATATGTTGTAATCTGTCTTTCAAATGCAAAATTATCAAATATCCTTAATTAACCTGGGTGATTTTTTTTCCTAATGACAATGACTTTGAGAGTTTTTATAGTACTATTTTCCATAATTCAAGTTTCTTCTTTTTTTTTTTAAATCTGATTTTTGTTTTTGTCATTCTTAAAAAAATATAAAATATGATGATTTTCATATTTTAATAGTTTTCTTGTAGGGTTTTAAATTTTCTATTGAGAGAAAAATAAGAAATATTCCTCCCATCTAGTTAATATTTTTCTTGTATGGTAGCAATACTTTATTTTTTGTTTCTTTTCTTTTTCATTTATTTTTTCTCTTCAGCTTCCTGTCTACATGAAACTTTATCACAAAAGAAACAAAGCAGTGTGTAATGACCAGGTGGTATCGTGTAAGCATATTCTTCTTGTATGCGAGGATTTTACACTGCATAATTCAGAGGATTTTTGAATGTAGAGTGATTGGCGTGATATTTCCTTTCGTGAGCTCAGTCCTATTTATTATTTTTATCCTGTAATTCACTGTTAACAGCTGCATATTCATTCTCCTGTCAAAGAGCAAGAAAAAAAAGCATTTTCTGTGTGGGATTTTTTTTTCAACTCACTGTCTCAGCTGAAGTTGAATATTGAGGTGTCTCAGTTACTAGGTGGAGAGAAAGCATCACTTTTTTTGGATCTCATATCATGCGCAACATCTCCTGTTCTCTCTTCCCCTTTCAGGAATACTTCAAGCTGTTTAAAAGTATATTACCTATATGTTTGTGGGGGTTTACGCTCTGTAAAAAAGGTAAATGCAAATACTGTGTCCATTTCTAGAAGTAAGGGTTTTCTTTTCAGATATTTCAGTAAATGTAACAGGGAGAAGGAAGGAGGAAAGGAAGGGGCTCTGCCCTGGAAGTAATGAAGTTTTATGGTCCTTAATTTCTAGGTAGGTTAATTAATTAATCTTGCACTCAGAAAGCCAAGAAATTCTTCTTTTGACTGTTGACAAAGTATTCTTCTTTTGAAGAGTCCGGCAGTTCTAGGAAAACACAGAGGTTAAATTAGTTCTTTTTAGAGCATTCAGGAGTCTTCTAGGCAGTCTGGATTTAGGCTTTGCTATGCTGTGGTTCCAGCTCAGGCCATGTCTTAAAAGGGTAAGTGAGGAGCAAGACCGGCACCAGCATAGTGCTACATTGACAGAAGAGGAGTCCTTACAAACGTACAGGGGATGGCCTAATGTCTGTTTTTAGTTACAGACAGTGCAAACCTGTGGGTGTCCTGTGTGGGGGTGCCTACTTTTTGCTGTATTGAGTAGAATAGCAGGAATTAGAAAGCAGAGACACTGCTACGCTCAGCCTCACGGAGGTTCCAGAGGGAGTAAAAGTCAAGTGAACTTGAAGCACACCCTACCAGGAATGAGGAACATTTTAACTTTTAAAAAACTTCAACTTACACCAGCAACAAGAGGTGTATTGATGTTGGTTGGGGCGCCTCACACTCCAGAGTGTACCACCTATCTACTTTTCATTAGTTCTTTTGCCCACGGCAAAGGCCATCTGGGCTTTTTAGGACTCTCTGCCAGTTAAGAAAAAGAATTTGCAGTTTTCGAGATAACACAAAAAGGGTAAAAGTGTTTTATTTCTAATATTTTGAGTTCTTTTAAATTTCAAGCACTTATTGACGACAGTAGTGTGTGGGGGATTGACATGGGTTGGATACCAGGCACCCACCAAAGCTGCTCTATCACTCCCTTCTGCAGATGGACAGGGAGAAAAAATGTAATCAAAGCCTCACAAGTTGAGAGAAGGACAGGGAGAGATCACTCACCAATTACTATCATGGGTAAAACCGACTTGACTTGAAGATATTAATTGAATTTGTTACCAATCAAAATTAGAGCAGGATAATAAGAAGAAAAAGAAATCTTAAAAACAGCTTCCCCCCAGTGCCCCTTCTTCTCAGGTTCTACCTCCTCCCTTTCAGGGGTGCAGGGAGACAGGGAATGGGGGTTATGGTCAGTTCATCAGAGGTTGTTTCAGCTGCTGCTCTGGGACAGGAGTTATTCCCCTCCTTCACCATGGGGTCCCTCCCACAGGAGACAGTCCTCCACAAACTTCTCCAGTGTGAGTCCATCCTATGGACAACAGTTCTTCACAAATGCCACCAAAGTGGATCACTCTTTCATGAGGTGCAGTTCTTCATGAACAGTCTTCTCCAGCATTGATCCCCTGTAGGTCTAAAGTCCTGCCAGGAAACCTGCTCGAAGGGTGCACGCCTCTCTCTGTGGGTTTGCAGGTCCCTGCCAGGATCCTGCTCCAGCACAGGCTTCCCATCCATAGAAACCTCCTCTCAGGCATCCACCTGCTCTGGTATGGGTATCCTCTCTCCACAGGATATAGCTGGATCTCTGCATCCCTGTGGTCCTCCATGGGTTCAGAGGCACAGCTTCTTCACCATGGTCTGCACCACGGGCTGCAGGGGAATCTCAGCGAAAGTGCCTGGGGCACCTTATCCCCCTCCTCCATCTCCTTCTCCTTTGACCTTGGTGTCTACAGGGCTGTTCCTCTCACATATTCTCATCCAGCTGTTCTCTGGGTGTAATTACTTCCATGCAATAATTTTTTTCCTTGTATATTTTCACAGAGGTGCTACTACCATCACTGATGGGCTTGGCCTTGGCTAGCAGTGGGTTCATCCTGGAGCCAGTTGGCATTGGCTCTGCCAGACATGGGGGAAACTTCTGGCAGCTTCTCACAGAGGCCACCCCTGTTGCCCTCTGCTACCAAAACTGGGCCACACAAACCCAATACATAGTGCCAGAGACCAGGAAGCATATTGTTGCTACTGTACTTGTTATGTACTAAAATATAATCAGCTTCAGAAATATTTATAGCATCAATTTTGGTTTTCCTAATGAATTCCACTTCCTCCAAGTTTTGAGAGTAAGGAAATGGCTCTGTCTTTATTGTGCCATCTGTTCATGACAAGGGATGGAAAGGACTTGCAAATGCTGAGCTTTTGTTGTAAGTGTCAACCTAATGCTACTTTGGGGAAAAATATTTTGAAACTACCCTTGAAGTTACCTTGATGGATTAGAATTGTAACAAGAAGAAAGTTACATGAGAGAACTGACAGGTTGTTGACCTGCTTTGCTGAAATAACAATGATCAGAGAAGCTAGGTTAATTTAATTTTCTGACAAGTATGAAGAAGTATAGATGTTGAAGGTCAAGTTCTGCTACGAAGTTCTGATATACTGCTTGTGTCTAAAGATCCACCAGCAATTAGAGATCAAACTCTTATGTCTTTCTCTCTAATTGACAACAGTCTCATACTAGTAAAATTCCACTTATTTTCTAAACTTTGCAGATATGCACCTCAAACTTACAGAACTAGACATGTCTCTACGTGGATGCAGAAGTTTGCTGCATTATACAGTTACAATATCTCTAAAGTGCTGTCTTCTCCCTGGAAAAGAAATAAGTCTTCTATCTATATTGCTTAACAGCTCCACTAATTAAAACCTGTTAAAAATCTCTCTCCTTTTTTTTTTTCCTTCATAAGTTCACTTACTCTGCCAACCATTTCTTTTCCTCTGAAGGGGGTTGGAAGACTTACCATTTACATTTGTGAGGGTTAGGGGTATTTTTTTCATTTTTGTATACTACACTTTCACCTTTGCATATCGTCCCATTGATCAGGGTCAGATGCAGAACCTTGCTATCAGATTGGCTTTATGAACACTCAAGGACCTAGTACTTTCTCTAGTCTTTTCTTTAATCTGTCCTGTCCTCTGTTCTTCTCCTGTCCAATTCTAGCTCTGATTATGTAGCATCTCTTATCTCAAAATTTATTTGCTTATCAAAATAAAACTAAAACTCCAGATTATTTTACTGAAATTTTTTAATTTGGAGTTTTTAATGTTACATTTAAAAGCAGGTGACAGTGGTGTCACCACATATTTAAAAAAACTCTTCCTTTGTTGAAGATAAGAAATATATGTGAGAAAATCAAAATGTGTGTCATCCATCAGCATACCTGTAAGTACTGTGAATTAACATTTTCTCAGTCTTTCCTCTTGGGTTTCATTTCTCAGAAAGCATTGTGATCTCAACCTTATGAAACTTTTGTGCTGTATCTCAATTTTTAATTATTTGTTTATTTATGCTAGTTTTCACTTCCACTGTGGTATGAACTAAATCCAGGTATTATTTAAGATGGATCATATTTAATGAAATAACTGGACATTACAAGGTAGCTGAACTTAAGCAAATATATATTTCATTTTCTGTTTGCCATTTTTTAGCTTGTTTGTAGCAAGGCCAGCAAATGACATCTAATTTTATTCATCTTAAAACCTAAGCTCAAGAGATGCTGCTCAAGTTTC
Source organism: Orthonyx spaldingii (assembly GCA_013397795.1). Lineage (NCBI taxonomy): Eukaryota > Metazoa > Chordata > Aves > Passeriformes > Orthonychidae > Orthonyx > Orthonyx spaldingii. The sequence continues at coordinate 983,607 of VZTJ01004569.1, forward strand.
CAAGATAATTCTCCTCATAAAAGAAAAAAAGAAAAAAAAAAAAGAAAAAAAAAAAAGTTAAAAATAAGGAATTAAAGTTCGTGTGGGAAATAGGTTGTTTTTTGAATAGTGCAAAATCATGGAAGTAGACTCTACTCTCCTGTATTACTTCATGCCCAGGCATTTTAATATACTTACATATACACTTTTACATATATACTTTTATTTATCTCAATTTGTCACAGTGTCTGATTTTTTCTTCCTTCTTTCAGCATTTCTTATGCCTCTCACATGTACCTACCCACAGGTAAAGGAGAGATAGAACTTGTGCTTAGGAGACAGAAAAAAATCTACTGAGCATTCTCTTTCTGATATGTATTTTATTTGTGAAATATGGGCTTTAGGGATGGATGCCAAATGAGCTTAGGCTTTTTGTCATCTCCCCTTTTTTCCTGGATTTGGACTCAAATTGTAATTTTCATCTTGAGGCTGGAAAGATACTTCCAAATGAATGCCCAGAGATATGTCATTAACACTCCAGTCTTCATCTTATGTGTTACATGAGAATTATTGAGTGTATATTGAATCAGTACTGAACACTCAGAGAAAGCTGTATTGGTAAGCTGCCCAAGACTGCACAAAGGTGAAAATAAATTTCGTTTCAAATGCAATTATTTGTTCTAGGCAACAAACAACTCCCTCTAAGGCCTTGCTTCTGAGGTTGGTTTTACCTTTTTACACTGGTTTGTTTCTGTCAAGCAAAGTAAGCTTCTTTTTTTCTTGGGGGGAAGATTGTGCTGCAGGGTTCAATTACAGAACGTCTTTGAGTCTCTAATTAAATTGTCTCTATTGTAATTATATGGCTTTTAAAAATAAATCTTGCAGATGTCTTTGAACATCTGTTAGAAGTTTAACATTTTATTAAGAGTTTAGCTGCAAATTATTAGAGATTCTTAACAGTAGGAATTACACATGGTTTAGAGTAGGTTCAAGGAGTAGCGCTATACTTGATACAGACTTAGTAAGATCACTGCAGAATGATACTTTTCTTTCTCATTTATTCTATTGTCAAGATAGTTCATTTCAGGGATGACTGTTGCAGTTTGTCAGTAGACAGGAGGTAACTCTTACTTGGGACACTATAATGGAATAGAAGCAGGCATACTTCATCTGCAGTAATACTCTGTGACTATTATTTTTAAGCACGTAAAAATTCTTGAAATAGCAAAAAGAAACAAATGCAAAACCAAACCCATTTTTGTTGGGTCCAAACAAGACTCATCTAGTCTACAGTCCTGCTTCTGCCCCAGTCTACACCCAATATACTTTGAAAAACTTTATGAGCATGAGAGGAACTTTTGCACTCTCTAGTAATTTGGGCTGAAGAGCTTCATCAACAGAGAATCCCTTGTGTTTCATTTTTAAATTTAATCTGGTTGCATATTTTAATGTGTATGCATTAGATTTCAGCACATTTGGTGATGTACTGTGCCCCATTATCCGCTTTGAAGTCCTTTTGTTCCAAAGCATTTTTAGTATGAATTTTACATGCCACGAGAAATATTTCATTTTCTGGGCTGGTCAAAAACTCTTTTCTGAGTACCTTCTAGGCCTAGTGGTTTGCTGCTGGTCATTTTAAAATTTGCCTTAAAGACTTTTCTACTAACATTTCAATGTGGTACAGATCTGTTCAGCGTCTTGCCTGGAAATAAAAGTTTCTGGTATGGGAATATCTCCAAATTACAGCAGAGCAAATGAGGAAAACATATTTCACTTAATATTCTAGTATATCTTACCCCGTCTGAATTTTTTCTTTATACTTTGACCTTCTAGACTCTGCTAGATATTTTTTCAATGCATTTGGAAAAGGATTTATCATTCATAATTTCCTTGTCTTTCTTATAGGCTGTTTGCCTCAGTCCTCTTTTGTATGTTTTCTTTTTTCTTTTTTAATATTAGGCTAACTTACTTATTTAATATAGAAAGTCCCATTATCTGATTCTCTTTTTTGTTTGAGTGAGGGAGGGGGAAAAATATGTCTATTTTCTGTGTACACATGTGTATATTTTCTACAAATATGTATATGTGTGTTTAGTTATTTATGTGAAGGTGGTGAGGCATTGGAGCAGGTTGTCCAGAGCAGCTTTTGATGCAGGACAGGTTGGATTGGGTTCTGGGCATCCTGGTCTAGTGGAAGGAGTGCCTGCCATAACAGGGATTTGGAACCAGATGATTTTTAAGGTCCCTTCTGACACAAATCGTTCTATGGTTCTATGAAAATATTTCCCCCAAGAATGTGTCATGATTTCTAATAAGCTTCCTTATCTCACTCATTAGTGATAATGACTGTTCTTATACAAAGTCTTTTTCTGAGATGTGCAGTGATTTCAATATCTGGGCATTGATCTGTAAATATCTTCCGGGAATCCTGTGAAAAAGAATCTTCATTGAGCAATTAATCAGAAAATCTGCCAAGTAGTAACAATTCTTTGGCTGATTTTTCAAACAGTACAAAATATTCAAAATTCCTGGCACTGAAAGGATGGATGCTTTTTCTATTTATTTCAGTTACAGTTTATTACAGAGGCACAGCTTAAAAGCTTGAGTAAAATATAATAGATTTAAAGCTTTATGTCAAGACAGAGGTTTATTTTTCTTTACTGCTGTTTAATAGATACTATTTAATCAGAATGTGGAAGAATTACTTGAATAATATGTATAGCAGATAGTTCATAATATTATTCAATGCATAACAATGCTAAATACTTTACAAATAATACCATAAATTTAACCAGTAAATGGTAGTCAATTACATTCTAATAAGGCTCTCTAGTATAATTGCTTTTCTGATACTAATGGTCTCTAAATTAATTACTATGCCACACTGACAGTCTACTCAGTGGTTCTTCCTCTGTTATCTAGTGTCCCTTAGATTGCAGTTTTGCCCAAAGGCTCACTTCCACAAGTATTTCTACATTGCAATATGTGACATTTTAAAATCTGTTGTTGCTAAAATTCACTTTTATCAATATATTACAAATATACTTCAAATTTTTACAAATTGTCTTTTTTTACTGCATCTGACATGCTTAGCTATAAAATCTCTTTATTTTTTTAAATACAGGTTTTTGTTGATTTTTTTTTCTGCGTGTATTTTATTTTCTCATAAAGCAGAATTTAAAAGTAATGTGTTATTTATGAGAAGTCAACATTTGTTGCAAAAGGTGTGAAACAAAACATTGGCCTTGCAGGAACAAGTTTACTTTCTTATTTTCCTATTTTGCCTTCAATTTCAATCATTGTCACTTGGTAAAAGTTATCAGAATGTATGTAATATATATAATTTGCTAAATAGAAAGTAGAAATCTGAAAAGAAAATGTAAGATATTTCTGGCTGAGTTTTCCATAGTGGAAAGAGCGTTAATGTGTTTTGCTGTGAAGTATTCCTGGCTTAATGTAGTTTTTTCACAAAGATAATGAAGTCACTGAAATTTAATTAATGCAGAAGATCAGTCAGGAAGCATACTATTAAATACTCTATTAAATATAACTGCGTGTTTATTCTTTTTCATAATTTTGTTAATGTGCTAAATTTAAGTTGAGGCAATGAGTTCATCAGCCTAGTGAATTCTGGTTTGAGCTGTCCCTGTTTTGATTGGTCATTTATTGGTATTCTTGAATATTGTCTGGTTTTCTCTGGAGTTTGTGAAGAAAAGAATCATGCTCACAATGACTGGACTCTTTCTGAAGTTGTAATGAACAGTAAAGTCTCAGGTAGTTTCAGAATGGACTGGGCAAATGGAAGGAAAAGTTCACCAAGACCTGTTTAGCACAAGGTCGTTGCATGGTTTATGTGTTGATTGAGACACACCATTGGATGTAGAAGGGGAATATTGATCTGTACTTTACAGTCTTGTCTACATAGCTTCTATTTGTAACCTCTAGAGATAGGAAAGTTTGCTGGCTGGACTTTCTTCTCCTAGGATTTCTACATTCAATTGTTGATAATAATTATCTAGACATTTTTGTGGAAGTGTTTCTGAATTCCTATTGTCTGGTGGAGGTTTATCTTTAAAGCGAACATCTGCTTCTTTATTTCTCTCTAGTCTTATTTAGTTTAGCTTTCTGAAAATTTAAAAATAGGCACAGAAACCAAACACAGCTTAAAGTAGCTAATTCCACATTTTCTCATCTCAGATTTCTGTGTCGATGTAACACAGCAATACTGCATTTTTAAGAGGAACAAGTTGTGGGGAGTAAAAAAATCAGAAATATTTGTATTTTTGAAACTGCGGTCATCCTATTTTTCCCTCTTTAGCATGGTAAGACATTTCATATCTTGTATGTCCATTGACTTTACATTTTCTTTTATTTTTCTCCTAGATCTAGTATTTATTTGATTTTGAATAGAATTTAAGAAGTACATTCATTTGTGTCCTGAGCTATTTACAGCCAGATCTCATACCTAATTCCAGGTTTCTAATGCAAGTTCAAAGCTGATGTAAAATATTTTAAAAGTCTTATCCATTATCTCTTCCCTTGTTGATTCACATGTACCAGGTCCTAGACATATAGGAGCATATTTAAGAGTGTTTTGTCTCTATAGGAAATTTTCAAGAACTGCTTTTCTTTTTTAAGTTCCATTGGGAAGAATGAGAACAATCTTGGGGAGGGGGAGGGTTAGGGGTTTTCTTTTTTTAATATACGTACTTATTTTCTGCTATAGATTGCACTTAAAAAGAGACATCTGTCCTAAAAAGGGTAGTTGAAATTTTGAGAGCATAAAAAATACCTTATCAGTAACAGGACAGGGAGAATATAGGGCCTGAATTGTCACCAAAGAAAATAAGATATTTTTTCTTTTGTAATTTATAGTGATACACATTCTTTTGTTAGCTTTACTCTTATTTGGTCTTTTCCTCCTTGATTATTTTGGAATTGACAGTGTTTTTGAAAAAGAAGGGAAAAAACAACCATCTCTAAAAACAACTATCTTTAAAAGAAGTACTCCAATAGAGAAACTTCTCTGAACTTCTATTAATTGTCATTCTTGCTTTATACATTTTTTTTTTCTGAATTACAAAATTACATCAAATAGCCTATTCCATGACTTAGTTCAGTCCCAAATATTTGTTGAAAACTCAGGACTCCTTCATGTTCAAAGACATGTCTAATTACATTCTTACTCATATCTATACAAATGTCTATGAGAGATATCTTCATATTTCCTATTATCTGTGGGGAAAAAAATTATGTAATGGTTCAATTCTTCACTTTGACTTGTTTTAGCATGTTACTGACTTATAATTTGAAGGACCTACTGCTCTAATCTTCTCCTGAAACTACACCGCCTCAGCAATTGACACAACTTTATCAATTACATGCCCTGCTCTAGCTGATAAAATGATCCACTCCTTCTGATGCAGATGGATTAGATAAACTCTTTTAAAATATTTCAAGAATTCGTGTCAATATCTGGCTTGGAACTGTGGCAGGGTTTTGAGACTGGCAAAGAATATCAGGAACCCTCAAAATACTAAAATGCTTCACAAACATGTATTTATTACTATTTTGATGTCTTAATCAGCAGTGAGGCATCTGAATATGGCACAACTAAAAGCAACAAAAATGTAGCTTTGAAAACCTTAGCTCCAGTTCAGACTTCATAGTCTAAACTGAATGACCCTTTGCAATGCCTTAGAATCAAATAGTCCCCTGAAATATAAAAATATTATCCTGTTTATATAGAATATCAACCACCTTGCTTAAGGGCTTGATACAGTTTGTTAGGTTTTTTATATAGTACTTCAGTAATTTTTTTGAATTTGCATCTCTGAAGTAATGTATATAAAATATTCCTTACACCAACTGATATCAAACAAGAAACTCTGCTAAGTGCTTAGACTGTATTTTAAACAAAATCGTGATAGGTATTCCACAGTATCCTGGTCCAGTATTCTTTGCCATACACTTGACAAAAACAAAATTTATGTAATGGGAAGCTGACCACAGCCCCATTTGAGTTAGGCCTTCACAAATATTTTCATGTGAAAATGAAAAAGATATATTAGCCAGGTGATCTCATAGCCATGCTCTTAATGACTTTGGCCAATGATGCCATTGATAATCGTCAGTGTTTATTATATAATGTTCAAGTAGGTCAGATCTGCATGTGCATAAATTACTCATGCAGGGTGCATGCTGCTTGCTCCAACTGAGTAATGTTGAACATCTGGGCAGAGTCGCTTTGTGATCGTCTGTTGCACAACAGATTCAGAAATGTTACACAGCAAGTAAGCTCTGCCTCAGGACAGTGGTGTTAATGTTGATAATATTGGTGTGCCCAAAGGAATTAGCATGCTTTCTTAGATTCTAGTCCAACACGTTGTTATTCATATGAGCAAAATTTTCTCACTGGAATATTCCTATGGTAATAAGCAAACCTTATGGCAGTAAAAAGACAACAAACCCAACTAGTTATTAGCCATAAAGAAATCCTTCCTATTAAAATTCCGAGTCAAGAGATGCTTTTTAATGTGTCTCCCTCAGGAGAGGGAGCAAAGGCTTATGCAACTGTGCTTTCTCTTTCTGTCCATGTGTCTGGGTGTCCTTTTCCTTACAGTTTTGATTCTATTCATTCTGTTGGTTGAAATTAGCAACAAGGGCAAAATGTCCCTGAATATTACAGGCTTTATGGCTATAATCAGTCCAATAGAAAAGAGGTTAATGAGTCTGAGCTTGTACTGAAACCTTCACTTCAATAAACATCAACTCTTACATGGGCAGGACACCAAGAATAATAAACACCAACTCTACATGGACAGGACACCAAGAATAAAATACCTTGCTTTGTACTTGCTTAGCTACATGAAAATTATTCCTAATATGGGAAAACAGTAATTATTATTTCTCTTGCTCAATGGAATACTCTGCTTAAAAATGGGCATTTCGTATGTTTCTAACTGCAAATATGTTGAGAGAAATTTTATGTGTTTCAGTTTTGTCAAAATTGCAAATATTCTCTATATTCTTGCTTTCCAGAACCTTATTTGGAAAAAAAATCTAAATAATGAATAGTTGCCAGAAGGTTATTGGGAACTTCTGGATGTCCCAGTGGAGAACAGGCCTCACAACCTAAACCCAAAAAAGGACATATTATCTTTAAACTTTTATAAATCAGTCAGCTTTTGTATGTGAACTGTGGCTCAAGGACCCTGTAAAGTTAGGGAAAAGGGGAAAAAAAGCATTAAGCAAAGGTGCTCTATTCCTCCTGGAGATGTGGGACTACCTTATGATCTCAGCTATGCATGAAATGTGTGTCTGTGTTTTCTGATTTTACCCTGCTAGATAGAGTTCAGTAAGGACTACAGTAGAATAGCTGAGCAGTTTTTTCATTCTCATAAAATTTAAAATATTGGATATTCTTTTATATTTATCTATATTTATACTATCTTAGCTTATTTTATTCTTCATCTAATTCCAAATTTTCTTTGTCTTGATTTCTTACATTCCCCACTTTTCTCTCAGCCCTCACCTTTCCCTGTGTTGCAGTAATCAAATAGCCCTTGGCACTAAAATCCTCCTGAGCAGTTTCTGAAATATGCAATTTCAGACACAGGTTCTTGGGGGACCTCTTGTATCATGCTTACAATAACATTTGGTTTAAAAATTTTGGATCTTGAAAAGACTTAATACATAATGCCATTTTTTCCTCATTTCTAAGCCTGCCGTTTTCTACAGAGTATAAAAATAAATAGACAATATTTCAAAAATCCAAAATTATTCTTTGTCTCTGGAACATTTTTGTACTGAGCAATTAGACAAAAGACACAGTTATTGCTAATTATTTACTCCTGTGTTTCTGCTGTGGCTTGGGAGCTTGACGTTGCCCTTTAGGATGACGTTTCCTCAAAATGACCAGTTCTGCATGGTTGGCTTCTTTTTATTTTTTTTCTCTAATTCTACGGAATTTGGCTTAGTTGTTCTAAGTTGACCTACATTATACAGGACAGCTTATACAGTACAGCAAGTAAGAATTTACTTGGAACTATCTAAAACTTGTCCTTACATCTGCTCTACTTGGAACTATCTGAAACGTGTCCTTACATCTGCTCTAATGATTAATTTTTTTAGTACAGAATACAGAATAGGAGTCTGAATGTATCTTTGAATTGCCCTCATGGCAATTAACATTTTCTTGAGAGGCTGAAACAATTACTTTTGGAAGCAAAATTAGCAGCTACTGGAATTCTTTTGTTCCTAGCCCATTATGCTGTTCATTCTAAAAAGTGTTTTGTATCACTTTGATTCACAGTGAGTCATTATACTTAAGAAGATCTATTTGTTGTCCGTATTTCTTAGCATTTGGGTTTCATAAATACTGAATTTTGCTTTAAATCCCTCTTTCCAAAAGATTTGGGAGAAGAAAAGAAAGAACAAGCTCCATCTTTGCACTGACTGTGGTCTTAGGAAAAATATGCAGATATTTAGTATGTGAAGAAAAGATTCTATTCAGCCTTCCAGTTTGATTTCCCTTCTCTCAAAAAGAAAAGCGATTAAAAAAAAGCTGGTGGGGGAGGGTGGAAGAATAATTATTGCAGTAGAATAGTTTGAAAAAGACCTTGAGAAGAACATTTCCCACTTCAGGAACTTCTTGTGGCCTGCTAATGTTCATGAGGCATCTGTTTGCCAGCTCTTTCTACTCTTTAATTTTCAACAATGCTGGCAAGGCCAGGAGTCTAACTTTTTCTCCATCTCCCTTCAATATGTAGCAGTTTTTATTTCACCTGATAAGTAATTTATATGAAGCATAAGAAAATCTTTGTGTATGTGACTCAGTGCCTGGTTTACCATTTCATTTGCTCATTGTCTGGACAGGACATGGGCAGTTTTTTTGACTTAGAATTTTGGGAATCTGTTTATTTTGCTGTGTTTTTTATTGTTGGGGGTTTTATTTTTCTAATTTCAATTTTCTATTCTACCGCTTCATTCTTCTCACTCCAGGTGTTCCATCCTTCCTCTTACTATTGCTCATTTTGTCCTTTTCCGTTATTGCTGCAGCACTTCACAGTCTGAAGCTGTTGTTTTGGAGCTCTTTCTCAATCTAAATTTGCATATCCCAGAATTCATTCCATCTTGGATTGAAATCTATGTCTCACAAGGAGTTTCATAATTACAGATAAGACTCACCAATTTTAGATAATTATAAACTTCTACAAAAAAACACCTCTGCTGCAACATTAGGTGATATCTGTCTTTCAGAAGTTTCGTGGTTGTGGAAAAAACATACTTTGCTGTCTCAGCTAGGCTTAGTTTCACATTGTTGCGATTGCTTTACATATAATAATAACTCAGTAGTTCATCTCTTTGCTTCTTCTTTCTTAAATTCCACTGCATCCATGATTGAAGGTGTGAAGTGTGTCCAGTGAATTTTACCTGTCAAATGGCTTTACATGCTCCTGTTTTCTCACTACCAACATTATCTTCCCCAAGCCTCACTTTTTATGTAATTCCTGTCCTAAGTATTTCTGTGGATATCACTTCTTACAGAAGAGGATTTTAGCTAGCCCTCTGGTAAGAAGAGATTTATTAGCATTGCAATTGTGAATTCAGCTAAGGGTTGCAGCTTCCAGCAAATTCCCAGCATCCCTAGGAGAGGCTCTGGTGATTTCTATTAACAAAATCATACTATATTCTTTAAAATGTCATGGGCTGATCTTAAGCCCCTCAAATAGGGATAGTTTCTTTCTTGAAGGACACATCAATCCTTCATCTAGAGACCACATGTGATTTTTAAGTTCTATGTACATTACTGTTGTGTTGTGTAGTCATTCCAGAAGAGCAGAATGGCTTAACTAGAAAGTTGTATATAATGCAGGAGAGATTTTCTTTTACAGTAAGCCCTACACCTTTTATGAGGATTAGAACAAGGATTAATTACGGTGATATACAATTAATGTAAACTAGATATTCAGCTGATGATCTTAATTTTTCTGACGAAAATCTGTTACAATTTTGGAGTTTTCTTTTTCTGTTCTCAATATTCTTATTCCCACTTATAATGATATATAAGAAAAATTAATTGTGTGTTTAAAGTATGGTTACTTTTTTTCTTGCAGACATAAACAAATAATTTTGTTTGTTAGGGTGACTCCAACTTGATTTGACAAGTCATTACAGAAATTATGCTTCTTATAATTGCAAGCCTCTCTTAAATTGCACTTTTTAAATTGAGATTGGAGATAGTGTTTCCCATCCTCTGCAGCCACTTACTGTGCTAGGGAGAAAAAGAGAATTGTTAACCTTCATTTCTTGATAGAGAAAGTGTAAAGAAACTAACAGAGCCAAAGTTTAGAAACTTGGTTTATAAAAGGATAAACATTCCTTTTCTTGTGTGCTATTTCTCAGTATTTTATGAAGACTATCTTCATCTTAGATGTCTGACAAGGACAAGATGTAAAAAAAGGAGCAATGAGTTATGAGAAAGGCTGGTGAACAGCTGTAAGAAAGGCTCAGACGGAAGTGAAGTGACTGCTGGTAAAGGACGGTCTCAGAGCATTTCTGCAAGTTGCACTGCTTGGCTTTGCAGTGCAGAAAAATTGAGAGTTCAGCATTCCCAGTAAAGAACCACTTACATAGGTTAAAAGATAGAGAATGAATACAGAGATAGCATCGTTCTCTACAGGCATACATTGTAAAATAAGCATTGTTTGAAATCAGTATAGTAGGAGTCAAGTTTCAAGAAGACAGAGAACGCTGAAATTAAAATATTTTGTGCAGTCTTAGGTAGTGTCTTGCATCTTCCACTGCTTACAGTGGTTATATGTTATGACATTACATGTAGTCCTGTAACTGACATTTGTGTCCCCTCTGCTTCATCCCCAGAAAAGAGGATTTACGCCTCTTTTAGACTGCAAACTAGATAGAGGGCTGTTAATGAATAGATATTTCACAGTTCCTACATCTCTCTTTTTTTTTTTTTTTTGGGGGGGGGGGGGGGGGAGGGGACTTTGGTTTTGTTGTATTTTTCTTGGTTTGTTTTTTTTTTTCTCTTTTTTTTTAATTTTATTATGGGGTGGTGGTAGAAAAACCTGTCTGTTAAACATTATTAAATCTGTCTGTATGGATCATTACTCTGATACCTAAGCATTTCAAAACCATTATTTATCTTTACTATCTCTTCTCATAAGGGGCTTTTTTTGTATGATTTACAATAGGAGAAGTGAATCAGTGTAAAAAATGTGATATATTTATGATTTTCAGACTTGTACACAGTTTCTGATATACTCTGCAAAATGAACACTTTATCTAATACTTTATATATTCTACCACTGTTTCTGTTGAGTGCTATTGCAGGCAGTAGTGTAATTCTCAGCAGTTGTGCTGATTGAGTATTTGAGACTTGTCTTGGGTAGGAAGAAAGTGTGAAATAGAAAACTGGCAAAGATAAAAAGACCAATGGTATTTTTAGTAAATTTCATATACTGTTTTATGTTTGCTTTCAAGATATGAAAATAAAAAGAAATTTAAAATGAAAGTTGACACTGAATTGAATTGGCAATGACATTTTCAAAATGCAATACTTTCCATGCAACTATCAAGGCCGTTTATCATACTTGTTAGGTCTTGTAAATCTTCAAAATGAAAAACTTATTTCTTTCAGAAAAGTATTTCAAATAAGCCATTTTTCCTAGAATTTCCATTATTTCAGAAAATCCCAGCTCATACCTCACAGTAAAATAAACCCCAAAAATAGAATCTGGTTCTTAGTTAGTTATAGTGAGTTCTTCACAAAGGAATTAATTTCTGACATACATGCAGAAGCAGCTTCTAAAGTTATACTTGGAAATTTTATGAAAACAGAAGATGGGAAGTGGAAATATGTCCTCAGGGTTGAGCACTGGATATTAATAAATTTCGATTTGCCCACACCTACAGGAATCTTTCAGTCGTCAGGGAGACTTCGGCAAGGTAAAAAGATGCTGGGTGGTGTGAGGGATCTTCCAGTTTCCTGGAAGACGACTATGAGATGATGACAGGTTAGAATGGTGGTGCAGAGTTCCCTTTGACCACATTTTGGGGACAATCCTGCTGCCTATAGGACCATGACATGGCACATGCTGGGGTTATTGTCTTTTCCGAGATTTAGGTCAATATCCTAGTACAAAGCTACAACACTCTCCACCAGACTGGCAGAAGGGGAGATCCTGAGAATCTCATTATCTGGTAAATAGCTGATGCTGTCACATACAGGAGGAGAAGCAACCAGAGCTGATACTCTCTGTCACCACAAGCAAATCCTTCCTCTCTGTGCAGACTCTGTCACCCTAAGACCAAGGATGCCCAACCCAAGTCTCTCAGACAGGCAGAAAATATCCATGTTGGACCAACCACTGACCTCCCTGTGACATAGGATACCTCAGGTGTTCTACTAGCTGTGCTATGGCCATAGCATGACTAAGGTTTGTGCCCACACCTCATGTGGGGCCCAGCCATCTCTTGGCCACCTGCAAAAAAGGTTGGGGGTCTGTCTTTGCCCATGGTTGTGGGGAACTTCTAGTCCTCTGCAAGATAGTGACAGGGCTGTTCTATCTGTCTTTTAGAGCATTGTCCTCTAACACGATGAATTTTGGCAGAGGTAGAAGACAGGAGGATACTTTGAGCTGGTCATGTCCCTGTTCAGGCATCTGGCTGCAATACACAGAACAAGGAAGAAAAGAGGAGCAGCCTGCCTCACTGGTCACTTCTCCCTGCCTTTTTTCACATGCATACTGACCTATCAGCCTTGGCTGGTGCAGCCCTTTTCATACACATCTTGGGCTATCTCTCTCACGAACTCCTCTGTGACATGGCCACCATCAATATTCTTCCCTTCGTGGTATGTCCTCAGTGTCACCAAGGGTAGTACCAGGAGTTGGTAACAGCACTCCGTGACATGGCAATGACCATGGAATATCAGGAAACATTGATTTACTGTGAGGGCAACTGAGCCTTGGTACAGGTATCACCAAGAATTCTCCATCCTTGGAGACACCCAAAAGATGTCTGGCCATGGCCCTGGGCAACATGCTGTAGGTAGCACTGCTTGAGAAGGAGGGGATTTGAACCCAATGATCTCCAGAGGTCCCTTACAGTCTCAAACATTGCATGACTACGTGAAAACCTAGAAAACAGTTAATTAATTATTTCTGGCGACACTGCTATTCTCTTAATGTTAGCCCTGGAAAAAGTAATTTTAATGATTTAACACAGGAATTTTCTTGCAGAATCAGACATTATGTTGTCTGGATGTTTTTTCTGCAGGTTTTTTTTTTCCATAGGTTTTTTCCCCCTCCCCAGAATTTATTTATCTTGCCCACGTATTTGACCTTTTAATCTCAAATTAAAATTTGAGAACTCAAATGAAGTTCCACAGACAACAGCATTTGTTATAAGAGGTTTTGTTCTAATGACAGTCCATGTCATACAGTGAATTTGATCTTGTAGAGATATATTATGTGACCACTTCACCTAAAAGCTCATTTTCTTTTTTAATTTTTCAGCTCAATGTTGTTTGAATGCAGTGTTTAAGCATTATGCAGATTCTTGGCTTTAAGGAAAACTCACTAGAGGAAAAAAACAGTGCATGTAATCTTGTGACATACTGATACATAGATGGATCCTGAGCATGGATTGATGATTTTTCATCCACTTTTACAGGTCTTGTCTCACTTCAAGTGAGAGAGTAGTGACTAGTAGTATATGTAATCATTCTCTGATACACCAATACTAGCAAAAATTGCATACCTATACTGGACTGCAAAATTTACTGCTAGACAGAGAGTGTTAGGGCTTACGGTTGGGAAAATCATTGTTGCAGTTGAGGGCTCCTAACTCTTGATCACAAAGTACTTCCATGATGTAGCAAGGGGGAGGGGTCAATAAAGGAGACCCACCCTCTGTGCACAGAAAAACCAATTTATTAACAAACAGCCAAGGACAAAAAAAAAGAGTGACAAGGCAGAGTAAATTACAGTGCGGCTGCTACACTGGGTGCTCCCCTCCCAAGTGTCCAAGAAGGCAGAGGTCGAAGGACCAGGAATGGAGGACGGACAACGGAGGATGGAGGACGCATGTCAAGGGGCTGGTTCAGTTTTTATACCCCAGTCCATCTCTCTATTGGTCCATTTTGGATCCTCCGCATTATTGGTCCATTTCTCCGGTTGTGGTTGGTCCATTCCATCAATACTTTCTTGTCCAATCATTCCTTCAAAATCCCCTTTGATTGGTTCCCTTGTAGTCCAATCCTTGTCCTTGCTGGGTTCATCTTTTCCCACCAGAACATGCTAGAATCTCATACATATTCAGGCAAGGGGTGTGTCTAGCCCGCACTCCCCATCCGCTACCCTTGTCACTCAACCAGTCCCCAACACAAACAGTACAAGAACATTAACCAGCCCAACTCCCACAATCAACTTTATAAACTTGAACTCCCAACTTATAAACACAGTGAACTTTTATAACCATGAACTTGTCTATAACATGTGAGACAACTTTTTGCCGCACCTTTCCTTTCTACCTCTCCTAGCAAAGCTTTTTTAACTTGTCCTTGCTTGTCACCTCTTCTCAGCTCTCTTTGACAACCATAATCTCCAAACTGACAGTGTAAATCTCTGTCCCAATCCCATCCTAACCCCAATATTGTTTCTGAGTAAATCTCTCTAGCTTCTTACTTAAGGTGTGCTCTATCTCTCGTTTGCTCTTCGTTGGCTACATGCATTTTCTCTGGCTTCCCATTCAGTTATAGCTTTTCTGGTGTCAGTCTCTCTTAATTATGTAGGTGACCCCAGTTCTTCCTGTGCAGTTATCTTTCCTTACTGTAGCATAATTTAGCCCTTACCCTTATTTACATGCGCTCTATTTCATCATCTCCCATCCCAATTTTTAATCAGATTTTTTATTTTTTCCTTCTCAATCTTATTCTTAAGGTGTTAGTGCAAATTGGCCCACCTATAGCACAGTGTCTGTCCTCTTTGACATTTAATTGAGGTTTTTGCCTTTATTCTTAAAAGTAAGGACCTTTTTGAGTACAAGTGGAAGGTGTTTTGTGGTCTGAATTTTTTTTTAAAGACAGAGTTAAGAAACTTTTCAAGGCAACTCAAGGTTTGCCACTCTAACCCTGTAATAAATAATATAAATCTAGAGATTTATAAATGTGCAATTTGGTCTAAACAAGACAGGTCAGATGTTTGAAAATCCTTACTGAGAATACAGAGTTTTCTGATCTTCTTTTTCTGTCAAATTAAGCAAGTTTGCATTAATTATGTGTGAAACTAGATTCCCCCAGACGCCACCAGGTTTGGTCAGATTGTTAAATGGAACTTTGTTTAAATGGTCTAATCCACAGTCTGGTAATTCAAAACACAAAACTCCTTGATCATTTTGAAATAAATTTATTATGATTTGTTTGATATGGGCTAATATCTCCCAGTTTCATTCACAGAAGGCAGGCAGAGGTAATTGAAAAGCAAGATATTAGAAAGATGACTGTTTTTCAGCCTTAATTATAAGTGACTCTAGTAACCTCTTTTATGATAATGTGAAGGACACAAATTTATCTATATCAAATTTATCTTTTATAAACAGATCCAGACTGGCTTTGGTGATCATCCCAGGCTGACCAGAGGTGAGGCAACTCCAGTCTGAAATATGTATAGCTGCTTGAGCATAACACGACCCTGACTGGTCACTCAGCCTGGGCCGTTTAATACATGATGGGATGGCTATCCTACATCACAGAAGTTTTGTGTTCCTGGACAGCTTGGTGCAAGGGCAAAGCAAGCTGGGGTTTTTAAGAAAGACTGGTTCAACTTCACAAGGATTGTGGCAGTGATATAATAAAAAACACGTCTTGGTCTGGAGAGCCAGTGCTATTGGTAAATAAATGAGGATCAAAGTGCAAGAAGCAATTAAGACATGCTCTCTATTCAAGTCCTGTTTTACAGTCTTACTAAAGGTTGCGGTCTTTTAAAGTCAAATGCCAAAATTTACCCAGGTAGTCTCAAAGCAAATGAAAAAGTAGGCCATTTTACAAAGCTTAAACTCAGTTTTGCTGTACTGCAGGCCATTTTACAAAGCTTAAACTCAGTTTTGCTGTACTGTAAGCAGGCTGCTTAATCATGCACTTACCAGGGAGCATGTGCCACCACTGAAAGGTAGCATTTGCTGAGTGGCTTCCTTTCTAAAAAAAATCTAAAATATAAATATGCAACTAGGGAAACAGAACTTGGAGTGAAAATCTGGGTAGCTAAACGTGAATTTTATTGTTTCCATAGATCTTCATATTCACTCATGAAATGTAAAATGTCTTTTGCATTTGTAACTCATTGCCTCTATCTTGCAATTAAATGCAGTGGTAAAAATTAGAGAGGGTAACCTGGCTTTCCTATCAAGAAAATATACACTAAACTGCTTTCACTTTGTCATATTAATGCAGATTTTTTGTCCATGATCTTGTAAGAAGCAGATACATCCCTGAATCCCTCAGAACACATTTGTTGGTGCCCTTGTAATACTCCAAGTACTTTTTAGAACTGAACTGTAGAACTGAATTCTTCTTTGACAAATCTCTCTTGGCCTTTTTGAGAGCTACTTTTAGGTGTTGTAGTGTTGCATATGGAAGTACCCGCTTAGCCCTATCATGGGACACTGTGTACCTTTCTTATTTGCCCTGTCTTGACACATGATTGATATCCTCACTTACCAACATGCACACTGCTGATACCTTTGAGCTTTTGATTTTTCTCAGCCTGAAGATCAAAGAGGATTATTGCCTCAAACTCAACTGTGTCAATACATATCAATAAGTGCTACTTATTAGCTAATTAGCTAATGTTACTTCCTTCTATAGTTACATCTA
The DNA here is from genome assembly GCA_013397795.1 of Orthonyx spaldingii. Taxonomy (NCBI): domain Eukaryota; kingdom Metazoa; phylum Chordata; class Aves; order Passeriformes; family Orthonychidae; genus Orthonyx; species Orthonyx spaldingii. The sequence goes on from VZTJ01004569.1 coordinate 1,000,483, forward strand.
TACATAGCTATCTTTAGGCTTTTTGTTGCTGTAGTGATAAAAGATAAATGAGACCATCCAGGAAAGACAAAAAAGAGGATGGGAAGTAAAATGTGAAAGTATTTCGCATTTATTACTGAAATTCTGGAATGGATTACTTCTGCTATGTGACCTGCAGTCTCTTTAAATATATAAATAGGACAATATTTTTATATACCAAAAAAAGAAATCACATACTAACTAAAGCAATAAAAGTGTGGAGTTACAGAATGTAGGTAGCAGAGCAACAGGCCTTGAGAACCAGAATGACCTGTCTTTGGTCCAGAAGAAACCCTGGGACCCATGAAAAACATCCTGGCCACAGGGGATGTGGAAGAACAGCGCATTGTGGGTCTGTGAACTGCTGGACCTATTAGAAGTGAGAAATTTCATTTGTTACTTTAAAAGGCATTGTTTACCTGTCACTATAAAAAGTAATGCTGTGGAACTGAGTTGGCTGATTGTGACACACTGTGGTGTAGAGTTAGTTCCTGTTTATGTGATGGTATATAAGGAATTTTCACTACGTAATAAATCTCTTTCTGCACACCACCGTCCTGTGAAGTCAGCGTCTTCTCAATCACTGCATAAAAGTAATAAATACTCAGTGGAAAATGGTTTTTCTTGTTGATAGTCTAAATATGTATTATAAAATTAATTGTACTTATATACAGTTTGCTTATAATTTAAATTCTTCTATTTGTCTCTCAATGATGTTGCCATTTTTGGACTCTATATGTTAGTTGTTTTGCCAGTATAGCATGGAAAGTTACTTTGGATGAACTAGCTATGGTATATTAGAAGAACACAGTACAAGTTGAAATGTTTTGGAGAAAGAACGTGACCAAGGAAACTAGTTTTGGTCTTTATACCATATTTTTCCCTCCCTTCTTCTCCTGTGGAGGAGTGTTGTGTCAGAAAAACTCATGACAAAGAAATAGAGAATACTGGAAGAGAAAAGAAGGAATAAAAGCATGTGATACTTTCCTGAGAGCATATTACTGAAAGCATATCTTTCCAAAGATCGTCTATGCCATTTATGATTGTCTAAAATGACAAGGGGTATAGGTTTCAGATAGGATCACTAGAGCATTGGTGAGTCCCAAAAGCCCTTTGAATCCAGGAGTTATTCCAAGTTAATGCTGGGGAACAGTAAGCAAAATAGCTTTTCAGTCATGATTTATTTTGTTGCTTAAGCACTACAAATTTCTCTCCTAAGAAACACACTGGTATTTTGTTTGATTTAAATGAGAGACGTTGGCACTGATGGTGAGCATACAGAGCATTTGAGCAAATTAGCAAAGGGGTTACTGCATCCATATGTGTGTTGCTTCGGGGATTAGATTAATCTATTCAGTGAGTCAAATGTCTAGATTTAAATATCCCACGGATTCAAGGAGATTTGTAGGAGCTGTCTGTATTCAGAAAGGACATTTACCAAAGGAATAAAAATCTGTGATAGCCCAGTGCATTTTAAATCTGAATCTGAATACTTGTTTCAAGGCAATGTGATTCAACTTCTAACTACCGAGACAAAATAAGATGCCATTTTCAGAAATAGTAACTTAATGCGTGCACTCTGAAGTTTTGTAATTCTCCAAAAACATGCAAACTTTGAATGTTTGGTCACAATATCCAATGCCTTTTGTATCTTCTCAAAACTTTAGCAGATATTAATGTTCTTTTTTTCCATGAATACCATGTAAGCAAAAAGCAAACAAAATTTTGCTTTTTACTGTCCTTTTTTTGAAAACTGGTGTTAAAGAAAAAACTTGGAAGAACATAGAAGTGCTTCATCAATATTTTGACTTATAAATTACTCTGGTGGGGAATTTTATGCAATAGTCAAGATATCGAGGGGAAAGAAGTTCAATGTATGTCAACATATTCTTTTGTAAAATAAAGTTAATGAATGAATGCCAAGTCTTATTGACTAATATTTTCAAAGGGCTGTCCCAGGTCAAATCCTGCTAGGTGTCTATGGACCTCAGCACAGATGAACTTGAAGTTTTGGACATGTTGGTGGTTTGCCTTAAAGGGACAGCATTATTAATGCTACTCAGTGAAAGAAAATCAATGACTCTGATGGTTCTGTGTTCTCTGCATCATAACAACATTTAGGTTACTGAAAATTAACAGAAATTTCATATTTTTCCCTTCATTTCCTTTTTTCTTTTTACTTTTAAATTATACTTTGATTCTTTTCCCATATGATTGTTTTTTGTAGTATTTCAATAGTTTCAAAATTCTGTTAGCAATCAGTGAAACAGAGCCTAACGTGGTTCATTGTGCTGGGCTGGGGTAGACTTAATTTTCTTCACAGTTGCTGGTATGGGTCTGTCCTTTGGGTTTTTGCTGGAAATATTGTTGATAACATAGGAAAGCTCTTATTGTCAAGCAGGGCTTGCACAGTGCCAAGGCCTTTTCTTATCCTCAAACCACCCCACCAGCCAGTGGCCTGGGGATGCAGAAGGAGTTGGGAGGGGACACAGCTGGAACTGCTGACCCCAGCTGACCCAGGGATATCCCACACCATATGGCATCATACTCAGCATATAGAGCTGGGGGAACAAAAGGGAAGTGAAACACCATTGAGAGTGATAGCATTTGTCTTTCCAAGTCACCATTACATGTGATGGAGCACTCCTTTGCTGGAGATGTCTGAACACCTGCCTGCCCATGGGGTTTTCTCACTTGTACACTTCTGATTCTCTCCCCCATCCCACTGGAGGAGGAGTGAGTGGCTGTGTGGTGCTTAGCTGCCAGCTGGGATTAAACCTTGACATACATTCACAGTAATTTCAACCATTTGCATCTGAAATTCTGTAATTAATTTGTCTCATTTTATTGATTTGTAATTCTGAAATGAAATAGTTGTTATTGCTTATATATTTATATGAGTCTAATCTGCACGGGCTTCAAACATTTAATTTAAAAAAAGTTGTAAATGTTCTAAATCCTCAGTGCTGGAAAGAGGACACGGTGTTCTTCAAATACATATGCATGTCAACAATAGAGCTCTTACAGCAAGGTCACTGTCAGTTGAATTAATGCCTAGACTCCAGTAGGAAGTACTTAGAAATCCAACCATTATTGTATGACTCACTTGACATGGCAGATAGAGTGAACTTCTGCAGATATGCATGTTAGAACTCTGTCGCTAACTTGTGACTGATAGTGTGAAATGGCTAAATGATTAACTTGATGTTTGCATGCCTTGAAAACAGATAATAGATGTATGAAATCTGGCAGTATTTTCAAGGCAACATACATAAAATACACTAATGTGGCATTTAAATTGATAAAAACTGTCAGCATTATAAGGGAATGCTTTTCCATGTCTCCTCCAACCTGCCACAACTAAAAGTTTCAAGGTCTTATTTTTCACTGTGTGATCAAAGATCATGAACTTTCATGGCACCCACCTCATATGCTTAAGGTTTTCTTGTGAAAAACCTATGGCAAATTCAGAATCATTACCTAAAAAAGATTAAAATTGGCTTAGTTGACTGTGCAGTGTTAATGCTACCAACATCACAATTTATTTAACAAAAATCAGTTTCAGTTTCAAAGATGCTTTGTGACCATAATTCTAGAGGAAACTGCTCTAGTGGCAGAAAGATTAAAATAACTTTTCCTGTATATCTACACTATTGTACAAGTTTAAAAAGCAGTTGCTATATTGATAGTAAGATTGACCCTTGCCAGTTTCTCTTTGATATGACGTTGTAATTACAGGAAAAAAGCATAAGCTTATGACAGGAATTGTACAGGACCAAAATATATACCAAAAATATTCAAAATATATACCAAAGGTATATAAAATAGTTAGGATTCTCATACATTCTTACATCATGGGGGGAAAATCATGCTAAAAGTTCTCAGGATTTTAGAGTGCTATTGGTAAATGATAGTAGGATTCTAGTTGCTCATGCCCAGAGTCAGTTATCACATGGCAAAAGTTGCTACGCTACCTTTTAATAGACTGTGAGCAACTGGTGTGGGAAAAAAAAGAAGTTTAATAAAGTTTAATAAAAACGGATCTAAAATACTATTGATATCTCTCTCTGATTTGAACTTTTGTGGGAGGGGTAATCAGTGCTGTGAATGGATAGGCACCTGGAATTGCTTTTCTAAAACCTTTTACTCAAACCAGGTGAATTGCTCCTGTTAGTACCTGTTTGATGAAGTTTCTTTAGGCAGAAGGACACTGTACAAACCCATCAGCATCAACTCCTGCTGTCTTCATTTCCCTACTACTTATTGACATAATTTCAGTGCTTGTGGAGGAGACAAAACCATTAAATTTCTCAGCTATTTGAAAGCTAGCTGTCAAGAAATGTTCAGGAACCCAATTTCTTGCCAATATGTTTTAATTAAAAAAAAGTCTAAAGAAATTGTAGGATTTTTAGAAGGACTGAAGAGAATTCTGAAAGAAAACAAAATAAAGTTGCATAACAGTGTGGTTTTAAGAAGGGATGTAGTTGGATTGCACGGTTCTTAGTATTCACATGGAACATTTAGAAGGCTTCTGCTGACAGCACCTTTTCCTCTGAGCTGACATTGATGTAAAAGGAAGCTATCAAGTGCTCAATGCTCTCCACTTGTGGCAAACAGGAGGCAGAAGAGGTTTAGTTAAGAGAATTTTGCTTTGCCCACCATTTCCACAGTGTTACTTAGAAAGAAACTTTAAGTCCAGGTGACCTAAAAATCTCAAGTTGTGAAACTGAAACCAAGAAAAGTGTAAACTCTGTGTCAAGAAGTACATGACTTACATGATGCACTTTCTGGTGATGTTATGCACAGAAATAAGACATCAAAACAAAACATCTTCACTGAATGATACCATGTTCTGGTCCTCATATATACATGCTAACTATAGCTGCAATTATATCCCTCGTAAGGTGGCAGAGCCATGGAGTAGAACCAGAGTATTTCTCAGGGAGGTGAGCAGTCCCAGCTCACTGTTGGGAAATATTCTTGGAAAATACTGCGAAACATTACAATTACACAGATGGTTGTCAAGACAGCACAGATATTGTCAAATAGGAAAGTTCTTATGTTTGTTTTGGGTTTTTTCTTGTATTTCCCAATAGAACTTCAGATGATAGACTCTGGCTGGGTGGCAATGCTCTCTTTTAACATTTATAGGTTATCCCTATTTCTCTTCTCTCTAGATTTAGAAAAAAAACCAACACCAAAACCACAAAAAAGTCCCACTGGTTAATGATCATATCTGTAAATTCTTCAATATCACTTACAAAAATATCTCAACATTTGACAGATATAAAATTTCTGCAATTTGCTTTTTAAAAAGATTATAGTTTTTTCCTTCTGGACTCTATTATTGATTATAGTATCTGCCAAGGAGATTGAACCTTCCTTCTGCATTTACATATCAAAGGACTAGATTTTCACATCTTCCTGAAGAACTAATTAAAACCTTGATTCTTTTAAATGGTAATTATGTTTTAAAGTATTAAGTGCTAGCCTGTCTGTGATGATGTATGGAGTTTGAAATTATCAGATACCTTCAGCAACTGTTACGCCATGGCAATGCTAAACTTTCCAGAAGAGGGAAGTGCCATTTTTTAAGATTTAGGCTTGATAGGCTGTACATTATAACGTGGAGCAGAATTTTCATTCTGACAGCATGGACAAGTTTCCTTTGCCTTGGATTACAGGTGTGAACTTGCAAGAGGGGGTTGCTTTGTTTGTTTGTTTATTTGTGGTTAGCTAAGCTAATACATTTGCAGTGTAAGATGTCAGTCCAAAACTTTCCTTTGTTTAAATTGTCTGAAGACAATAGTGTAATATGGGTGAAAAAAGAAAATCAAGAAGGTACCAAATTGTTTATAATTTTTTGCTAACCTTTATAGTCATTGTAGCCAATACTACTCTCTAAGTTTACAATTACCAAAGGAATGACGTTTCAAGATTTGATGCCTGAAATGAATTCTGAAAATTTCTGCTAGAAACTTATATGTGGATAGCTAGTAGTTATTGACCATAGAGTTATACTTTAACTAAGTGCGTAGATTGCATTTGCAGTGATTATAACAACACTATGAAATACCAGTGGAAGATTGAATTTTGGGTTTGGGTTTAATTTGGTTTGGTTTGACTTGATTATTTTTTTAGAGACGTTCCTTATTTCATTAACTGTTTCTTGTTTGCTTGTTTATTCATTTTTTAAAGTAAAATTCTTCAAGATAAGACTTGCTTGCATTTTTGTTCAGGTTTTCAGATGGAAAGAACATAGCAAATTCTGATGAATTTGAAACCTATGCAACACAGTAGAAAATAATGGCCCTCCCTAGGACTTGAAATCCATGCAATTTATTTAAAAAAATAATGTTACTCTCTGAGACAAAAACAAATGGTAAGATTTAGTATAGAATGCCCTTGTAGTATTTAACCTAACAATATTTTTGTATAATGTACCTGTCCCCCTGTTAGAAACAATGTCTCAGTTCATTTAAAAGGAGTTGTACTGAAGATTAATGTTATTCTTTATAGAAGTGGATTAAATAACCTTTACACTTCCCTATCATATATTGTGCCCAACTCAATGATTTTTTTTTTCTCATCTATAAATCTATGAAATCTTTTTATTTCAGCCTTTCTTCATGCCTGATAAAAGCTTCAGGATTACCTACATGTCTAATGAAACTATTGCCAACTTACAAAAATACATTAGAGGTTTATGCAACTGTTATTTCACTCTTTAATCTTGTTAAGCCATTGAAAACCTCAGAACAGGAAGACTGTTTTTTCAGTTGAAGCTTATGTTCTGCCTTTATGCTTTTTTTGGCCAAGTAGAATTATCAGTCATTTTCTCAAATCACTAAAAAAATCGCTTCCAGTCACACTATTCCTTGGCGAGGGATGTGTGTGTTACTTTCTTTCTTTTAGTTTCTGACAATACTGGCAAGACTTGATTATGGTAATGAGTGGTTTTAGTCTACCTACAGCTCACTTTTGATATCAAGGGAACACTCAAAGTTTTGAAAGTTACTTTTTGCTTTAATCTCTATGTATTTCATCATTAACTCTCAAGTCTCTCAGTACACACCATGATTTGTCTTTTCAAAGAAGCCTGGATGCCTCTAAAGGTTCAGCATCTAGTTTCTTTTAACATTGTTTGAAAGTCTCTATCTGAATCTGGTTTTGTCATTAGGAAACCTTGATTAATCAAGGGACATTTTACTCTAGGTATCCAACTATCCATAAACAGTTATCTTTTTAGGCAATTTGCCCAGAGACATCTTCATTTTAATCCTCCCTCACTTTGGCTTGGGTGTTTCATGCCTCACTGCTCTGATAAACTCCATTCTGTGCCTTTTTTCCCCCTCCCTATTTTTCCCCCTCTCCTTGTGGTATCTGTAGGAGTTTGTCTGTCACAAAGTTTGGTTTATATTATTTACAAGAATTATATAATTATAAATGTGGGTTTATGAAAATGACATTTCTATAGCTAGTGTTGGTATTTAGAATTGAGCAAGTGAAACATCTTCCGTTTTTATTCTGCCAAACTACATATTTAAACTTGGGATTTTTTTCAAGGTAGACATATTTTTACTTGTATCCAAATTAGAAATACAGCCCTAGTCTCCTCCAAGATGTGTACAGCACCATTGCCAAATATGACTGAAAATGTCACTGAGAGCTTCCTAGGATCCTTTTATCTGTTAGCACTTGGGGATGAGTCAGCATGGGTTTGTGTTTGCCAGCAACCTCAGGTGACAAACTCAACATGTGGGGCTGCCTCTTCCCTGTTCTTCCTAAATACTGGGTATTTTTCTGTGCTGGAATGTGAGCTAGGACAATGTAAGAATGAAGAAAAATTGTCTCAAGTTCTCACATGGAAGTCTTTCCTTACCCTTCAGCTGGCTCCACTGGCCATAGGCTTTTTTCCAACATCATGTTGACAAAAATGCTTTAATTTAATCATATTTGATTTTGTTAAGAAATGACTGGACCAGTGTATAATTTTAATTTTTTCAATCTGGCTAAGGTTTTTAAGACCACTGAAAATTGTAAAGCAGATGAAGTATTAAAAACTGAAGAAATATTCTTTGGAGTCTTAACTAAGACCTAACTTATTTAAGCCTTATGTTCTGGCTAGGCACAACTTGATATTCTGCTCAGGTGGGGTCTGGGTGAGGAGAGGTGGAGAGGTAGCTGTTCAGGTTTCATCAGTTTCTTATAAATTCATTCATTTATTCTCCAACAGTTTGGAAAGGTGGTGTTTCTACAAAGAGGCAACCATAAACATCCAAGAGGCAGAGGTCTGTGGAGCGAGCAGAAGTGATGCTGAGGCAGAGCCTCAACTGCTCCTGGTGTCCTTGGGAAGCTGCCATGGCTTGGCAGCTCCTTCCTTTGTCAGCCTGCAGAAGGACTTAGCCAGAGTCCCCGTAAGCTGCAGGTGGTTAGGCAGGGCTGACGCATGGGGAAATAATCACAAGGGTGAGTAAAGATCTGTCAGGAAAAGTGGTCAAGATTAATAAATATAGGCACTTAGGTCTGCCTGCAATAGTCAAGCATTCCTGGTCTGGTTTAGGTATCTTCCTTCAGGAAAATTCTTTTGCATTTTTATGACAGAAAAGCAGATATATTATCTCCAGGTAAAGCTTTCTGAATACTACTTTTAAAATACACTCTAAATAAAATTCTTTTATTTACCCATGAATCTTCCTTTGGGCTTCAGTGCCACCAACACAGGGTTCACTTTTCCTCTCATCTATACTGATGATCTTCATATATTTTTAAGCTTCTATTAGACAACAGGGCAAACAAAGATGAATAAATAAGGTTGATTGATACTGAACATAACGTACCACCTTCGTTCTCTAGCATGGAAATTGAGGAATGAAAGCACTACAAATAGTCATTCAACAAAGGCACTCTGGGCTGGGATTCTAACTTTGTCACAAGTTTGTTAAATGCAATATCATTAAAACAAGGTAGCAGTGTCATCTTCAGCAGTCTTCAAGATTCTGATTTTGTGCATTATAGACCTATGTGTCTGACTAAAAAAACACCAAATTATCCTCTGGTGTATGTATTTAATAAATAGTAAATGATTGTTCCTGCTAGCAAAATGGCTAGCAAACCACTATAGCTTGTATGTATTTATTTTGTGAATATCTTCTCACTTATCTGCACCAACAACTTGCAAGTCACAGAGTATTTAGAAGTTTTGCTTTGGATATTTACATTTTATTTGGTCTATAATAGGCAGGTATTATTTCTATACTTGTGCTGATGATTGAAACATTTAAAAGAAGAGAAAACAATTATTATTTTTTTCAGTGGCAAAAGAAATAAAACCAACTGAAAGTTAATTTGAGCTGGGTACCTAATATACTTTAAATTTCTCAGAAAATAGGATGCAGCAGGGACGCCTCCATCGGGCCACAGCTTCATCACTGCTGATGTGTACCAAAGCTCCCAAAGGGACCCACAGCCGAACAACTGTCAGATCAACCAGAGTATTGGATAGGAGTTCATGAAGGCTTCGTGTCAGGGATGAGAGAGCAAATGGTATCTGATCTGACACCAGGTTACAGTGGCAAAGGCAATATTTAATCCAACATCAAGCGTGACAAAAAAAAAGTTAAACTTTCAATAATTTTTAATGTCTGAAGCACCTGAGAGGAGGGAATTGATGCAAACTGATGCAAACCAAGTGCTTCAAGTCATAAGATGAAGCATTTGTGACCTAGCACTAGAAGACTTAAGGCTTCATTGGCTATGTTATTGAACCATGTTTCTAGTCAAATTCAGGGCAAATATAAACATAGGAATATGCTGCTTACCCCAATGAGTTTGAACCCTAAAGAACAGCAAACAAACATGCATAGCAGAATATCAAGGAAAGAAATTTCATTACAGGAGTGGGCTATCATTGATGTGATGATGTAGGTTGGGAAGGTGATAGGTACACAGCATAGTGCTCCAAACTTCATTCCTGTGGGGCTTAGTTGTACGGTCTATTGGCTTTCCATGGCCAGGTTTTAGTAGTGAGGGGCTACAGGGGCGGCTGCTGTGAGAAGCTGCCAGCAGCTTTCCCCATGTCTGACAGAGCCAATGCCAGCCAGCTCCAGGGCAGACTCACAGCTGGCCAAGGTCAAGGCCTTCAGCAGTGGTGGTAGTGTCTCTGGGGTAACAGAATTAAAAAGGAGACAGTAAATCCCATGCAACTGCAGCTCGAAACAGGAGTAAGCATATGTGAGAGAAACAGCCCTGAAGACACCAGGGGCAGTGAAGACAGAGGGAAAGGAAGTGCTCCAGAAGTGGAGCTGAGATTCTCCTGCACCCCATGGTGCAGACCACAGTGATGCAGCTGTGCCCCTGCAGCCCTTGGAGGATCCTACACTGGAGCAGAGATCTACCTGCAGCCCCAGGGCAACTGCACATCAGAGTAGGTGGATGCCTGAAGGAGGCTGATGAAGAACGTCTGCTGTACCAGGCTCCTGACGCCACCTGTGAGCCCATGGAGAGAGCCCTCACTGGAGCAGCACTTGTGACGCCGTGAGAGACCCACCCTGGAGCAGCCTGTTCCTGAAGGACTGTGTGCTGTGGAAGGGACCCACGCTGGAGTACTTTGTGAAGGACTGCAGCCAGTGGGAAGGACTCATATTGGAGAAGCTCATGGAGGACTCCCTCCTATGGGAGGCAACCCATACTGGAGCAGGGGAAGAGTGTGAGAAGTCTGCCCCTGAGGGGGAAGGAGTGGCAAAAACAAGGTATGATAAACTGCTCACAACCCCTGTTCCCCTCCCCCATCTCACTGCAGTGGGAGTGAACAAGTGACTGTGCAGGGCTCACCTGCCAATAAGGGTCAATGAAGAACAGACAGAAAAAAATTATATCTTTTATTGGGCCAAATACATTCACATCTGAAACATTTTTTATTCCTCTTTTTTTTTCAGTTTTTCAACTATGTCATTGCTTCAGGTGCCAACAGAAGCAGCAAACACGGTCTTATGGGTTGTATTAATCTCCCTATCCTCAGCAAAATGGTATTTAAAGGACTTCCTGCACAAGAGATTATACCTTTGATTACTAGTCCTTAATAGATTTTTCTTCTATAAACTTGTCCCACTCCTTTTTTAACTCCTGTAAATGTTTGTCACACACATCCCCTTGTGTCAGAATGCCACAGATTAGCTGTGAAGAATTTCTATTTTTAGCTATATTACTTTGACCTCCCTAGGCTTTACTGGACCATTCCTTCCTTTTTTATTTTCTCAGTGTAACATATGACTTTACAGGTATTTTACCCCTTACTATCTGTTTCTTTCCACAATTTGAATAACCTTTATGACTGTCCATGATTATCTCTCTATTTTTTTTCCTACTTCCTCTTTGAGATGGTTGTAGGGGTAGTAGAAATTGCAAAGAACACCCAGGATACCTTTATACAATATCATACACCATCATAATATTTGCTGTATTGTTTTTCTGTTCCATTTTTAAACATTTATTTTCTTTTTTACTGCTCCTGAATATTGAGCTGACATTTTCACTGAACTGTTCATTACAGGTCAGTTCTAAAGATGTCATTCTTGTGTGGCAAAAGTAATCTCAGAGCTCATCACCTTGTATGTAAAATTGAGATTGTTTTTCCTCATGTGCATCACTATACATTTACCAACACTGGTTTCATCTGCCATTTCATTATCAGTTTATTTCTTCTGCAGTTCAGTTACTCTTATTTTTATTACCTTGAATAACTAACTATCATCAGCAAATTTTGTCTTCTCATGGCTTCTTACTCCCTTTTTCCAGATGATTTATGGAGTGTTGAAAATTCCTGAAACAGGAAAGTTCCTATGTGACTCTACTTTGTTTATTAGCTAAATAAATTGAAAGTTCAACCATTAAAACTATATTGGGCTATTTATGTTTCCTTGTTGAATTTTCCCCCTTTAACAATATAGATGCTGAATTTTATTTAGGTGGTCATGGTTCCTCAAATACCAAATTTTTAACAACCTTGAGCAGATATGAGCAGTCAAGGATATAATGTGACAGACTTTCTTGAACCATGACAGGGGTTTTTTTCTGCTTATCTAGAGCCTTTGTATTTATTGCGGAGACAATTTACAGATCCTCGTGCTTCTCAATAGATTTTACTGATGTGATATGAGTGAAAGCAATCACCAACAGTATAAAAAATATAGATAGATTGTGCTAGCCTAACATTTATTATGTGTTCTTATGTTTCCATATTGTGTGGTTGTGGACAATGTTCATGAGGATAGGTTGATCCTAAATTTCAATGAAACTATTAGGAAAATTTGAATTATCTTCATTTGATAAGTATAATTTTATTTTAAAGCATTATGCACCTGGGTTTTTATGCAGTATTTGGCACTTTTGTTTGCACTTGATTAGCCTGTTACTGACTATAGCTTGGTTCAAAATAGTATTTCAAAATATATATTAAATTCATTAAATTTGGCAGGTTCCCAAAACTTCACAGTAGCTGTCTCTCAAAAGGCTTTTCTGTTTGCAAGTAGAACATGTCAGATAATATCTGGAAATGAAGATTTAAGGTGGTCATAATCTTATTTGAGCAATAGAAATAATGCATCAGGCTAATGCTCTAGGGGTTATAGATTCAATAACTTTTAACACGTTTTGAAATGTACTTTCACACCAGGGGTAGGTGGCTTTTAATGGGGGAAAAATATAATATCAGAAGAATCAAGCTGGTTTTTTTGTTTTATTGTGCTTGAGCAAAATTCATTTTAAGGTCATTGGGATTAGCCCAAACAATTCCCTTAAATTCAATGAAAGACATTGATGTCTGTTGTTAACACTTTTGCAAAAACAGCAAAACAGAGAAACAGAAAAAATTTATGTCAAAAGTAATATTTTCATTAAGATTGAAACATTCTACAGTAATATGCTGAACTCATCCAAATGTCAGAGAGAAAAGATTACTATCATTTTTGGGGGGGTTTTATGACATTAAAAGACTAGATTTAAAACTACATGCATGTTACTGGTGCTGATATATGTTGCATTTTGTCTGTGCTTTATTATTATTCTAGCAAAACCAAGTAGTTTTTCATTATCTAAATAAAATAGTCATTATGCAGAGACAATTTCAAAATCACTGAATTGACATGCATCTTATTTGTAGTGTTTTTTACAGAGTCTTTAGTTCTTTAGGTTTGGGTTTTTTAAGCTGTTGGAGTGTGTTCATATGCTCAGTGAAACACAAACTGTTTTCCATTCACTTCTATGTCAACAGAATGGAATATTCAAAATATTTTCTAAACTCCTATAAGCTCCAGAATATAAATAAAATTATTAGAATCTGCAGAAGATTTATAAGAAAACTTATATTCTCGGATCATAATAACACTCTAAAATTGCTGCTTATAGAGAAACTCAGAAAATGAATCCCCAGGACTTTTAGGGAGTATCCCAACATTTTTTAAGAATTTAAAACCAAAAAGTTCTATTTGTGTTTACATTTCTGCTGGTTTTGCTGTACAAGATGAACAATTTGTGTTTGGCTGAGACAATTATTCCATGAAGGCATCCTATATTGGCTCGAAGACGTAAAGATTAGAAAAATTCAGAACTCTGCTATCACTGACACTTTGTTTTAATAACTGGACAAGTAAATTTGTAGCAATTTGTGTGACATTTGCCTTTTGAATTGGCCATCAGCTTCTAAACACTCATTCTTGTCATACCTTTTTCTACTAGACTGAACAGTACCTGATATTTTAGTACCTGATTTCTGACGAAGTTATATGCTGCAGTCAACACACCTCTTAATATCTTTTTTGATAAGCTAAGTGGGCTGAGCTGTAGGTGTCATCTGCAGAAATGCATTTTCTACCGCACAAGTAATATTTGTTGCTTTCTTCTGTCTTCTCTCCCGTTTTTCCATCTTTTTTTACAAAATGTGGACTACAGAACTATAGAATTCTGATACGTCTCACTTATATCACATGCAAATAACCACTATCCCCTTCTTTAGACAGCCACAGGTCATGTCACTTTTTGCAGCAAAATTGCATTGACAGTTTGTGTCAAATTGTCTACATGCTGCACATGTGCTATTTTTATGGTACAGTCTTAATTCTGCCAGTTATGAACTCTGTTCCTTAGTATAAAAGTTTTTATTTTACAAAGCTAAATTCATTTTGTTAGAGTCAGTTTGACATGGCCCCCTATTTTCTGCTATTTCAGTTGCTTTATCTTTGGTGGATTTTATGGTCTAAGTGTTTGTTTGATGCTTGCTTAGATTCATGTGATCAAAATGATAAATAAGACTCTGGTACAGAAAAGTGTATATTTTAATGATTAGCTTTTTCAGAAAATAAAAACTAAATAGTGTATTTTCACATATCCTATTTATTATTCCAAGTTTCAGAAAGAACATTTCCATAGTTTTCAATCACAAAGTTATAGAAATCTTCCCATTTGTACACCAAATCTTCTGATTCTTCACATCAAGTTCCCAAAGAACATAGCAGTGCAGCCAGCCTAACATACTGAGATGTTGAAAAATTTAAAAAGTGCAGTGGGTAAATATGAAAAATAATTTCATTTCAAACATGTATTTATGTTGAAGTAATTGCTCATTACTTGAAACTATTTTGTCAATGTTATGAATGGATATTATGGGGTTAAAATAAGCTTCTACCTCTGCTTAGGCCTATAGCAATAGATAGTTACTTACTGAGGCGGCCTGCACCCCAGAACCCACTTCCATTCGCAAGTTCTTTTAATAATGGCTGATTCGGTGTATTATAGAATAAATCATTTAGTCAAGAGACACCAATTGAACAGACAAGAGACTTAAAACAGAATATTACTACACAGGAAAAAGAAAAACTATTAATAGTTAAATATACAGTGCACGTTTACAAATACAGCTAGCGAAAAAATAGTATAATTTGGATTCAATGTATCTCACCATCCAATTGTCGAAGGATGTCCACACACATCAGATCCTCTCTCTTAATCTCTAGAGAAGCTACCACAAGGTCCGCGAAATCCTTGGGGAGAAATTATCTCCACACATTCGTAGAATGTGCAAGAGAAACTTCTGATTTTGTGGTACATAGGTGATGCTTTTATAGAACAAAGACATGCCTTCTGTCATGTACACATTTTTTATCTCTTCTCCCATCTGTCCTCCAGATTCCTGGCATGGGGGTCTGGACAGAATCCAGGATGTGACCCCCCTGGTGATTTGTTATGCCAGAGGTTATCTTATCCATGGACCTCAGTGGGAGGAAGGAGGGGGGTCATCCTGCCACAGTCAATTTCATACTTTTTTTTCACCAGCCTTTGGTAAATAAAACAAGAAAGTGAGAAATGTCACATTTTTTCAATTTTGCTTCCCTATTTTATTACTCATTCCTTTACTGACAGTAGCAAAAGGAAAAAAAAAATTAAGACATAAGTGACGCAGTTTTATTACACATATGAAGAAATTACCTGTTATTGCAGCCACTATGGTTGCAATATTTATTTGAAAGTTTAGGCCTTCTGTAATTTTTTTAAAGCTTCTAATTTTGTTGGAAAAATAACAAATAGACCCCTGAAATGAGGTCTAATTTCAGGCAAATTTTATCAGATATGTCAGAGGCAATAGTGAGCATTAGATAAATTTGAATGAAGAAGATTTAGACCTGTCACACCTGACAAACTGTAGAAAATTACTGTATAATCTGTTGGTTCAAAGACCTGTTCTACTTTATTCTCCTTTACTTATCTCTGCATCCTCTATTTTGCTACCACTTTTATTAAAATATCACCATGCATTTAACAAAATGGCCTTGCTTAACCTCAGATTTAGTCTTTTTTTCACAATAAATAATCCTAAGAAGTGAGAGAAGTTTCCTAAATCACTGCATCTCTTATGGACTAGTGATTTTGTCTGTACGATTTTTGAATTTTTGATTAGATATTGTGGATGCCTGATCTCTCTGTTTCAACTTTGATCTTCCTTAAAAACATTCACTCCTTAGTCCTGTTGGTGACATTATTTCTCAGGGTAAGAGTTATCTCAGGAGGTGTCTTGGTGAGTCATTAAATGGAAATGGGCTTTTATTCACATAGAAGCATTGAGCAAAAAAGGAGGCTTATCAGGAGAGAAACTATTTACAGGAGTCTCTGAGAGCCCAAGTAAACTGATCTGGGCCTGACTTTGCAAATAATATTATAATACAGGAGGGTTTTACTATAAGTATTGAGCAGTGTTCTCTTTGTTCATGATTAAGGAAGATACTTCACAAGCTTAGAGAAAGTTTGCATCCCAAAATGCATGGAGTTAGCTCTCAATATGAGCTGAAGAAGAAAGTTTGTTTCCCTAACGTTCTAACGGAACAGGTTTTATGTTTCACGTAAAGAGTAATATTGTAGTAACAAATATGGTGCAGAGTCTATGCACCCAGACTTATTTTCTAAATTGCAAAGCTGTGAAGCAGACAAGTGAAAGCCTGTGCTCTCTGGACATGCCAGGGAGGAGCATGGGCAATGCAGTAAAGCTGAGCAATTTTAAGATTTCAGTTCACTGGAGCAGGAGACGATACTAATAGCCTGTGCTGTGAGAGATAGTGCCTGCACTCTGCTCAGACTCCCTTCTCTAATAGAACACGATGAATCCAAGTACGGGACCTGCTGGCAGGAATCTCAGTGTCTCAACAAAGTGTTACAAGGCTCTGTCATGCCAAGTGACAGAAGAACACAGGCTTAATACTTCTGTGTCTTAACTCATCATATTTCCTGTTTGAAATCAGAATTTCTTTTTCTTTTTATTAGTTGACTAGTTGACACTATATATGAAACAACATGTGGTGACAAGCACATATGCTTGTAGATATTTAATGATCAAATAAGCTATTTCCAGCTATTTCCTTAGCTTCTGCTGTCTTGTAGAGTGACTGCAGTTCTCACGTTGCATTCCTGGTGATGAACCTGACAAAAGTGTTTTACAGGCAGACAACTGGCAAGTCGAATTTCTCATTAGTGTTTACACTGTTTTCTTTTATATAAAGTCTTCACACTAACATCAGTGGGGTTTTTTGTTGGTTGGAGTTATTTTCTTACTTTGGATTTTTGCACATTTCAAATTATTTTACATAAAGTGATAGATAAAATTTTGAATATGTTAAGTTGAGGTTTCCTGGAGGACTTCTGGGTTGCTGCTATTTGGTGGGCCTTAAATAACTTCATGCTTGAATAGCTGACACTCTACCTAAATGAGGGGAGCGTAAAGCTCCATTGAAGTGGAACTGATACCTATTCTTATGCTATTATACTTTGAGAAAACCCAGCTTCACGTTGTTCAGCAGAACGGGCAAACAATTTTATCTTTTAATTTTTCATCCATGCATATTACATAACACCATAACAGTTGTAAGGATTTTTATAATCTTGAAAAGATGAAGACCTCAATTGACAATGACAGCAGCCGATATGTGAAAGCTTGCCAAACAAAATACAGACATTTTTAAATTTCTTTTAGAACATCAACCTTACCCTTCTGCTATGTATTTTAACGACATTGAGGGTTTCTTGAAGCACTTAATGCAATTCCATGGTGGTTCCTTTAATCTCTTCTAAGTTAGTCTTCAAACATAGAATCCCACAAGTCTACCTATTCATGATGAGACAATGTAAAGTATGCACAAATTACATTAGATCTAAGCATAAAACAATTCTATTGTCTTCCACAAAACCAGCTGTTGGGTAATATTTCCTGTGACATGATAAGCTAATGTAGTTTAGGGGACATTTTTATTTTGCAATAAAATGTCTAAAAGAACTTAAGAGCATACCAAGAAAGAACTTTTGCTACATTACTGGCTAATGCTTAAAACACACAAACTTTTTCAAATTAAAATACTATTCTTTTTAAAGTTAGAATTTAGAAGTGGTAGAATGCTTAGAAATAAAACACAGTTTAAGAATAAATGATTGTTATCACCCTTCTTTGTATCAAAATCTCACTTTTGTGCTTTGACTTTTTGACTTTTTCTGTCGTGTTCACTGAAGCCAACATATCTTAACTAGAACTGCATATATATGAATAAATAATTGTCCTACCCTTGAACACAGCTTCATCTTGAGTTGTCCTTTGAAGGAAATAAGGTGAGTTTAAGAACATTCTGTCCTCACATATCCCAGAAGTATACAATTTTTTCTGGAAATAATCAATAATAGTGAAATTAAAGGAATTAGATAGATCACTTGAAGATAAGCATATATAGAGATGCTTACTTAGAAACTGTGTTTCTGCCTGTGGTTACTGCAATTTTATTTCTTTTTCATTTTTCTCTCTCTACACTTTTCTCGTTCGGAAATAGGAATATGAAGATATTGCATCCCATGCAAGCAAGATACCATAGGATGAATTGCATTGAAACTATTCATTAGTATAAAACTAAAACTTTTCCATAACAGGTGATACTACAAAAAATCTGCAAATACACTTTGCAATGTTTCATTTAGAAGCCAAAATATGCAACTGAATTGGGTTTTCCCATTTGAGTAGCTTCAACTGCATTTGCCATTCAGACTGTTCTGGAAGCTATAACATCTAAGGTGGACAAGTCTAAAAAGTATTATCCTCCTTAGTTACTGTAGATGATGTGTGATTTTTTTAATAAAGAAAAAAAAGGAGACATAAAATGATCTAAAAAAAATTTCTTCACCAGCATCCATAATTTTTCTTTAAGAATTATGCATTGCAGTGTTTATGTTAATTTATTTATCTAGCTGCTTGCAAAAGATAACCCATGCTTCAAGTCACAAAAGAAGGGTTTCCAAGACTTTTTGTAGTAAAAGAATGGCAAAACAACCTTGTAACAGGCAAGACTGAATTTATGAAATGCCTCACTTCTTCCCTGCTTATTTTTGTCTTGATTGAACACTGACTTAAAATAAATTCTCCAATCATTGTACAAAAGCTCATGTTATCTTGTGAATAATTCAATCAATATATTCCACTAGCTATAAAATTAGTCAATCAGCAAAATATTTGTCAGTCTATTCAACCACAAATTATTTTTATTCTAATCTTAAGTGATATGCAAAAAATTTTCTTCCTCTTTAAATGTTGGTATATAGATGAAAGGAGCTTTCAATATAAAATTTTTAAGAAAAGAATGTATGTGCTTGACAAGTGAACAATTCCTTTTAACCACAAAATTGCTCAGGGTGCTAATGTTTCTCTGTTCTAATGCAATCAAATTGAATGAAAATAATTCATTCTATTAAAATAGAACTCTAAGTAAAACTTGCTAACCTGCAGAAATACATTTAGTTGGTACAAACTATGCTGTAAACCTTCATCCAAACTTTTGAGCAGTAGTTCAATTAGAGTTCATTGTAAGTTGAAAGCTATTATAAATATGGGTTAGGATAAGGACTGAAAACCACCTGCTGTAAAATACAGAAACTTCTGATGGCTTTATAAATAAGAGGGTGATTTGATGTTTGTTTACCTCACCCATGGACCCAGTAGCTGATATTTCCTCTTCAGGGAATTTTAGCAGAAGTGTTAAAAGTCCTGTAGATACATGGCTCAAATGTCTTTCATATATGAATGCTAATGAATATTCATGGTAGTCAGCTGAAGCTTTACACTGTATATGCTTTCACTCTATTAGGTGCAAAACAAATCTTGCTTTTTCTACAGCAAGACCTGAATCAAGACCCAGGTTTTCTTTAGTCAGTTGTCTGTAGTTGGTACTTGATCCAGACTTAACTTACCATCCCATATGCCAGTAAAAGGTTCCTGTGCATTTCCTAAGTTAGTGCATGTTTTTATGAGCCCTATACGTGTGCCTGCATACCTATATATAAAGATAAGGGCACTTTATTGATCCCAACATTAAGCCTTCATTTCCTTAGGGAAGTACTGTAGACGTATGTACCTGTACTATTTTCCTGAGCTCAAGAAATATTTTGTTTCTCTTGGACACAATACAGTCTTAAAAATTGAGTTTTGTAGAAAATGCAGGATAGAAATTATTCATGTTGCTATGAAAATAGCTACTTCTGACTAATAAAGCCAGAAGGAACCGTGAACTGCTTCATACTCTATCTGCATGGTTCATTGCTTTTTTTGTAAACCGAGAGTAATGATTTCCTACCTTGCTCTTCATAAGAACCTCACAGAGCTGAACACCTGGAATACTGTACTATACCAGGCACTGTGGTGATAAGGTCCATGTACTGGACCCTTCTCTCAACTCAAGATTGCCAATACCAGAATCATAGCCCTTGTTTACTTTGCAGGGAGGTTTACCTGTTGCAGTAAACCTGAAAATCCCAGTCTGTTAATCACTCATTTGAAGGATGCATTCTAATGATCCCACTCAGCCTGAATTGTTCCTAGTGAGGCATCCAGGTGAGCAAGCTGGGCTGGATGCAGCATACAAGCCTAATTCTTGCAGGCTAAGCATAGCCAAGGAGTCCTAGAAGGAAGAGGACTAGCTCACACTCAGCCCTGCAACAGAAGCACAGATAGGCTGGCGTATTATAGATCCAGATAAATTTTAACTTGTCCATTTTAATGTCACAAATGATTTCTTCAGCAGTCCCCTCCCCAGTTATTCTGCAGTCCAACTGAATGGGCCTGTAAACAGAAAATAACTTTTGGAACTGATGTGCATTGGTCTGCTAGTCACCAGCTCTGCTCACGTGCATTTCAAAAGCCTTGTCTGACCAGTGCTGACATATGGAGCTGCTCAGGGATGAATCATGAAGGAAACATAGGGATTAAACATTTATGGCATTAAGATTCTTACTGAAGCAGAAGGTGGCTTGTGTGGGCCCACAGGGATGATTCATAGGGTCACCCCTGTGCTTTCTTGAGGGTGAAAGGAAACTTCATTCCATTTAATGTCGTATTTGCAAACTCATCACCACTTTTATATCCACTTTAAAAGTTCATGATAAGATTGCTTGGAGAAAAGCAGCATGACTTAGTAATTAAGGTGCAGGATTAGCTAGTTTAGCTGTGGCATTCCTTCAAACTGCACTGATCAAACCTCCCGTCTTTCCAGATGCAGAGCTACCAAAGCAATTTTATGCACAGCAAGGCTACAAATTTATGTACCTTCCCCGGGCTGTATTCCTACTGCTGAAGTCATCCAGCCTCTAATTCATTTTTTTCAAAAAGCCTGCTCAATATCTGACATAAAAAAAAAAAAAAATTATGCAGGAAATTTGACTGGAAAACAAGTTTGGGATTCTGCCTTCCACTAAGGAAGTTGAAATCTGCAAAGTTAAACTAAAGAAAACTCTTAACATTAAGGCCAGTGTTTTTTCACAGAGGAAGCAATCTACAAAGCCCACTTGCTCCTGCTGTAGTGGAAGTGGCTGAAATAAGGAAAGGGCAGTGACAAATACACTTTCTGCACTGCTGGTCCTCCCATCGACTCCCTACTATTCTGCTGCTGGGGGACGAAATGGCAGGACGTGTGAGGATGGTTTACAAGTGGCTCTGAATTGCTATTTCTAAGGCAAACGAAGCAGCTTTTGACAAGGCAGCTATTGGCATCTGGAATTTTTGTAGCAAGAATGCATGAATTCAAAAAGCATTTCCTTTCACCCATGAGGAAAATCATAGCTGGTCATGACAAACTGGTGTACCAGATGTATTATGAATAGGAATAAAACACACATGGATAATCCTTAGCCAGAAATTTAATGAAACCTCTTTTATATTTTTATGTGCGTGTAAGTTATACGTAGTACATACTGTATATGAATATGTGCATCTAATTCATATGTACTACTCACAATTCAGTCTCATAACATGATGAACATTCATTATGTTGATGTGATAAATACATATCTGTCTCATACCTATGTGGTAATTGCAATCATTTTAGTTTAGCTTCCATTTTTCTTTCAGAGTCTTTCTTGTTGGTTTCAGTTGTTATTTCTTCCAACTAAAATAAATTCCCTGAAATTTTAGGGATCAATAAAGTAAGTAAAAATTCAGAATCATTTTCAGCTAATTCATTCTTCTGACAAAAAAAAAAGGCAAAAAGATTTTTTTACAATGCATTGACTTCAGAATGTTTTTGGCAAGATTTGATTTTAGTGTTCTATGTTTGGGAGTTTTGCTTTTTTTGGGGTGGTCTCTTTTTTTTTTATAAGTAACTTAATCTTCCCAGTATGTTATTTTAGTTTGTATGCAACAAATTGTTCATCTCAGTTTTTACCAACTCCTCAAAATTCCTCTTTTTTTTAGCACAGTTTCCAAAGCATTAGTCCCAGCCATGAAATAACATCCACATATGGATGGGAACTGCTAAATTCCCTTCAAAGATCTTGCAGTCTTAGCCATTTTCAGGAAGAAAAAATAGCCAACAATGCAAATATTCTTATATCATATAGACATAGACTAGTATGAATTGTGAACATATAATTTGATTATTTTGGAGGTGTGATTGTAGGTTTAGCTATATCAAGGGTATATGAATTTCCCTTTTTGTTTTTAACAGAGAACATAAAATGGCAATCACAAGCAAAGAAAAGATGGAGAAGAAAGAAGTCCCCTGTCTCATTTCTATCATCTCTTTTCACAGACCTTTAAGCACCAGGCACCTTGAACTTGGACACTGAAGCCATCGAGGAACCATAGCCTCAGGACTATCAGCTCCATCATATTGTTACTCTCAGCTAATTTAGGATAAGCTTGTTTAAAACTATTTCTTTGAATATATATAGAAATAATTAATAATGAATTAGAATTAACTGTTAGCAATGTATATCGCCAATGAATATCAATTTAGTGTTGTTTCCATATTTGAAACAGGCCAAAGTTTTCAGTCTTTTAAATGCTGCTATCACAGTGATCTCTAACTCTCCTAACATAGATTTATATATTTGCATATATATAAACATGTATATGTGTAATCACTTGCAATAAGTTGAAGACAACTGTGATTATGAATCATGTTAGTAAACATTGCAAAGAAACAGGGTGTCTTAGACTGAGTTTAAAATTCTACAAATGAGGTAGCTTCTGATTAACTAGGAATACATGCAAAATGTGTGCAGGTCTTCTTGGGTAAGACTGCACAGATAAACTGCAGGAATGGTGCATTTTCCAAGGCATAATGCCTTCAGTCTCTGACAGTTCAAAAGAATACTGATGTGATACAAATCTTTGTACACCAGCAGAAATTATATAAATAGGCAACATGGCTTAAATATAACTTGTGTTTTCAATTTCTCGGAATAAGATATATGACTGGGAAATCTAAAAAGAGGCAAACCCAAGAGAAATCTACTGAACCATTGTTTTTTATAACATGGCTACTTGTGATAAAACCAAGCTTGTTCTTTAGTTATGTTTATTCTTCTGAACAGACAACTAATAAATATCTTTGAAGCAGAGAAAATAATCTTGTTGCAGAGTAAATGTTACCATTTATAACTTAAATAATCTTCTTTCCAAACAGATAGATTTCTAATGATTACATTTGCTTTAGTTTTGTACGTTGTGGTTTAGAAACAAGGTGAATATGCACTATTAGAGGTCTCCTTGGAAAACAGCTTCTTCTTCTGTCATTACATGTTGTCTAATTTACAGAAATACTTAAAATATATTACTATTCATACAGTGTTCTCTGTAGTGTATTGTATTTTTGTCTAACAGTTAATGTCATGGAAGGCCATTTGTAAATGTTACTGACTCCCCTAAGCTAGCATATAGAAAAAAAAAAATTTTGCAGGTAACTAGGAAAATGCAGCTCAGCTTTAATGATATGTAGGTTTTTCTGTAAATAAATAAATGACAATCACCTAATGACAGAATTAAGAAAAGTTTGTTTGAAAAAAAGAGAAAATAATGAAACAATGCTTACTATTTTAAACAATACATTTATTAATATAGTCAACAAGTCTCTTATGCAAAGTTTTAGTTAAGCATAATTTGGAAGAAGGGATAATTGTGCTGTTGATTGAAAATAAACAGTTCAAAGCTCTTAATATATAATTAACCAATTAGGTCTGATTTACATGGAAAATGCTCATGTATAAAATCAATGTGATTGTGCCCACACAATCATGGTATTCATTCTGTGATTTCAGCAAATGACTTGTTATCAGATAATTAAAATTAAGTCACTGAGCTATAGATGTTGGTACAAACTAGTCCTGTATCTAATTTATTTTTTCTCTCTAAATTAAGAGAGAAACTTGCTTTAACTCCAGAAATTCATCAAAAAAGTGTCAGTAGAAGGGTCAAAAACGCCCCTGAGTTGTGAATTGCACAAGCTGTTTTATGTTTTTCCCAATGTATACATCCTTGACCAATGCTGCAGGTACAACATTGGGACAGTTGAGTCTCTGTTCTGATTCTTCTTTTCTACTTTTTTTTGACAGCTGCTATCTGCTGACTTGCATTTAAATACTCATATTTTGTGGCATTTAGCACCTTCTAGTAAAGAAACGTTTGCTACATGTTGTTTGGGGTTTTTTATTGTTCACTATGAACATTCACTTGAAAAATTTAGATCAGTGTTGTGCAAGTGTTTGCAAACTCATAAAAGCAGTCATAGTTTGAGGATTACTTCTGAAGAAGTGAAAACAAACAAAAGAAATAAGTAGAGGTTATTTTATGACTGGTAAGGTATTCACTTTAGAAAATGTCATCATATTGAAAAGAATATATTTTCCCTGAGTCTGTTATGCTTTTCCACAATATGAATGGTCTCATCAGAACATGAAGCATATGCAGCTCTGTCAAAATGTTACAGGCTATCCACATGAGCATGACTTGTTTGTGAAATCCAAGTCTTAATTTACTTCTCTATAGATGAAAAGAATAAAAACTGTCAAAAATATGTTTATTTTGTGTGATATTATCACTCTTGTTGAACAAAATGCAAGAATTCAGTTCACTTTCCAGAAGGTCAACAAATTGCAATTCTAAACCATGCTGTTCTGATGTTCTTCTGCAATTATAAATGAAAATTTATATTCTCTGAGTGGCGTAATCATAAAAGATCACTACCTAGCACAACAATAATAAAAAATGGATGAAGTTATAAAACTAGGAGTGCACTAAACATGGTGAATTAATTTTCAGTTTGTTGGCTGTAAAAAAGTCTCTCTGAATCTTTCATTAAATATTACATCTGTTTATAAAATAATTTTTAAAAACAAGTATAAATAGCAGGATTTTAGAAATTTTTTCACATCAGTCTATTAGGTTGTATTTTATATAGATTTTCATGTTTAAAATGGAAAGAATAAACAGAACCATAAGGAGCAGTAAATTATTAAAACTATGTAATCTGAGGGAACATAGCTAGCCATCAAGAACTGTATATACAGATGCTGTTTGTATGAATGCATGAACACATTTTTCATCATTAAATGAGCATTTTTATGTGGAAAGATGCATGCAAAGTACCTGGTGTTGCTTCTATTCTCTCTCCAGCTGCTTACTAGACTGAACAATGAGGGTGACAGAGACATGCATTGAACAATACCATCAGTCTCCTACTACTTTCATGTTTAAAGTAATATTGCATTTATTTCAAACTGTTACAACTGAACTGGCAAATAATCTAATTCATCATGCTTTATCTCAGATTATTTGAAATTGTTTTTTTCTGAATTCAGTGTTTTCTGAGATGAGGTACTCAAGGTAACTAGCTTATTTTATAAGCAAATACAGTGGCTAAACAGAAGGCTCCTTATTAGTGTTTTGGAATATTGCTTTACAGTTTGTTGGGAGTATATGACAACTCACTCCAGAATACGCTTGAAAACTTACACAACTTGGTTTTATAATGGACTTCTGTTTTGATTGTGCATATTTTTCATTCAGTAGTAGTAATACTGAAATTTGAGTTCTGATTGATTTTTTAGGGTTGGTTGACTGATTTTTGGTGATGGAATTGAGCAAAACAGATTGTGCGAATTGGCTAAAGTGGACTTGAAAAGAAATTGGATGCTGATCTCTCTTCCATATTTTCTCCTGTATTCATTCTTCAGGTTATTATTTTTGTATGCATGTTAAGGAAAATCCATTCATATCAGGAAACACTGATTCTATTGTGATAAATGCCAAGCTTTAAACATTTTAGCCTTGTATAGGTAAAACATGAATGAAAAGTGTAACATTGTCAACTGTTCACATCCTGCTTTAATTTATTAACTTGGAGTGCATGTAATAAAATCTTTTGGAATTAAAAGCATAATATTTCACTGCTACTTAGTGTAACAAATAAGCTGTTATTTTAAATAGGTGGCAGTACATCCCAAGGCCATAAATGGAGATCAATAATAAAGAGATAATACCTTCTTTGAAAGGTTTATTGTCTAAACACAAATTTTAGAGTGTCAGAATTCTGACTGATATATGGGTGCCTCTTTCTAGTCTCCTGGCTGCCCCAGAAGAGCATAACCACCAGAACTCTCAAACAGACTTTCTCCCATGTAAGTTCTTCCTTTCTGTTGTTTGAACCATGCATTCCCAGTTACCAGGGATGAAGTATGATTTGAAACAAGAGGGACAGAAAGATAGGATGAGTCTGCAGGCCTGGGAGAGTGTCCCTGCTCTGGAACTTGTATTACTGAGATCCTGTATGTTGGGAGGAAGGTAGAACTTGGAGTTAGTGCTTCTTCTTAATGCAGAGACACATATATCATCAAGTGTCATTGGACAAGAAATACAGTTTTGCTTTTTTTACTTAAAAAAAACATGATCCTGAAACCATAAAATAGCAGTCAGAAGTCATGGATGGTAAATTAGAGGCAAAACTGTCACCTAAGCCTTCCTTACGATGACCAAAACTCCACAACCTTGGGCTGCTCAACAGACCAATCTACCGGTGTTAGGACAGATTTACTTCTTACCTGGAAGGGAATCAGTAGGAATCCTGTCCTGCTTTTGGAGCCACTCAGTGCTTCCTGCTGTGAGGGGGCCTGATGGAACCAACTCTTTTGCTCCCGAGGGCCTGGTTGCTTGGGATGGAGGCCAGCTCTGCGGTGGTTCACCTGGCACCACGTGAGGGGTCTGGAGCAGCATGCACTTCATGCCATGAGCTGTATTCATGCCTGATCCTGGACCTCCAAGCAACTGTCTCCAAAGCTGTCTGGCTCTTGTTTGGGTTCTGTGGGACTACACCCATATCAGTGAGTACAGTCCTTGGCTCTATTGAGTACAGCCCTTGGTTCTATCACCCTTCCCCTGCAGCGCTGCTAGAGCGCTGCTTCTTGACACCTCCTACTTGTTGGAGCCTTCAGACTTTTTCAATGCCTATTTTATTATCATTGAGTTGTGCTAAATGCAAGTAATTAGTTTGTTATTAGAAAGATGGGGTTTGTCTTCGTTTCATTTCCTGAAAGTTTCCCACTGCATTATTTTGGGATGCAGTTAGATAGCAATGCTTTCCATTGATACTCTGAAATGTTCTGCAGCTTGCAGCATACTGCAGAAGACCTTGGAGAATCTTTCTCTCTCTTACCAGAAGCAGTCCCCAACTCTGGAAATTCTGCACCTTTACATGTCATCCCACTGTTGGAGCTATCTTTGAAGATGGTCTGAGGCTATACTTGGAAGACATTGCCTCAGAAACAGTCCCATGATGAATTTAATAAGCAATTGCTTTAATCAGTCGCACACACAGGTTACAAGCGCAAGGGATGCAGTGGAAATGTATGCATTTCTGAAGGCCTCTCCAGACCTAATCACTCATTGGAGTCACTTTCAGATCTGGGCAAGTAGGGCATGGACACCTGACCCTGTGGGATAACATGACTGAGTCTGCAAGCAGTGAGGGTGAGAATTAGAGAAGTATTAAGACATGGGGTGGAAAAGACACATGAAAGCTTTGGTTCCTTCTCTGTCACTGCCAGCCAAGTGTTGAGACCAGAGCCATTCAGAAACCCAGATTTGCCAAAGACCCAGAGACAGAACTAGGGCCTTCCTCAGAAATTTCCAGCATGGGAAGATGCTGCATTCTATGAGAGACTTGCAGGCCTCACATTTGGTTTTCCACCTAGGCACCTTTCACACACAGCTAGACTTGCACAAGCTGCAACCAACATCATAAACATGTGCTTGATGTGGTCAGTCCTTGCATAAAACACTAATACTTCACTGTATGTGGAAAACATAACATCACAAAGTTATCAATGTATTGTTTTTCTACAAGTGCCTGTGAAGTTTTTTTATTATGTGTTTTGTTTTACGATTTCTGTTGAAAATTACAAGCCTAATTTTTTTCCCCCATGGATGGTATGATGGTGGTAGGGAGGGTAATAAAAGTCTTCCCTGAAGTAAGATTTGTGTGATTGAGTGGGGAGAAGCAGACCACTGTAATTGTTGTTCTTTAATGGCTGTAGCATTAAATAGCAGCCAGTGCTTTCCTTTCTTTATACTTTATTGAGTAGATGAGATTCATTGATCTGCTTTCCCTCCCCTATTTGCTTTCTTTGTGAAGAATTCAATTCTACTTTATGTTCAGAGATTACTTTTTCATGACTTTTAAAGTTTAGTGAGGTTACTTGTCAGATTCCATCTGCTACTGTATTCTCTGGAAAAGCACTTTTCTCAGTTTTCTCTTTTATTTACTGCCAGGTTTTACTCTGTTTCGAGGATAGCTTTAGGAAATGGCTTGTATTTATTTCAAACATGTCTGGTGATAGGGAAAGCTTTCAGGGGTTTACAGGTGAAAATGACCTTATACTTGGACCACTGTTGTCTTGTACACTGTGGCAGTCCAGTGCCTAAACAAAACAAACCCTAATATTCCCAAAAAAAAAAAAAAAAGTCATTTTGGAGAGAGGAGTATTCTGAATGAAATACAGTTATTTGCTAAACCTAGAGACAAGGCTGGAGTGAAAAAGTTTGCTTTGGGGTTAGAAAAGATGTATTCTGTCATGGAAAAAATGTCCTCATTTAGAAAATGTCCCAAAACTGGACTGTTATTAATAAACCTGTGGCTATAAATAAAGGAATTGTAAGCTTTTGAAGTTTGGGAAATGATGTATATAGGATTCCCACAGAGAAATTCAAACAGTCCTTCCAGTTTGAGTGCACACACTTTGATTCATATTTTCTGATGACCTGCATGGTGCCTAATGTGAAATTTAACGCACATATATTAAAAGGCATCATTCTCTATGCAGTTCTAGTGCTTTTCAAGTAAGTAACACCTCAAGAAGGAATACTTGAGAAATTCATGATGAAGCTAGAGAGTCAGAGTTACTTCTGTTCCCAGTCAAATGTTACACATAACAGTCTGAAGTTGCCTGCTGTAAAAGTTAATTGAATAGTCTCAAAAAGGGATTTTTTGGAGTGGAGACAAGGTATATGGTGGTTAGTGATAGTGACCATACTATATCTTCTAAAAGTTCACATTTTATGTTAAACATATTCTTTAGTTCTTCTATGTTCCTACATAATCTTTACCATTTACCTTTAAAATGTTTGAAAAACCAAATCCTATAAAGACTTCTAATGGAAGAATGAGAAGGAAGTAAGGCAGTAAATGTGAGAGAGGAGGAAGGCTAGAGAAAGAGACATAAAGCATAAGCTGTATTTATAGTTTTGAAAATCTTTTCTTCAAACAATGGGCCTTCTGCTGTTTGGAGGAAAAATTTTTGACTGTGTAAACCTATTTTCATGTTTACAGATTACTTGACATTGGGCATTTCAGCAAGTAGGTAAGTTTTCTTGCTGTACAAATTTCATTACAGGTGTGACAACAGCAGAATTTCTCTCAGGCACATCAATTAAACTAGCAATAAAATCTGAAATAGCCTACTTATATTGCACAATGATGTTACTGTGTTGTGTAACTTCAAAAGTGATTTAAAGCACAAAAATCAAAACAAAAAGCATTTTTATTATAAGAAGGTTTGTAACTCCTTTGAGTGATTATTAAATTTGTAAGTGTGTGGATTAGGCAATGCTATTACTACAGGAAAATAGTATTTTGGTGAAGAATGTCAGAGAAAAAAACCATTGATTAGAATTTCAATGATCAGTGAAAAGCTGAAACCACATTTGCTCTTGCTTGTTTTCAATGCAAAAGCCATATTATCAAAGGCTATTTTAATATCTTGCTGCATTGGTTGAGTAATTCATAGTTGCAAGTCATATTTATGGTGAGTGGTGAGGCACTGGAACAGGTTTCCTAGAAAAAAGTGAATGCCCCATCCCTGGAAGTGTTCAAGCCCAAGTTGGATGGGATTTTGAGCAACCCAGTCTAATGAAAGGTGTCCCACCCCATGACAAGGGGGTTGGAACTAGATGATTTTTCAGGTCCTTTCAAACCCAAATCATTCTATGATTCTGTGATTCTGTGATTCTGTGATTCTGTGTTGAGATGTAGATCTATATTAGTCTTGTTACTTATAGATGGTCCCCTTGTTCCTCATCACAGAACTTTTTTTCCTTGTTGATACTAGGAGTAGAAATTTCAGGTCCTTATACCATTATATTAGTTGTGGTTTTTCAGACATGAAAATGCATGGTCAGATATACTCCACCAGTTCCTCTTCTTCTTTCTGTCCAGAGGAGCATACTGGTTGTCCTCCCTCCACAGAGACTGACTGGTTCTGCTCATTCAGCACAATGTAATTTCTCTGCAGTCTTCCATATTTCATACCAAAACTCACCCTTTTCCCACTCTTTCAGCTACCTCTATATAGCTACTGACTTCTGAGCCCTCTGAAATCACAGGCCCTCAAATATGTAAAAGATCACTCGATGGATGCAGTAAGGAAAATTCACTAGACTGAATATACAGTTTTTGCTTCACATAACCCATATTATTAAATATGATAAAAAGTTAAAAATATTTTTTGAGCTCTGGATTGGACAGGTCCTTGATTGTTTTGGCTGGACCTGATGACTGTCTTCTTAGATACAGAAAATGTTTACATTTCCTTTTTTGTTGTTCGTATTCATTTATCTGTGAGTAGAAGATAATAGGCAAATACAATTGAAAAAAGGAATGCAATGATAGGTTCTGACCTGCAGAATAGCCACAAAATTCGGCAGAGATTTTCCAGTGTTATTTAAAATGCCCTAGCAAAGTGGTTGCTTTTGAAGTCAATTTCAGAGGCAGCTGTTTCACCCCATTTACTTCCAATTTTTCAATAGACAAGAAACTGAACTATTTGGCTTTACAGGAACTTGTGAAGGGTAGTCTTTCACATGACAGCACATAACTATTTACAGCGCAAGTTTAATTATCAAACATCTGGTTTCCATAGCAACAGGAGGACATTTACTATACATAAATAATTTACACATTCGTTTCAAGGCTAATGCATATCTAATTAAGATGCAAGCTCCTAAAGCTTGGACTGAATCAGACCAAAGTTGTAGTCATGAATTACTATCTTTAATGTCACCCCAAAACCATCTAAAAAATTGAGTCATTTTAATGTTTGTTTTCAGTAAGAATTTTCTGTCTTTAAATCAAAGGTAGGATAAATAAATATGTAGAAAGAGAAGATTTCAGAAACTTCTCTTTTTGTTTTGCTGATGGACAATTCCATATGAATGACAATTTGTGAATTGTTTTCTAATTATTAGTCCTCTGTGGGGAACAAAAATTCAGCGAAAACTTTTTTTTAAAGCTATACTCTAACTTTAGGCAGTCATTATCCAAGCAAAATTACTGTTAAAGTATTTTTATTCAACGTTATTTTTTTGCAACTGGAGATTCAGTATCTGAATTGCTACTTTGCAGTGGCTTTACATCTGTGATTGCTGTAGGGTGTATAGCCATAGAATACATTAAATGCAAATTCAGCAATTTTAAATTCAGCAGTTCTAAGCCCAGAAAAACACAGGCTCGAGCTTCTCAGGCATTAGCACTTATTTATAACACTAAATGATTGAAAATGAAGGATTTAGTCCAAATAAACAAATTTCTCTGGTTTACACTGTGTATTAGGTCATATTATATAACCAGAAGTGTCATATTTGATCTTAAAATTCTATTAAGATATACAGTGCTCTTCCATAACGCAAACAAAAATTGGTCTTTTTCAGAATGATATCAGTTAGTTGTAATAACTGTATTCAGGATTTCAACACTTGGACTCATATCTAATAAACTTCTCTTTGAGTAACACAGGACAGTTTCAGAGGTGGTACTGAAGCAACAGTTTAACTCCACTCTCTCATCCACTCTTCCTTGTTACCCTTATCTGAGCACAGAAAATGGTCTGATTTTAAAATTTGCTCTGAGGTTCAACACATCCGCACTCTAATGATCAGAGCAGAAATATTAAGCATAGATTGCATTCCTGTCATGGAAAAAACTTAGCTGGCTGCTGTCTCCTGTTCAAGCTTTCCTGTGTACATGGTGTGTTTGAGCAAGGAGGGCAGGAGTGTGAAATGAAATATCTTCCCTTTTCATCTACAGATTCAGATAATTTTAGCTGCTGAAAGTTGCATGTAAGGGAAACAGTATTAAAGTTCTGAAATGTTTAGTACATTGTAGGCTAAAAGCGACATCTTTAAAGGCATCCAGAAATGAACTGGAAATGAAACTGTTGGCAGCAGAGTAAAACATTCTCCTTGATATGCAAAAGAACAGCTATCTTTTACACCTTGTGAAATAGATGGCAAAGGTCTACAGGCTGCAGGAACAGTTTTTTAAAATTCATGTTGGAAGGAGGAAAATATGCTTCACATAGCAGTAATTGCAGCTGAAAAACTAACAACTGTTGTTTCTTTACTAAACGGAAATACACCTTACCGTGGGGTACTGAGATGAATCATAAATCAAGAACTTGTCTTGTGAGTGAAAACTCAGCCCCTTGAAGTTTTGGTTTGATTCAGAAACAGTATTTCACTCAGCAGTTTTACACGAAATCCTCTCTTTAATGAACAAAGGAGCAAAACTGTGAAGTCTGAGTACTAAGTACTATATCTACCCATCCATCAAGGCAGCTAATATCACTGCTCGTCTGAATGGTAACAGTGCAGGGCCTTGCTGGGGTGAGTCTCAGGCAACAATGTACATTCCATCTGCAGCCTTCACCGGATAGGAAGGAGCTGACAGTCCTTGCTGCCTTATTCAATGAAATAGAGTTGTAGAGCTGAATGTCAGTTGCCTAGCTCCCACAGCTGGTGACAAAGATCAGAAGGGACAAGTAGCAAAAATAGAGATTATTTAGAAGGCTGAAGTGTCTGGCAAACTCTTGTCTATTAGAGATATTCCAGAGCTTTAAAATTCAAAAGTCTTAATCTTTTGAAACAGAATGAGACAAACTGAAAATGGTACAGGACAGATTTGTTCTCATGACAACAGTTTAATGGAAATGGAAAAGGAAATTAACCCATTCTTCTCATGAAGTGAAGATTGAATTGGTGGATTAACTTCTAAATGCTGAAATTTTTAAGTAAACCAAATTTAACTGGAAAGGGAAGTAAGGTGATTACGCATTTGTTTATACTCTTCACAAATTCTTTTCGAGACCAGCATGACATTTATGATATGCTATTTTGCAACAGTTAATAGCATGCTATTTTTAATATGTTGGGTTTTTGTAATAATTGTGGCAATTGAACAAATCTCTAATTAATGTTTTTTCCATTTCCATAAATAGTTAATTAAAATGGCTGTATTAGGGTTATATTCCTGCCCAGTTGGGTTGTTCCTTACACTACAGGTTTCCCCACTGATTCCCCTCTAACAGTTAGAATCTGCCCTGTAACTATTTTGTACTGATGAAGTGAGATACTAAAAATTGGATTTCCATGCTTCTTACATAATCAGTTCTCCAGGTCCCATTTTATAGCACCAATATTTTTTCTACAAATCATTCCTACTAGATATCAAAGCTTCTTTTAATTTACTGATCCTAGCTTAAATTTCACTTGTTTCTTGTTTTTGTTGTTGTTTCTAATGAGCTTGATGCCACTAAGATTAAAAAGGGCTTAAAAAAAATATGCTGTAAAACAGCTTTGATCTCCTAAGGTGAAGCATATTTTTGTGCAAGACTTTTTCCTCTGAGGTATGTTAACAGTTGAATTGATCTGGAGGGAAAAGAAAAAAGAAAATCAGGTGGGTGAGAAAATGAAGAGCAAGAAAATGTGTGAACTTTTAATGAAAATTAGACCTGCTTACTTTTGTCTTGTGTTACCAGCTCCTTCCTACATTTTTTTAAAAACATATAAAGAATTCAGACCTCCATTGTTCCAAATTCATTGAAGAAAAGAAGCTAATTTCCTGAGAAATGGAACAAGAATTTGGCATGCCAAGGCTTTTTTTTCTCTTTGATATACGAAAATGTTCCTTTAATAGGGCTCTTCTCAAGATTGCATATTAATTAAAAACTAAAAGAAAGAAAAGAAATCTATGTTGGATACAATCCAATACATTGGATACAGATCCAAACAATTTCCTGGTTTGTTAGAGACTAGTTGAAAGCTTTAAATTGTTTAAATACACTTAACTCCACATAGCAACCTAATCTAAGAATGGAATAAGCCATTCCAGAGATTGTGTACACATGGACTAAGATTAGTTTCTATCCTAAAGAGCTTATTACCAAAATTTAGCCAAGGATTAGAAGACAACATCAAACAAAAAATCCCGAGTGATAAACTGGCAAGGTCAGTGAACTACAAGGTTTGGTATAAGAAGTAGCTGGGTCACAATATGCCAGTTTCAAAGTCATTGTCAGTTGCTGTGTTTTGAATTTTGGGAAAAACAAGATTTGGAAAGGGATTTTAAAAAGTCACTGCTTGTCTTTTCTAAGGGCTCTGTGGAAGAGCGATTGTTGGGTTCTTTGCTTACTTGTTTGCTTTGCATTCTTGGAAATTCTTCTTTTGTATGGAAGATGACAATTTTTACATGCTTAAAAGGACAGAAAGACTTGGGATTATGTTCATCATTTATCATAGCTTTACTGTCATTGGTAGCAATTATTTATAAAGGCAAAAATGGAATTAGGTATCTGACTGTCCTTTGTGCCATTGAAAATCTCACCCTCTGCACATAATTTAGTGCATACCAATTAATATGTCTCAGTTTGGTTTAGACTTTAGACTTGGTAATGTCTTTTGGTTTAGACATAAAATTGCTTTAGGAGAAAAGGGCTGAGAGTTTTCTAATTCTTTTCCTTTTTTGTCAGATATTAAAACAATATTTTTCATTCTTAGAGAGGATAAATAAAGACTTTTATTTTAGTTCTGTGGCAAATAGTGCTGCATTAGAATAACAACATTGAATTTTCCCCCTCAAGGTGAATCTAGGTGTTCTTTGCAAAGCTTGGACCTGACAAGCTAATACAACATCAGTGCATCTTACAATGAAAGGGGAATCCACTCACAGACTGTACTTAGAGCTAGTAACAAATGGGGTTTAAGTTTCTCTCATTGTCACTTGCTAGGTTACAGTTTTCTTGCTCTTTTCACATGGCACAATCCTTGTCAAGTTTCACCATCCTCTAAACTTGGGAAATTGTGCAAGCTTGACCAACTCTGATGATTCATAATAATGCTCATAGTGTAATAAAATAAGTTCTGATACATTTCCACAAAGAAAAAATCAATGATAGAGACTCAAATCAATGTACAATTGCATTACTGGTCTTTGTGGTTGTAGAGCCTAAAAACAAGCCTGAAAACCAAGAAAAATTCACCTCTCAAAATCATTCCTTCTTAAAATTACGGGTCTCAGGAGCCTAATTCATGGCACTTTAATGCCCAGAGCTGATGTTGATTAATTGCTTATTGACCTCAGGCCCCTCTCAATGCCCTGTGGATGAGGAAAGGAAAGAGGAGGCAGATCACTGACAAGGACCATCATCTATTCCTGCACAAACATGGAAGAAGCTTCACCATTTGTCAGGAAGATCTGTATTTGGAGAAGTTGGAACCTGGTGTATACTACTTAAAGCAAGGGGAATAAAGACTCTTCCTTCTCCTTTTGCAAGGTGCATTAACAGAGGTCAAAATTTCTTTTTTTGGAGAAGTGGCTGATTAGAACTGTGTGTCAATGCAGTGTTCAGCTGGAATCATGCCAGCTGAACTTTCTGTTTTCCTTATGAAAAGAATCTTGTTATGAGCAGAGAATTAAAAAAAATGTGAAAGCCAACTTGAAGAAAGAATCAGAGAACTTATCAGAGATGAGAACACAGATCCAGGTTATGTCAGAGGCTGAGCAATCTTCACATGTAAAATTCTGCAAGTGTGATATTTTGCTGAGATTGCCTTATCTGAGAAATGCTCATTTATCAGAGAGGTAGGAAGATACATTTTACCTCTATAGCTGAATAAGCATTTGTTTATCTTTCCTAATTCAAATGAAAGCATAACTTAGAGATGAATCAAATACATAGAGGAGCTTTTATGCAACTGCCAATAGCAACTTAATTTTCTAACAACCAGCAGAGAGCACTGCTACTTTGCAGTCTGAATATGATCACATTACAATCTTGCAAGCTTTTTCAGTGGAAACTCAGCAACGTTTTATCTAGAGATTTTTAAATATCTGTCTTTATACAAGTTATGATCTTATGTCAGTTATCAACTTCTAGTAGTTTTCCTCTGAAATTAATCAGGAGCAACTGGAAACATTCTGACAAATAAGGGAAAGAAATTTCATTTCTGTTCCTAGAATTCTTTTTGCATAACCAGTATATTCAAATTTTCTCTTTTTTTTTCATTTAAATGTTGCATTAAACATCTGTAGGAAGTTAAAAAAAACAAAAAGAATACTCTACCATCAATATTAATTAAGCAGTAAATAAGTACAAGAGATCTCATACCTGCTTTGCAACCCTCTTAGTGCTGGAAATTTCTTAGTGCCCCCACTATTTGGATGCAGTGACAATATCTGAAGCTACATAATAAAATGGGGAGACATAACTGGTGGAAGATGAAATAAATGCTTCCTTGGAAAAAGAGAGGTAATTCATGGCAAACTTTTTTCCTTCATTCTTATGTCTTGTTGTGGTGAGGGCAGATGTGCTTATTCAGACATCCATGTAACAACATAGCTTTTTTGAGATATGTTTGTCCAGAAAGATATGGTTTATCTGGACAAAATTGTAAAAGGTGAAGACCAGCAGGTGTGATCTTCATAGAATCCTGCATACAATATCTAACTCTGAAGTAGCACCATAATTCTAGCCAGTATAAATGGGCATGAATAACAGGTTGTCAAATGGCCCGGGCAGATTAAAAACACTATATGTACTTAAACCCAAAAGGAAGTGTTATTAATCATGTCTACTTCTTCAGAGGTAAAATTCCCAGATGAATATTGGATACTTTTTTTCTTCCTTTTTTTTTTTCTTTTTCCTTAACTTCACTCCTGAAAAACTTGAAGTGGATTAGATATTTTGAAGAGTGGATTGGAATGTTTTCATTTTTCTAAGAACAATTTTAAAACATTTATATGATCGCTGACTTGCCATCTACGTGTTATGATTCATAAGACTCTTTAACTGTTGTGCTTATTATCTTCTTGGGCCATCCCGAGGTACTTAGGAGACTTTTCATCTCAAAACAGTATATAAGAATACCATGAATATTTTTATACATTCATAGTGACAATGCAATTGATTAAAAAAAAAAAAAAGAATGAAATATCAAGCTCATGTTACAGCTCTTAATCTGACTCCTGACTGTGAATGAGCAAAGGAAAACCCTTTAGTCACAAAGGGAGGTACCCTAAGTAGGCTGAAATCATCTTTACCACTTGTCACATTCAAATGCATGACTTCAGCATTCACGTCAGTGCTCTGAGCACACCACAAATCCTGTGATTTCTCACTCTTTAGCTTGGCCTTAAAATAGTGTATTTGGTAATTTGTGGCATCCAGGCCACCAAAAAGGAATATGCAGAGGATCAAATAAAAATAATCCCAAAGGATTATCAAACTAGAAATTAACTAAGTGGCATCCCCACTGCAAAAGAAATGTTAAACTGAAGGCTGAACTATAACTCATGCCTCTTATTGGCTTAGCTAATATAGGCTTGAAGATCTCTGAGTTCAGGTCAGAAGTTCTTTTATGCACCTGGTTTTAAGTTTAGTCTTCAGCAAAGGTATGTTTTCACAGCTGAATCTTGCAGGCAGTAAATGTATGGTTATAGCATATTTGCCATTACTAATGGATGCAGAGCTAGGTTCTTTGGGGGCTACTTACATACATAAAGGACCTTTGTATGAATTACTATCAAGCCTGTAACATTTATATCATTGTGTGGTTGCCAGTAAATCTTAATAGCTTATTAAGCATAAAGCTTCCTTAAGAATTGAAAAGTGCTTCAGGGAGGTGCATGTTTCCATGTAATAGCTGCAGCTTTGTTGTCCTCTTGATTTGGTACACAGAGCTGAATAATGAAGGTTGGAAAAGTAAAAAAGAAATGTATTTGTAAGCAAACAACAGGCTCATCTTTTATAAAAAACGTGCTAATACCCTTTAAACAGAGAATGGGCAAACAAGGTATTACTGTGTAGATGATTCATTGAAACTATCAATAGTAAAGGTTTAGTAACAGTTAAAAAACCACAACAGTGAAGTACTTCAAACAGAAATATACATTTGGGTTAGATGTCTATTGCCTGACAGTATGTGATGTCCAACTAGAGATATCAAAAGCTCTGAATAGAGTAACTGTTAAATCTTTTGCCATGTGATCTGCTCTGTGAATGGACTGGCTGATACAAAGTTGTGTAATGCTCTTTTTTTATTTCAAATTCTCTCTGACACATTGATGCCATTTTTTAATTTTTGTGAATATAGATATACATAATGTAGTTCTGAATTGCACAGAAATGCAATGAAATATAAGTAATGATAGCAGCAGGAACACTGGTGCAGACAGGGTAAGCCAAGGTCAGTTGTACTCACTGCCCGGCAGCTGAAAACCTTTTCAGAAAAGGAATGGATCATGCAAGATGATGAGTCATAAAACTGTAAGGAAAGGGGGGGAAAAAAAGAAAAATAAAAGGAAAAGAAACATCCTCAGGGATATAGCTTGCTGCTAGAAGCTTATCAGAGAACCTTAAGCTGCATTCTGAGCCTGACCTGGGTGTTACACTGGATTCCACTCCGTTTGCCAACAAAGTGGGCATGAAGGCCTTAGAGATGCCTTTTTCAAGTGTTCAAAATGTTCTGCAGACAAAAAACAAATGAGATTTCTCCTCCTGACACATCTGCTGTAAGCATGAGTCTATGGTTTTGATGATCCTTCTTTCATTGTTAAAAAAAATAATTCACAGCAAGACTGTTAACTTAATCATGCCCAATAACCTGAAATGTGACAATTTCTATTGAAGCTGATCAGAGAAACGTGCTCCATGTTTCTGTAATATCTGTGATGCTGCTATACTGCAGAAGGGCAGCTGCACAACAAGAGATGTTTGGTTTCCCAGTTGTTTGGCCTTGTGGTCATTTAATTACTTCAAAAGTCAAAATTTAAGTTATTTTAACACTCCTGGCACTTTCTGACACCGATTTCTGTGACCTTAGTGTAAAGAACTGTACTTTTAAGGTTTCTCTGGTGTAACAACGCAAGCAAGGTCTGTGGTAGGACAGCAATGGCTTTGCGTGGGTGTGCCCTATTTTGTTAAATTTGTTTTTGTGTTTAGCTGCTTTGTATCTCTGGGGAAATCTTTTTATTTGGATGTAAAGGACTTTCTCAAAATTCTACCATATGCATCATTTTAATGGCTACTGTTGCTCAATTGTAACTCAATCAACTTCTCAGTAAAAGGAAACTCTCATAATGATCATATTCTCTAGGAACCATTGGAGAAGATCAGTGAAACCAGAAGTTGGCTGAAAAAAGCAAAGAGGAAGATGATTTCCTCTGATTCATTGATAGGTAATCTGAGGACACCATATACTTCTGATTCATTTATTCTGTGGTACCAGGTGTTGACAAATAAACAGCAAGGCAGAAGATCCTTTGATACTGATGGAGGTGAAGAAGCGAAGTTTTTCTGTGATTTTCTATTTTAAATTTTTGAAGCAAATTTTAAGACTTGGCTTCTCCAGGATTGTTCTATGAGATGGGCATTGATTTTCTGAAGAACTTTGGCCCTGCAAGTATTAAACTTCATAGTAAGTCTCTTACATGTCCATGGCAATTTAAGTCCACACATTCCAGGGTGATGGAAGGATATGTAGCTTTGCTTAATACTTTTTTCTTGCTATTCACATTAAAATTACCAGAATTCATGCAACATTGTAATTTTTGTCTCTTTAGCCTTCTTGTTTCAAAATTTCCATGGTCTTCTTTAAATTATCTGCAGGGTCTGGAAATTCTCATGCTTACATCAGAATGTTTTTGAAAACAGAAGAATTGATTAGGTCAAATGCAATGGGAATAAATGTTTTCTTCAGAATAAACCAAGCCTTCTGAAAAGGATTAGGATGCTAATGGAAGTGGCCCTCATGGAGTGCTGGAAGTG
This sequence comes from Orthonyx spaldingii, assembly GCA_013397795.1. NCBI lineage: Eukaryota > Metazoa > Chordata > Aves > Passeriformes > Orthonychidae > Orthonyx > Orthonyx spaldingii. Next base: position 1,040,929 of record VZTJ01004569.1, read on the forward strand.
AGAAGGGTTTAAGTATTTTGAGACAGCCAAGTTGAAACAAATTGAATCAGCTCCTCACAATACTCAGCTGCATTTTTTTGATTTTTCTATTGTGGAATGATAGTTGTTCAGCTAAAGAAAACTGCATTACAAATTAGGTGACAAGTCTTTGGACTCAACCCCTCTAAAATTTAGCTGTCTAAACGGTACATGTCTAGACTGAGCTAGTTAGTTGCCTTAGTTACTTATTTAGTCAAATGAAATATGTATAATCCTTCAGAGGGCATGATTTCCTCTGGTCTGTCTGAGGAAATCAGATGAATAGTTTAGACTGTATGCCTCCTGTTTAGATATCTCAAGTTTGGCTAAGCAAATTCAACTATTATTTACACAATGATGAAAGCAGAGGGAGAACAGGGGACCCAAGCCTTTAGCTTCACAAGGTATGCAGAGTTTGATGGAGAGTGAGACGCATAAGTTAGGATGAAAAATCAAAACCATCAAACCATTGATTATGATATAGATTCCTGAAGAGCGATTATTCTTTTATTTTTTTACCTTTTTATTATGAACAAAAACTACTCTTGCAGAGGCATAGTAAAAGGTATATTTATGGACAGCTTATGCTTTATAAATAAATAAACTGTATCACAAAGCTGACGTCTGCACACCTAAGTGTCTTAACTGTTTTCATAACTTTCTTACATACAAAGTTTGGGGTTGGCTTTTATACCTTACAGAAAAAGATGCCTGTAGCTAGGTAGACTGATCAACTTGTACATGCATCGGTGTGATACAGGACACAGGGATACTCATAATCAGACTTCCTAGCTACTCACAAGAGTATTAATATCCCTAAAAGTTTTATGTTGAATCCTTTCTCATGAATCTGTTATGAATGTCATACAACTTCAGATATAAAATCCATGCGTGTATTTGTTCAGAATGCTGGAGGCATAAAATAAAGGTTCTGCAACCCTTTCCTCCTACCCTGAATGCAGAGACTCTTACTCCATATCAAAATTCATGTAAAAAGCTAAGAGGGGAAAAAAAACCCAAACAGCACAGAAGTTAAAGAGCAAGAAGTGACCCATAGTCTAAATAGTATGAAAACAGAATTCCTACAATAGCTGAACTTTTCTCCAAGTAACAAACTGTTGCTTCTTTCTCAATATACTTTTGATTATGGCAATGTGAACATAAAATTCTCTTTGAAGGAAGAAGCTGTAACTGAACCCAAAGAAACACATCACTCCTTCCTATCTTATTTTGAACAGAATTTGAGCACACAACTTGAACACTAAATTTTCACAAGTGATATTTACTTACAAAGCAGTTTTCCTTAAGGCTTGGGCTGACTTCTTAAGGCAGGACAGATCAATCTGACTAAGAAAACCTTTTCTGAATTTGAGAAATGCAGCATAACAGCTTTAGATTTTTTTAAAAGCATTTGATAATGTAAATCACATTATACTATCAAGTAAATAGACACTGAAGGGTGGTCATTGGCAATTTTTAAGCTGGATGAGTTCCCTGTGATGGAAAATTGCAGACCATTGCCAGGAATGCAACTCTTTGGAAGCAGTTTGAGAGGGCAGTTTGAACTACCATGATACTACTCACAGAAGGAAAAGATGCTTTTTGGTATATCCTCTCTCTCACCTGTTGTCTCTAATATTAGGAAAATTCCTTTGAGAGTCATTGACTTTATCACCTGAAAATATTTTGATTTTAGAAAAGACAAAACCTGTTGTGAACCTTTGATCCTATTATTCTGTGTGGAGCTAGCATGAATTCTAACATACTAAAACAAATATATTTATTTATTTTGTGACTTTATGTTGTGACCAGTGCTGAAAAGCCTATAGTAAGGAGGTCGAGCATTGCACAGGTAAAGTGAACTGTGTAGCCTTTATCACAGATGGTTACTTTCACACTAGATGGCTTAAGTACTTGAAATTTACTGCAAAACAAGACTATCAGAAAGGTTTTGTATCACCTAATTGAATAACAGTGAGAAGAGAGAGAATTTGGTGTCAGGATGGTGAAAAGTCATTCAGACTTCTCTTTATTCTGGGTATCTGCGAAAGCAGAGCACTCTAGTAGCTGGTAGTAGACTGGGATTCTTACTATGCCTTTCTCCTCACCATAGTTCTAGTTGTTATGAACTCTTTCTGCTCTTTTCGCAGCCTTCTGTGTCCTAAAGCAGTTTCTTTTGGACTTGCTCCTCTCATTGCTCCCCTGTACCCACAACAAACAAAGTCCCTTCTTAAAGGGTTATTTCACCTTTATATCCCTGTAATTTGGGCTAGTGAAGTCAGCTTGATTTTCACCATAGGTCTGCATAGTAATTAAGATCACCCTTTAGACTTACAGTTTTCTCCTGTAAAATAAAATGCAGCAAGGAATTTTTTTTTTGTATGCAAACATCTGTCATCATAACATTCTGATGGGTCCAGTGTGCTGTAATTGATTCAACAAAAAACTATAAGGTATCCACAGCCAAACCTTGAGTAATAAATTTGGGAATTTTTACTTTTGAAACACTGCTCACCAGAGAATAATTCTTCAGGATTGTGAATACTGAGTTGTTAAGAGAATTTGGCCTTTATTGGTTTCATTTTAGCATTCAACACACAAAAAATGTGCCTTGTCTACATGAGACAAAATAAAATAAAAACTTAAAATAAATAATTAAATTTGGCATACCAGCGATATAATATTAAATCAAACAGCCAGTTTCCTGTCTATATATGTATGAAAAGTTCTAAATTAAATTACTGCTTGAACCTCTGTTTTGGTAAAAGATGACTTAAATAAAGTTGTATCTCAAAAGGGTTGGAAATGCTTTTCAAAGTTATCTGAATTCAGATCTACAAAACACTTTCTCCTTATTTGACTTCTTTTCAATATTTAAGTCATAGTTAAAATGTTAAAAGCTAAATATTGCTTATTAGAATGATAAAAATAAAATGTTTCTAATTAATGATATTTGAAAGTTCCTATGAATTAAAAATTTAGTTTTTAATTTGGATCTAATTCAAGTCAAAGTAGGTGCAAACTTTTTTTTCTGTACTGTATCTAATTCTAGTCATACCTTTATATTAACAACTAAAATTATTTTATCAATTAAACTGTCATCTTTGTGTTGTACAGTAGGTAAAATGTATTAGGTATTGTACCTAAGTATTGTAAATGAAATACTTTAATTGATTTTGTAGGTTCATTCCATTAGTAAATCACATACTAAAAAACCACATGCCAAGATCACCTTTGGCACATGGATAAAATAGATATCACTGCCCATAGCCCTCCACTTACTGTGTCCTTCAAACACAGTAAGAATTCAGAGAATTGAGAACTGATATTTTGTACTTGGCATAAACTCAATCTACTTGGAACCAAGTAATATTTAGCATAAATATCTGCTTCTAATGATGTAGACATGTATTGCAATTTAACCTTTGTAAAATTGGTTTCTCTCTTACTTACATATTTTTATTACCTGTATTTTTTAATAATAAATTTCCCAATTTTTCTAAAGGTTCAGTTATTCTATGATACAATGGAAATTGAAATAATTCTCTAGCACATCACTAGCATGGAGAGCTGGTGCTCATTTTATATTTATGAAATGACTCCTGAAACACCCTTCTCCACCCCACACATTCTGGTGGATATCTTATTTATTGATAGTTTAATAAATATAGACTACTCTAAGAGGCAAATTAACTACCTGTGGGTCTGGCTCTATATATGTGCATGCTGTGCAAGAAGCTCTTGGTTTGGTGAGATTAGGTCTGTTCTTTTGAGAATCACTGAAAAATTACAGCTAAAAGAGAAGGAGAGTTACACAGGTGATGTTTACTTATGAGATACTTCAGAATTGGTGTCCATGTAAGGGTACATGAGAGAATCCAGGAGACTTGGGTTAGTACCAGTGACTTGAGAAAGTATATGGGTGATGCTCTGGTTGACTGTTTGGACTGCTTAACAGAAGCCTGAAATTAGGATTTTCATGATGGCTTTCTCCAAAATGCTTCCAGCTCCAGGGCATGAGGCAAGGCAGGCAGGCAAGGATCCAGAGTTGTGGTCCATGGGTAAGACCACAGTGTAACAATGACAGGTATTTCAGTACATTAGGAACTGAGAAACTTCTTGAGACAGAAGGAACCTATAAAGGAAGGTCAGACTTAATTTTGATCAAAGTAGGGACAGACTGCTGCCTCTGAAAATTAAGAAGGTCAAGCAAGATTATTTAAACTAGGAACTGGAAAAATGTTGACAAGCATGGAGAAGCACCTCGTTTGGATTGATTCAATTTGGCAGTATAACCTGAATTATATGTATCATCCCTCTGAAAAGGCCTGAAGGGAAATAAACAGAAATAGAGAAGGCAAGTCAGTTTCCCTAAAATGTCAGCTGACTAGTTAGGGATATCTAAACCAAGGGCAAAACTAACAAAAGCTGCCTTCTACAACAATTCTAGAAGCCTTTAAAATATTTTTTTGGCAACTAACAGCAACCCTGATATACTAGACATCTCAGAGGCCTGGGGAAAGAATAATTAACAGGATACAGTGTTGCCAGGCTACAGAATGAAATGTACAGGTGAGGGCAACATGTGAAGAAAAATACAAAGTTTAACAGCATAAAAATATTGTGGAAAAAGAGAAACACTATGGAAATCTTTGTGGAAATACGATACTCTAATAATAATAGTAATAATAAAGAAAGAAGTAATACTGGGATCATAGTTTGGGCTTTGTGATCTGAAGGATGATAGTGCTCAGGTAATACTGCAAATTTAAACCAGGTTGCAATGGGATGAGAATTTCACTATAGATATACAGACTGCATCATTGCTGCCTCAGGACAAGAGGTAGAGGTAAGACTGTTGTATGCAGTAAATGTCCACTTCGTAGAGCAACTAATCTTAGCACTCTTATGAAAAACTGCCATTTGGGCTTTGGTCCTGAGTAATGTACAGGACCTAATTCAAATGATATTAGTTGAAGAGCACTCCATAATAGCAATCAGTATAAAATTAGGCTTAATATTTCAGTAGGAAAGAACAAGCCAAACAAATCCTGCATAGAGAGGTCCAGTTTCAGGAAAAAGAATTACATACAAATGAGGCTGTTAGCAAAAATACCTACAAAATGAATACTCCAAAAAGCCTGCAAGCAGCCTTGAGACTGTTTGAAAATACTGTATTGGAAACCCAGGCAAACTACTCAGAAAAAGAAAACATAATGACCCAGTAACAGCCTTGTATAGCTAAACAGAAAACTTAGAAGCTACTGTATAGCAATGATTGACTTTAAAAACCAAATTGTTGTTGTCCAAATGAGGAAAGCAGCAAAATCATGGTATGTAATATGTACACAGGAACTTACAGAAAACATAAATGTGTTTGGAAAGATACTCAAATGGATAATAAAAAGATGTTGAAATACCTCAGAAGCTGAAAGCCAGCTCATGAAACAGCTGGACCATCTGATAATAAAGTCTGTTAAAGTGGTAACTGAAGATAAGGTCACAGCAGAGAATATGATATTTATTTTTTGTACATATATATATATTTTTTTAGTGTTAATGATGTTGGGGAAGTTTCCAACATGCACTGCATTTTTTTGTACCAGATTAGTTAGGGTAGCTGTATAAATTTGAGCTAAGTATACAGGAAGTATTTGACTACATAGGATAAGTTAGATGACAGTAAGTCATCAGGATTAGCAGCCATTCACCTAAAAGCTGTGAAATTGCAGATCTGCTAACCAAAATGTGTAACTTATCATTGCAAGCAGTCACTGAGTCAGGGGCCTGGAATATCAGCATTTTAAGCCCTATCCACACACAGGGCTCCAGAGAGGTTTACTGAGTGTGTCTTTTATCTGTGGTTTAAATGAAAGAGCCAGTAATAAAGTATGGTATTAGTAAGCACATAGATAAACACATACCATAAAGAAAGAATCAGCATGGCCTCTGGAAAGGGAAATCCTGCCTTGCTAGTTCGTTCTCAGTATGTGGTACGTGGATGTAGCTGTCAGGAAGGGAGCCAGAGTTTCCCTGACCTGAAAAAATCCAGGTCCAGGTCACAGGGAAAAGGCGGAGGCTGTTGAAGAAATAGCAGAAAATGTATAGGACTGACAGGATCACAATGAGTTCATCTTGTCTGAAGTCAAGGACTCTCAGCAAACCTGCCCACCTTCACACCTCCTCTGACAACCTTGCCTCCCTTTTGTCCCAATTAGGAACTTGGAAGGGGTTGTTTGCAGAGGTGTAGATGCCCAAGTAGAGCACCATGTCTGTGCCCTGCTAGATGTTGAGCATGACAATGAGCTCACTTGTCCTTAGCCACCGGGTCAGATTTCTTGTCCTGCTCACTCAGTGAAAGAGACCATCAACCCAGTGACTTAACAGGCTTTTACATCCATCAGTTCATCTGAGTTTTCACTCAGCTTTGTAAGCATGAATTGTCTCCCACTAGGGAAGAAAAAGACAACAGGTCAAGAAGCAGCCTTGAAACTCTCGCTAATGAGAGTTAACAGTCTTGTTCCAAGATCCTGAAGAACTTCACCAAGACTTCTGCTGTAGTTCATAATGCATCAAGTGACTCCCACAAAGCAGGGACTAATATCAATATATAGGGATCCCTATAGTATATTTATGATGTTCCATGTCAAGTGCTTTCTTCTTATTGAGTTTTTGACCGATAGGATTAACAAAGGTGCTCTGTCATAGGATCATATAGGCCTGATCTGATTGAATCACATCCTCCAGCATGGACACCAGTTGCAGAAGATGGACTTCACTAGAGTTTTGTGCTGTGGACAGAACATAGGAATTTGTGCCTCAGTTCACCCACAAGAGGACCACTGTGACCCTCCTACACAGTAGGGAACATCCTACACATTGAGAGTTCATGCCAGATGTTGGCATGGTCCAGGCCAAAGTTGTCTCAGAACACATCCAGGTCAACCTTGTCCGAGAACACACAACAAAATTCTGCAGACTGTCTCCCTGTACATGGAGTAAAGCAACGAAGAGCTTCTGAGAACATGATGAGTGCATGTCAGCTCCAGCTGCTCCTGATTGTTCTTACTGGCCTTTGGGAGCCCATCCTACAGGTTGTGATAACCAACACAAACAATGGTATCTGTAGAGAAGCCCACATTAAAGGTCAGTCCTTTTCCATTCATCTGCTCCAAATCCATAAAAGCAGGTGTGTCCTCTGCCAAGAAGCAACAATGTGCTCCTTGGCATGTCTCTTCTTCTCTGAAGTGTAAAAGTGCCTGCCAAGATCTTTGTCTCAGAAGAAATGGATGATTGAACGTATGGCAATATCCTACACCCACATCTTTCAGGATCCAGAATTTGTTCCACTTCTCCTGATGTTCACTGAAGGGATATAAATTGTTGCAAAATTGAGACAGGCACCTCTCCAGTTCTCCAAATCCTTGCTCAGCTGTTTTATCACTGTGTCCTTCTGCTGAGGGAACCTTCTGGCGATTCATCTATAGCTGCAGTTAAAGATCTTGGCATTTTCCTCCCCTATAATTCTGCATCTCTAGGTTCAAATGACTTGGGAGACAGCCCCACATTCCCAAGGAGTTTCTCCACTTACCACAGTCCCTGAAATATGTGGGTTTTTTCTTTTGATTTTGTGATATCAGTTCTCTCTCATCTTTTTAGGCAGGCAGTGGCCGAACAGTTGACATACTGTTAGTCTGTTTTGAACAATGTGATGTGGTGAGACAGATTCCCCAGTAATCCAGTCCTCTAGTTAACTGTGTCATTGGATGTCAAGAGCCTTGATGTTATCCGGTTACTTGAAATCCCTATTAATTTCAGTCAGATAAAGTAAAATCAAATGAGAGTATTTATTTATATCAACCAGAACTGGCAGTATCATGACAAGTAATTATGAAACACAAGAATAAATATATTAAAAAACTCAAATGCATTAATCTATTACTGTGTGGTTAAATTTAAAATATCTCTCACACTCTCTCCTCCTTTCTCCCACTTTTTTTCATTCTTTTCTCCCTTCAGCTGACACATCCTCATTTTTCCTTAGACCTCCCTATTAGGTCTTAACTTTCCTTAACCGAAGAGAAAACTCTTCCCACTTTGCCTAGCAAGATGATGTTCAATAAGATGCATGAGCAACCTGCAAGTCTGCTGAGAAAAAACAAAAAGCAGACTTTTCCCCCTTGAGTCATTACTCAGTTGTGCAAGTGCACATTGCTGGCTCATCTCCAGCTTCTCCTCCACCAACATCCCCAAGTCTTTCTCAGCAGGACTGGTTTCAATTGGTTGGCCAAGACCAACTCCAAGGTCCTGCATGTGGGTGGGGACAATCTCCAGCCTATATGGATACTGGGGATTGCCCCCACCCACATGCAGGACCTTGGAGTTAGTCTTGGCCTTGATGAACCTCATGAACTTCCCACTGACACACTTCTCGAGCATGTCCACATCCCTCTGCATGGCAGCCTACCCCTCAGGTATGTCAACCATGTCAATCAGCATGGTTCAGAGGTCACTATGTTTCCATAAATTAGGCCTATTTCTGAAAGTCAGTGCCAGCAGACACATAACAGGCATAATAAAGCAATCACTTGCCTTTCCAAAAACTGATTTTGAAATTATTGGATTTTAAAAGAATAAGAGTTAATTGGATACTGATGCCCTTCCAGGACATAGAGAACATAAGTGATGAAACAAAATTCAAAAGAATTAAATTTTCCTGGGTACCTATTTTGACTCTCACTAACATCTGATGTCTTGACATGCTGAACACTGCCGGGGCAGAGATTCTGGGATAAGCCACACAATTCTCATGAATCATCTAGAAAAGAAATTGTTAGGAGAAAGACCCTATAAANACCTTGGAGTTAGTCTTGGCCTTGATGAACCTCATGAACTTCCCACTGACACACTTCTCGAGCATGTCCACATCCCTCTGCATGGCAGCCTACCCCTCAGGTATGTCAACCATGTCAATCAGCATGGTTCAGAGGTCACTATGTTTCCATAAATTAGGCCTATTTCTGAAAGTCAGTGCCAGCAGACACATAACAGGCATAATAAAGCAATCACTTGCCTTTCCAAAAACTGATTTTGAAATTATTGGATTTTAAAAGAATAAGAGTTAATTGGATACTGATGCCCTTCCAGGACATAGAGAACATAAGTGATGAAACAAAATTCAAAAGAATTAAATTTTCCTGGGTACCTATTTTGACTCTCACTAACATCTGATGTCTTGACATGCTGAACACTGCCGGGGCAGAGATTCTGGGATAAGCCACACAATTCTCATGAATCATCTAGAAAAGAAATTGTTAGGAGAAAGACCCTATAAAATGGGATTTCAGAACAATGAAATGAAATTAAATTAAAATTGAATAAATATATTGTGAGAGAACCAACTTATCCTTGAGACTATTAGAATTTAAGGGTCTCTTAATTAAAAATATAATAACAAGACAGGAGGTGGTGATACTGTTCCCTGCAAAATGAAGCTTGAAGAATACTATATGCAGAAAATCAAAAAGAATGAGTTCACCAGCATCATCTTCCTGACTTTGTTTATAAGCTTGAGCTTATAAAATTCCATAACTGAGCATAAAATCCTGTAAGTTCTGTTTAAATGGGATAATTATTAAATTGGCAGTTAATCAGAAACAATACAGAAACAAGTGAAATTGAATATAATGGTTTTGTGTACATAATAGGCTGGGAATCCACATACTCCATGGAATGGAGCTAGAGATGTGTCTGAACAATAGGTGGCAACACAAATATAAAGATACCAAGGACGGCAATACAGAGATAGGTGATTAAATCAGGAGTTAGGGATATGGGCAAATCTAAGCATTTCTTAATTGCAACAGGAGATAAGTAAAACTGCTGGAAGGAATCCAAGAAGAGTCTCTTTAGAGAACATCCCAATTTGGCTGAGTGGACATCTTTCTTTGTTGAACTGATGAAATGGAGGTGTTTTAAAACTGCTACCAAAATGGCTAACCAGACTTCTGATAGGAAAAAAAGAAAAAGAGTTTATAAATGCAGATGAAGAAAGAACAGGAAATACATTCAAAAGCTGTCATTTATTTTGTTGCCTGGAGACACTGTGAATCATCAGAAAACTTGGAAATAGGGTTTCGGGGGTAGTACACTGTAAAACACTTGTCCTTTATTCACGTTCATAATTTATATAAGTGGGTGCCTTTAAATTCTTTTTCTAGTATAGTTATTTAAAGATTTAGCTGCAGCTGGAAATAAGATGCAACTGTGTTAATGAAGTTCCCTTTCATCATGGATTTAGAATATGAATAGCTACAGAATTTACACAGCTTTGCAGGGTTGTACTGTTAATTTCCATGTTTTTCAGGATTATGAGCATTATGTGTTTAGTTTGCAATGAATGTGAACTATTCTGAAAGGAGTTGCAATTATTCCGCTAAAAAACTTCGTGGCTACTCTCCAGTAATGAGTGCATTAAAGTTCTTAGGCAATAAAAGCCCTTAATGTAAACAAATGATAAATATTTTAAACAGTTACATTGCTATAGCAGAAGTGCTTTCACAAAATTTTTAACATCATTGCAAAACTTCCTTACATTGGGCATGGTAACAGGCTCCCATCACGATATCTGCCTTGTTGGCCTTTCCCCTGATTTTTACCCATAAACACTCAACCCTATTGTTACCACCACAAAGCTCTGGACAACTGAAACCTTCACGAATATACAAGGCTACCCCACTGCCTCTCCTTCCTAGCCTATCCCTGCTGAAGAGTTTATAGCCAGTGATTTAGTCATTAATTTATAGCCATTTTATAGTCAGTGGTTTCTAACTTGCGTGAAACAAATAATGATCTTATAAGCTTCATCTTCAAGTGCACTATATCACACTGATAGGTAAGCAGAACAAAGGGCATATGTCCACAGAGTCCTGTTGGGTTTTTTGTAAAAAATTGTGGAAATCACACGAACTCATAAATGCTAAGTCAACATAATTTTGTAAGAAAAGTGCAACAGGTTTTTCAAACTGTTGTGAAGCTGCTTTGGTAACTCAGATGGAGAATCAATAAAGGTTTATTCCTGAGTAAAAGGTCAGTTGGAGTAGGATATTTCAGGTCAGCCATCTGCCCAATATGACAAAGGAAAATGGTTGGGCAGCACTCATATATCTTTTTCCCACTGCCAAGCCTGTAAGGCCAGATTTGTATTTACAGCCAGGTCAATTGATACAAAGAAGTGCAGAGTCAGATTTACGCCTTCAGGACAATTATATTGTATTTTATCCACCCTGAAGAAAGGAAAAATAAAAGAGGACGATATAAAACGAATGCCCAGTTTTAATGGAACACTGCTACAGGTGCACAACTCATACACTTTGTAAGTTATTTTACACAATTCATCTGATCAACCTGCATATTACTGACAAATGAGTTTTTCAGTAATGTCAGGACCATTACATTTTGAGTTAGGGATGCTCTCACATGGTAGCTCTTAATGGCTAAGAGAAAATAATAAGTTTATTATTCTTAGAATGGTTGTCTAAATATCAATTTGCATTCACTTAACCACAAATAAATTTATATGTTAATTTTAACCATCAGTTCAAGGAAGCATATTCTGGAATGAAAAGCACATGTTTCACAGAATCACTACCATTTTATTCTTTATGAATGGTGTCCTTCTTAGAACTAAAAATTGGAAACTAGATACAGTCTTGATTATCACTATCCTCAAAAAGGAATAGGAAGGTGTTAGGGATGGAACCAAGTCAGGGAGCCCTGAAACTGCGCCTGATACTCCTATTCACCCATCATGTGATAGCATTGATAAGTTATTTAATATCTGCTGCTTCTATTTGGCATTATGTCTTCATGGAGTGATATCCTGTAGCAGAGTGTTCTGCTCTGCCTGAATATGTTTCATTTCCTTTACGCATCTTGCTGCCATGGAAGATAATAGAAAAATAAAACTACCAGGGTTCTACCTCCTGTCAGTTTTCATAGAATTTAGAAAAAAAAAATACTGGAATTTAATTTTAAAGACTTTCATTATGTACTTTCAGCATGATGTAAACTGAAACAATTTATACGCCAAACAGTTCATGTTAAAATAATGTTAATTATGCTTCACCAAAAATCCCTTTAAATGTTACACTGGCCTTGGAATGTAGTCAGTATTTTAATATTGTTATGAGGTTTGAAATTTTTGATCAGGAGAGCCAGAAGTATCTTGAGAAACAACAGTTCAATGTCAGGCTTAGATCCACAGGAGACATTCATAGCCAGGAAAGAAGGGTAGTAAGGAGGAAAAAGCTGAGACAGGTCAGCTTTGATTTGGCTTCTGTTTTCCATTTTTAAAAATGCATAATTTTAGACTTTACATTAGATAATCCCTCAAAGCTTTTGAATTGTTATATCCAGGAGTTTTATTAATAACATACAGGTGAAGCAAAGTAAAAGATAACAATATGTTCTTCTGTCATTGGCAGTGTATGTACTGTCTATGAAAATACACAGTAGTTTTGCACACAGTAAAGTCCAAAAATTTCAGCTATTTTACAACGGAGTTGAAAATAAAAAAAAAGTGAAAGCAAATCTTCTAGTTATGAATAATTATATAAATGTAAGCCCAGAAATATCTGACTTGCTTTTTAACAGAAAGTAAAAAATTCAGTTGAACTTTTATTTTTAAGTGCCCTTTTCTTCCAGTTACAATTCCTGATGGTTTCAGTCTCTTGGTTTTTCCTCCTCCTTCTCTGCCAGCTCTTGGAATGAATGAGTAGGTTTGGGTAAGAGCCTTGTGGATTAGAGAAGGCTGAAAATAGTGCATTTCAATTTGGAGAAAAGTATCAATATGAGAAACAGAACTGTAGAAACACGGATATTTTACACACACTTCTTTGCACTTAAATATCAGCAGTAACTGTTCCCTCACCCTCTTCTCCTTTTAAAAATATTATTTATTGGCATCTATTTCTGGAAATAAAATCCTTTCTTAAACTTCGAGTGTCTTGGCTGTTTTTCTTTTAGATACATACCTCATAGAGTTCTGCAGTGACAAGCAGTTACTGAAATCTATTAATTTTTGCTTTAAATATACAGAAAATATGACGTCTGACCACTTGGAGTCTACAGTCCACCAGGTAAAGGACATCAATTACTTAAATAGCTATGATGGGAGCTAGTAAGTAGTCTGGTTCATAAAATCACAGAGCAAAAGCCTCTGCGGTCTCTTTTCAATTGCCAAGCAAACCTGACAGATTTCACAGAATTTAACAGAAAAATTATTAATCCATTATTAATCTACCTTTGTAATATAGTTTTTATTATGATGAAAGTTTTGAAGATAAAATGTAAAGATGAGAAAAGTCTACATATTCCAACTAATAGGTATTAATTACTCTTAAACTATATAGATTCCTGGCATTTACAGAGACAAATTCCTGAATTTTTTGTTCCAATCTGTTTAATATACGTAAATCTTGGATCTAAGCTCAAGGCTTTAAGGGCTTGTTTGACCTGACTCTTAAGTAAGTGTAAGAGACAATGTACAGGGCTGGATTGGCTATTTTTTTCCCCTCAGGTTTATCTAAGTTTCTGGGGATTTTCATTAACTGTATCATCATCCAGTGTGGAACTCAAGAATATAAACACCACTCTTTAAATAATGCATTTTCCACCTGTATAAATCATGGAACATTTCTCAATATAAGAAGATGCTCATGCATCTAGAATCTAAAATCTTTCACAGCTTTCGTAACTCAACAATTTACTTTCATTTATCCATATTTCACAGTAACCACACACACACAGAAGAAAACTATGTCATCCTGCTATTCACTCAGTGTGTGTACTACAGTCTCTGTTGGTTTAACGTTCTACCTCTCAGTCAGAGTCTGCGTACTCTTCCTGTTTTGTAAACTGGTTGTCACAGTAGACTCCCTCCTGCATTGGCTCTTAGGCTTTATTGTAGTTTTGAATACCATTAAGAACTGACTAATGAGGTGTCTACCGGACACCATTAAAACCCATTAACATGTATGTGAAAAATCTTGAGTGCAGCCAGTCACATGTCACATGACATTACCATTTTATCACTCTCAGAGGTGAAAATCTTCCTTTTGTGTACAAGCATCACTGCTAAAGTTCTTGGTGTATCACTGACTCCATGGAGCACTGGTACTAATATAAAAAACTTGAAATGACAATGATTCCATCTTCACCATAGGAACAGAACCAATAATTTTTCCTTAAAAATTAGGATAACAACTAAGATTGTGTGTCTGTGGCAACTGGACGACCATTAATCCTTTTCTGAACACTTTAAAGTATTTTCAATTTAGGTGCCCGATTCTGGATTTTGTAGCTTTTCCCCTGAGATCAGAAGCTAAATCTTCGCTCCTACAAATATGTATGAAGATACTTCAGCATTTTGCTCCTGTGTGTGAAAGAGTTGTCTGTTTTGTGAGTGAAGTGTACAGTTAGTTCTTGTAGAAAACAAAAATAATGATTTTTGTACAATATGTTTAGTAGTAAAAGCTTTTTCTTTTTTACCTCCATTTTTTCTTCTCTGCACAAATAATTTTTGAATTATATTTTTTTTCTTAGGACATTAATTGTAATTTTCTCCTTATTGGGATATCTGAAAAAAGTATAAGCATTCCTTTGGTTTTGGCTAGAAATCAATATGATCTTGAAATGTTATTCACTTCATTTTATACTGCCACTTTTGTAATTGTGATTCAACACTCTTAAAGAAAAAAACTACAACTAAAGAAACATGGGCCAGCTGTATAATATATTCTGAGCAGAATTTTCCCGTAACAAAAAAAATTGTAAAAAAATTCAATAGCTTTAATAACTACTGAAAATGGTGCAACAATTTCTCTCTGCAGAATTCACCCTGGGCCAGCCATCATTTTCAGATCTCTTTTTGTATTTAGATGGTCATATACTCACATCTGTGTTTAACAGGCAAAGGCAAAGCAAAACAGAACTATGCAAATGACAAGTGATGTTCATGTGCCCACTCAGTTTCCTAAGTGTAAACCTAACCCTATGAGGAATAGTAAAATCAGGATTTTGCTGAGGGTCAAGTGACCAGCCTGTAGGTGGTGCCAAGAAGCAAGGTGTGAAGGGAGCAATGTTGGGACAGTGCAGTGCTTCCCTTGGCCTGTCTTTTGTAATGTCAGTGTGCCTGGAGCTCTGGGCTTTGTGGTTTTTTCAAGCCTAACCCTAAGCGTGACCCTAACCCTAAGTGAAGCATTATAAGACGCTTTTTCCTGAGGCACGTGCCAAACTGAAATGTGTGGAGGGAGCAATGTTGGGGCAGTGCCATGCTCGCCTTGGCATACATTTTGTAGTTGCAGTGTCCCTGAAACTCTAGGCATTGTGGTTTTTTCAAAGCATACACCTAAACCTAACAAGAGCAGTAAAAGCAGTATTGTGGTGAGGGTCCAAGCACATGGTTGATCCCAAGAAGAAAGGTGTGGAGAGTGGAATCTTTGGAAGTTAGGTGTTCTTTTTTGAAGTGAAATGAACTAAGATTTGCCCAAATCATACTCCTTGAAGTCCTGAAATCAAGGAACAAAGAGAAACGAAGAGACAGGAGATGAAATTGATTAAATGAAATGGCAAAAACTAAAAGAGAAAACTCTGAAACAGACTGAAAACAATAAAATTGCATGGTGTCGTGATTTTAACATAACTCATGAAAAATCATTCAAGGGCTTATGAGCTGAGAATAAGAATTGTGGCAGAAATATTTTAAGGCAAAAACAAGGCTCAGTTTAAAACTATAAAGTAAATTTATTAAGAGGATTAGAAGAAGATAATAAGCAGTAAAGTAAGTTTGTAAAACACCTTTTTTCTCTCTCCCCAACCTTTCCATCTTTCTCACCAAACAGACAGGGATACAAAGCAGGAAGGAGGTTCTCTTTGTTGTTCTCTGGGGTCCTTCTCACACAGGACATTTCTCAACAAGCTTCCCTTCCACTGCGTGACTCCAGACTCGTGTCCAACAGTTTTTCCAGGACTACTTTATGCAAGTCACTTGTCCACGAAGAACAGATTTTCATAGGTTTTTTTAGCAACTACATCACTCCAGCACTCATATCCTTTTCATCGGCTACGAGTGAACCTCTGCAGCTAGTCTGGACTCCATTGGCTGCAGGGGAGAGGCGCAGTCTTAGTTTTTTCTCTAATTACTTTGTTTTACATATTCTTAAATACATATTAGCAAAGGCGTGTGTAATATCTGTAATTGGCTCTGCAACACGTTGATCCCCAGAGCCTAACAATATTGGGCGAACCTGGTACGACAGAGGGTTTTCAACAATAATCCAAAAAATCCCCATCTGTGGCATCTACCCTCTATTTTCAGAAAAACAAAAACACACATGATAGGAAAAATGAAAACAATGGGATGACAGCAAGCGCACGGAACTGGAACAACCATTGCAGAAATGATGCTTGCTGAAAGGGAAAGGAAAATATTTCTTTTAGGAAAGGAAATGAAATCCTCAAATCAGAGAAGGAAGTCTAACAAACACTCCAGAGGGGAGATATGATCACATCAAATGAATCTGAGAAAAAAGACATTTTGGGAATGGAGTGCATACAATCAAATGGACTCACATGCCATCTTGTGCAGTGAAAAGGAGCGAAAGCTGGCAAAAGTAACCTTACTACAAGCCCCAAATAAGGGAGCAAAACAAACAAAGCCACAGCAGAAGAAATTGACAAAATGATAAGCTAAAAGAAAAAAACCTCTGCACCGAGGTGAAAACGATCAAATGACATGGGATATCATGAAGTGCAGGGATAAGCACCAAACTGCCAAATTTATACTCCTTCAAATCCTGTAAATAAGGGCACAAAAGATACCAAGAGACAGCAGAAGAAACAGATGAAATAGAATGCATTAAAAAAAAAAAAATTCTGGGACGATGTGAAAACATTAAAATGGCATTGGAGGACATGAAGTGCACAGAAATGGA
>VZTJ01004570.1:0-28725 GCA_013397795.1 Orthonyx spaldingii
AGAAAGAGAAAAGAAAGAGAAAAAGGGAAAAAGAAAGAGAAAGAGAAAAAGAAGGAGTAAAGAAAGAAAGAGAAAAGAAAAAGAGAAAGAAAAAGAAAGAAAGAGAAAGAAAAAGGGAAAAGAAAGAAAGAAACAAAGAAAAAAGAAAGCTTAAAGAGAAAAGAAAAAGAGAAAAAGAAAAAGAAAGAGTAAAGAAAGAAAAAAAGAAAGAGAAAAGAAAGAAAGAAACAAAGAAAGAAAGAAAAAGAAAGAGTAAAGAAAGAAAGAGAAAAGAAAGGGAAAAAAAGTAAAGAAAGAAAGAGAAAGAGTAAAGAAAGAAAAAGAGTAAAGAAAGAAAAAGAAGAAAGAAAGAAGAGAAGGAAAGAAAAGACATGAATACAGAAAGAAGTGTGTGTGGTGGGTGGAAGGACAGGGAGGGAGTGACAGGGGTTAGGTAGAAGCATATCCCCCTTCCGAGGGTCCCAAAGATGTCTCATTGCTCCCCTCCATCCGGTCTCCTGGGTGGTGAGGGTCCCCTGTCGCCGCCGCTGCCATGCCACGCCGAAGAGTATAGAATCCAGTGGATTAATATACATTTTGGGCAGGTAGGAACGCCCATCTGCTTCCCCTAAGGGGGCTAGGTTTGACACTGCCCCTTGCAACACTTTGGATCCGTTGCATCATCTGCAGTGCTGTGGTGCAGGGTTTGGGGCCCCCTTTGGGGGGGGGGCTCTGTTTGCCATGACACCCCTCTGTCCTTCACGTGGATGCAGCTACTCCCAGGGTAAAGGGGCCCCTCAGCTCAGCTCCTCTGCACAGAGGAGGATGGGCGTTGCACCCAAAGCCTCTCCTCCCCCCACCCTTCGGTGCGAGGGTCTGTGCTGGCCTGGCAGCTGATAGCCCTGGGGCTCTGGTCTCCACCCCGAAGGTGTTAAGCTTGCTTTGTGAATGTCCGCAGTCTTGGGTTACTTTATTTTATCTTCATCAGCGAGGGAGCAGTCCGGGGCCTCAGTCAGAAGGCTCATTCAGGGTGTGGTAGCCTTTTCTGCATCTTTTGTGCTATAGTTTGTGTTATAATAAACAAAAGGTCCTTCATGAAAATGTTTAAATCATAAACTATAATATTTCGGTCTCTGACAGTGACATAGGCTGCTCATGAAATCATGTGTTGCTGTCATTGTGGGGCCATGTATCCTTTTGAATTGCAACACCCTAAATGTGACAAACAGCCACTTCATTCATACCAGCTCATTCTCCTTTCTCCTTCTTTATGGAAAATTGGCAGAGTCCCAACCTGTTTCCATAGGAACAGGCTGGGAGACCAGGAGACCTCCAGCTGCTGAAGTCCCAGCATTAACACAGCTGTGGCATCTGCTTGGCCATGACAGAAGCTCCTGCAGCCTCTGGAGATTGCAGTCATGGGAAAACAAGTAAATTTGTGGTGGAGATAAGGAGCTGATAACCAGCTTACCTGAGGCTGCCCATCTGACTTGGATGAAGGATGGAGAAAGCTCCATTATTTGCCCTTGGATGCTGGGCCTCATCCTGCTCCCCTGCTTTTGGGGGTTGCCCTAAAACTCCCACTTTCCCCAGGCTGAGCAGAGGCTTCCCCGCAGGATGGCAGCATTGACTAAACCTCCAGCGTCAGCCAGAGATGCCTCAGGTGTCTGCTTTGATTTGCTTCCCTCTTATAAAATGAAAAGAGAGGAAATAAATTGTGGCACAGCTCCCCCGCTTGACTTTCTGCTCAGATACCAGTTCTCAGCTCAGGCTGTTGTTCTGCAGAGTTTCATTTTAAACTCCTTTATTAGACACTAAAATATCACTTCCTTGCTCTTGCAGGCAGCGTGTTCCTACATGAGAGATTTGTACTTCTTAATCAGCTGCTGGTGGCTTCTAAGGAAAGGCAGTCCTGGGAGTGCTGGTGTCTGATCCCCTCTGCCCCAGGGCCAAGCTCTGCTCTTACACTTCTGGCAAGAGGTGCAATTAGGGTTTGGCCTTCTTGCAGAAGCGCCCATCAAACACTCCAGGCTCCTCATATGTGGAGTGAGGAACTGAGCTGAGCTGGTTTCCATGTCCTTCCAAGGACATGTGCACTTTCTCCAGTCTGGCTGCAGATGTACAGCTGGGAACCAACATGGAAAATATCTGTAACATCAGAGCATCAGTTCCCCTTGGAGGGAAAAAATGCTTAATTTTCTTCCAATGGATTTTTATGGTAGCTATAAACATAGAGCAGGTAATGCATGGGAGATGCTGCCCCATTCTGAGTTTGTGGCCTCAGTATAGGCACCAGAGCAATGAACTGCTTCCTAGAAAGGGACTTCTCCCCCTGCTTTGCTCTCTCTTGCTCCCAACAGACAAATTCCCAGCTGAGGAAGCAGCAGAGCTATCCAGGGAATTGCACAAACTTTTGCCTTGCTGCTCAGCGAAGGAATGAACCTGAGCTTTGGTACAGCCCCAGCAGCTGCCACATCTGTGGTCTCAAGATATCAAGCAGGGATTACTCATCCTAAGAGCTCCCAGTGTGGAGCAGAGGGGAAGGGGGACTCCTGACACCTCTATGTGATACTCACCCGCCTCAGGCATCAGTGTGCTCCAGGGATGGACAGTGTGCTCCTATGGTTCAAAGCTGCAGTGGGACCCAGCAGTGAAAGGCAGGTAGGCCTGGCACATCTGCAGCAGAAGGAGCCAGCGTGCTGACTCCCACGGCAGCTGCAGTGGTGGGAAGCAGCACTGTTTTATTCTGTCTGGTACAAAAGGTACCCTTGAAAAAAGGCAGGAGAAGGCAGACTGTGCCTCAGCCACCGGTATGGCAGGACATGCCATGTGAGCACGGCCTTCATTTTGAGTTCTTGGATACTCAGGAGCTCTTTTCATGTGGTTTTAGAGCCATCACAGCATGTGTGGCCAAATCTCCCCTGGAGCGTGCTCCTTGGGCTCCTCCCTCCCAGTGTCATGATGGCCAGGGGCTCCTTCAGCTTGGAAAAGAGCTGTGGGAAAACTGGCCACTCAAAGCATGCTTCAGATTTCAGTCTCTCTTTGGCTTGGCTCCAGGCTGGTCAGCCTCTCCCTTACCAAGGTGTTGACTCAGGTGATGGCCAAAGCATTCAGGAGGTCAGACAGGGACCCTAGACAGACCACGAACCACCTAGCTTGTTCCTGGAGGGGGTCTAGCAAGGAGAAGGGGGTTCCTTTCACTGCTCTTAGTTAGCACATGTGATGCAGTGGTTCCCAGAGAGTAAATCAGCTGAATTAATGAATCCGTCCTAAAGCCAGAATTCAAAGCTCTTCCTAGGACGTGTCAATTGACATGGCATTAATACTTCCTTCTCTGACCTTTACATCACCATCCAAGCCCAGGTTCCCCTTTTTGCCTTTTCATATTTAATATTAAATCTGATTTATCTACAAGAGGGCTTTATGATATGCTCAGACAAATTGAAAGGATTTCACAACCCATCCCTGAGGCAGAACCATGGGTAGGAAAAGCATTGACTTGAGGGGAAAAGCATTGACCTGAGGGTGAAAGCATCACATGCACCCTGGACAGAGTGCTCCATCACTGCTCCCTTGCCACTCATCATCACTCCAGTGCTCGATTTTTACCTATGTTGCTTGAGGTACTTGCTGACCCCCCCCTTTTTCTTCAAGGTTAGTGCTCAACAAACTCTGAGGGCTGCCCAAGGAGCAGCTGCTGCTCTCCACTCCTCTTGATTTATGTGCTACTGGGCACAGAGAGGCTCTAATGGACCATCTCACAGGGAAAAGCCTGGTACAGCTGGGTCTCTGAAGGACTTCTTTGCATGTAGGACTCCTTCGTTCCTCCCATGAGATCCCATTACACCTCTTTCATTGCTTTTTCTTTATTTGCTGCAGAGCTTTTTTTTCATGCAGCACAAACTGACTGCAGCTGTCGTCAGTGCCATGTGCTGATGGAGACATGGGGTTGGCTGGAGGGAGTAATGGATGGCAGAGGAGATGCCGGTTGCAGATCACAGGGGCATGTACAGCACTGTAATTGGTTGGCTTGCACAGATTTCCTACCAAATAGCATTTTTTAAATCTAAAAGAAAGCAACAAACTGGAACATGTCTTGCTTCATTCATGGCTTCCCTGGAGGCAGCAGCAGCAGCACGTTAAGGAAAAAAGAGAAGGAGGAGGAAAAAATAGTCAGAAGCACCAGGTGGCTGAATATCTTGCAGCCTAATTGATTCCTCTTTAATTAGAACAAAACCTGTTGCACTCAGCCAGCATTCAGTGCCAGCTTTGGAGAAAACAGCATCTTCCCTGGCCCTGTACCAGCACAGCTTGGCATGGAGGGAGGAGAGGAACCTCAGGGAACCATGCAAAGCTGCCAGTGCCTTTTCCACACCTGGGAATCGGGGCAAACTCCAGCTCCTACAGCTTTCTTCAAGGCAGCAAGAGCAGGATGAAGGAGAGCCAACCATGTCAGTGTCTGTTGCACACTGAGCTGCAGCAAGGGATTTGGCTGGGATTAACTGGAGTAACTGAGACTTCACAGGGATTTCTGTGCCTGTGCCTGACCTCACTTGGGAACTGCTCACCATTTCTTCCATAAATCCAGTTATTTTGAATATGGGAAAGAGCTCAGCTTCATTTGCAGAGAAATTACTTCTCTGCTTTTCACCTCTTAAGTTTTGAATGGATGTCCAAACCCTTGCACAGGTTGGAGGCTCCCCACCTGCAGGGCTATGTCTAGCTCTGGGGCCCCAACATAAGGACATGGAGCTGCTGGAGAGATTCCAGAGGAAGCGACAAAGATGCTTCCATGACTGGAGCACCTCTGCACTGGAGACAGGCTGGGAGTTCAGCCTGGAGAAGAGAAGGCTCCAAGGAGACCTTAGAGTGCCTTCAGTGCCTAAAGGAACTCCAGAAGAGTTGGAAAGGGACTTTGGTCAAAGGTTTGGAGGTACAGGACAAGGGAGAATGGCTTCCCACTGACAGAGGGCAGAATTAGATGGGATATTGGGAAGATATTCTTCCCTGTGGCAGTGGTGAGGCCCTGGCACAGGTTGCCCAGAGAAGCTGTGGCTGCCCCATCCCTGGAAATGCCCAAAGCCAAATTGGACGGAGCTTGGAGCAACCTGGGATAGTGGAAGGTGTCCCTGCCTATGGCAGGGGTTGGGACAAGATGAGCTTTAAGGTCCCTCCCAACTCACACAAGTCTGTGATTCCATGAAACCAGGCTCTGCACTGGCTGATACAGGTTAGGTGGCAATGTCAAACCTCATCCCCTGCAGCACCTGGTCACATCTCAAGTGCTTTTGGCAATGCCACCTTATGGTTTTAATTCTTTGGTCCACGTGACATGTGCAAGGGCTTCCCCTGGTGCAGGGTGGCTGTGGGGGCTCTCCTGTCCCCTCGCAGCTTGTCCCCAGCAGACCCAGGAGTTGGACCCCACTCCTAGCCCTGGGTTGCTAGTTCTGTTGAAGTATCATCATGAATGAAGTGACAACTTGTCTGCGGGTTTTGTAGCAAAGCCCCCACCACTAACTGGCTTGTGATGCCTGCTGTTGTTCTAACACAATGACGGGTCCCCAGCAGGAAAACCCAAAATAATAATTTAAGTAGCAAAGTGTCATTTTCCAGCCAGTCCGAGCTGAAAAACCTTTCTTATAGTGCGAGCACCAGGCCAGCAGTCTCTGGGAAACTGAGATTACTTCTTCCATCCCTTTAACATGTAAAGGGACACAAATGCTATTAACACTAGCCTGGCCTCTTATCAGGCAGCTCCATCCCTTGTGGGTGCTCCCAGGAATTACAGGGAGAGCAGAGGAAGCTGATATGCAAACACTGTAGCTGAGCAGGAAGCTCAGAAGGTAAAAAGCATCCTGCAAGCCCCAGCCCTGCTCTCAGCAGTGGGCAGGGGACCTTGCAGAAGTGGCACTGTTACAGGCTCCAGCGGTTAACTGATCCCATTGGAATGGCCTCGAGCAAGAGCTGGAGCATCCCTCTCTGGGCCTTTGAGGGCTCAGGAGCTGTTTTCATGGTGCCAAGCTGTTTGGCTGATGTTACCCACACTGCTTGGAAGGCGCAATCTGGCCTGCAGACCTCACACCGCTGCGCTGCTAATTATCAGTAATGAATGAGCCCATTGGTACCAGCAATCCCAAGGCTGGGTAGATGAATTAGCAGTGGAGCAGCCTCAATTTTACATTTTAAGAGGAGTGCATTAGAGATGGAAATAGCTGCAGGACAGGTCCCCACCTCATTTTATCTCTGCAGCAAGTGCAGGAGAGGGTTTTCTGAACATTCTTCTTCCGGGGTTCAAGAGCTGTGGACTAGATCTGGGTTGCCGAGCTGGAATTCACATCTCCTCCTCACTCACCACCCATCCTATCCCCTTGGCAGCAAAAACTTCTCTGCAGTGAGTGAGACTCCCAGCTCCTGACTGGGGGAATGCCAGCATATAGAGGCCATAGCTCAGCAGCAGAGCTATTGCCTGCCTGCAAAGGCAAAGCCTGATCCAAAGACCCTGTTCCCTGCCTGTCCATCCCTTGCCTCCAGCAGCTGCCTCCCTCATCCTGCTCACTCCCAGCAGGAAGATGCTGATTCAGACCTGTGCCCTGTGGAGCTGTTTGCTTGGAGTTTTCCTCTCCCTAGTGGAAGGCCAGTAGTTCCCCACTGTTTATAAAAAGTTCTACCTGTAAGGAACTGTTTAGCACAATAATAGCTAATTTTTTTTCTTTTTTTCCCTTTTTCTTCCTCTTTTTGTTGGAAGTGCACTTCCCCTCCTGTCACTGCACATTCCAGTGCTGTTGCAGGCACATTGCACTGGGCTGGGTAGAGATGCCCAGACTTTCACACTGACGGCATCCTCCTCCTCCCCCTCGCTCCTGGGACTGGGAAAGTGAAGGGCAGACGCAGGGAGGTGGAGATCCATGCTATGGTCATTATTACCTTTCTCTTTGGAGAAGCTTTAATCCTGAGCCATTAATAAAAACAGATTTCATGCCACATACAAAGATTAAATACATTTTGCCTTGCCTTCATGGGCAGTACCAGAACTACAGCTGCCTTTGTACAGTGGAGCTCTGCTGCACTAAGCCATTAATACTGGAAATGAAGCTCCAAGGGTTTAATCACCTATCAGAGAGTCCCCCGGACTGCTGGAGGTATTTTTAGGATTTAGAGGTGTTAGTTCAAAGCAAAAAAAGCCCAATCTGTCGATTCATCACAATTCAACTACTGCACATCACCTTCCTCCTCCTCCTTCTCTGCTGGCTCCACAACACCCATAGCCATGTTTAGCTAGGGGAGTTGTTCCTGTTGGCATCCTCCTAGCCCACACATGGGGATGGAATTTGGGGCACCAGTCCCTCAGCCTGCCATCTTCAGAGTGAGCTGAAGCCAGCAATGCCCCATTGCCAGGCTCTGAGCAAGGCTCAGTGGTGCTTATTGGGAAAGGATCCAGCTTCCCCTTATTTCAATCAGTGCTTTCACTTTGGGAAAGTTATTTGTGTGCCCTTTGCATCCCAGACAACTTTTATCCTTGTTCCTTTAGAGATGAGGAATGAACTGCAGGGAGCAGCCCAGCTCTGATGTTTGAGCAGAGTTGGGTGAGCATGGGGAACCTCAGTGCGGAGCCAGAGGAAAGAGCATCTGCCATGCCATCAACCTCCTACACTCCTTTCTTGAGCCACAGCCTAAGAACATGGGAACCAAAAATCCTTTTTGGGAGCAGGTGTCTGGAAAACCCCTCACTGCTCCCATAAAATAAGGCATCTGGGGGTTCCCCCTGGTTTTACAAAGTGTCCAGCAGCTCCTGTCATGGGGGGTCCAGAGATGTGACCCCAGCCTCAGCTTCCCTCTGCACAAGGGAACAGGGATGTATCCCACTCACAGGGGTCTTCCCAAACTGCGCAGATGGACTTTGAGAAACACAGAGCTGCTTCCTGGGGATGAACAGGACAGCTCAGCACCATTGAGGGGAATCACTGCACCCAGCACAACCCTTGTGGCACAACGTTTCACTTTGGCAAGGGGTTCCTGTGTAAGGAATGCCTCCAATGTCACTCCACTGTTGATGCCAGTGGTGGAAAGAAAAGAGCTTTCACGGCTTGCGGAACAGAGGGTCTGAGGCAGTGATAGCTGTATGTATAGATCATATATTTGTGTGTGTAACTCTGCACAGAGAGCTGCATCCTTACACACCCGCACAGGTAAATACTTGTAGATACTGACCTCTTCGGATTAAAGTCCAAGGCACTTTTTACAGTGAACAGGTTAAAGCCATAGTTTAAAACATGCCTGTTTCTGGGTACAGCTTGGGTTTATGGCAATGCTGTGGGGACAGGCTGTTGTCATATGGGCCAGTCCCCACTCCTGTCCCCCCACTAAGAGACTGGCCCTGAAGGAGGAATGTAAGCCCGGGGCTGGGTCCTAACCACAGAGACATGCAAGCAGGTCCCACTGGCAGGTGCATCAGCAGTGCCGAGACCCCAGTGGGGGGAAGAACACTTTGGGCGGAAGCAGGAGCAGAGCCAGGCGCACGGCTTGCAGCACCCAGAACACCAGGGCCCCCAGCCAAGAACACCACTGGGCAGGTGGTTCTGGAGCCCTGCCTGGTGCCTCATGGGACTCTGAGGTGGCTCATCCCATAGGGAAATAACTAATGCCATGGAGAAGCTTTTTCTCTCTCCTGTAAAAGCCCCTCTCTACAACCTCAAAGCCTTTGGATACCTTTTGGGAGGGAGCTTGGAGTCAAATGAGAAGAAGCTCAGACCAGTACAGAGCTTGGCAGCAGAATCTTACCCTTCCCAAACTGCTGAGCAATCACCACCACTGCCCCCCACCAAACATACCTGGTGAACATGGCACAGGGCTCTGAGCTGGCTGGGAGATGCTGGGCAGGAGAAGCCCAAGGGAGAGTGGTGCGGAGGACCAGGAATCCCCAGGCAGCCCCAGACCTAGCTGGCAGCAGTGGAGGCTCAGCCCTGGCCTCTCAGAGGAATCAGCCTCTTTCCTCCATCAGAGCTGGTTTCTGCAGGGAGGTTTCGGGTCTGGGGTCCAACAAGGAGCCTCCAGAACTCATGGCAGCTCATTGCTGCTAGGGCTCTGCTGAGTTTGACTGGCCTGGAAGGGTAAGACCAGCACAGCTCTGACAGTGGTAACAGTGACAGCATGGCAGTGACTGCAGCTCTGATCAGGAATGGCCAGTGTAGGGACTTTTAGACTTTCTCTGGACAAAATCAGCACGAATTGGTCCCATAGGTGCTGCTTATTCCCGGACACGTCATGCTCTCTGTATGAAGACTGGCTGGGACAAAGTGTGGCTGCCAAAGAGCAGTTTAAGACTTATGATCCAGTAGGGATCAGGTCCAGCAGCTCAGGGGTTGGAGGTAAGGAAGTGATGCTCTCTGAGGCTCAAGAAGTCCATAGAATCACAGAATCATGGAATCACAGAATGGTTCAGGTTGGAAGGGACCTTAAAGCTCATCTCGTTCCACCCCCCTGCCATGGGCTGGGACACCTTCCACTAGACCAAGTTGCTCCAAGCCCCATCCAACCTGGCCTTTAACACTTCCAGGGATGGGGCAGACACAACTCTGGGCAGCCTGTTCCCAACTGGAAGGCTGAGACAAAGCAGTCCCTGCAACCTTGTCTCATTTCTCTTTCCTGCTCAGGGTTTTGTCCTCCTATGCCATCATACCCTGAGGTTGAGCAAAAGCTGCAGCTCCCCAGGGCAGGGTGTGAAATGTGAACTGAACATACCCCAGTCTCTTCTCCCAGGTAACAAGAGAAAGGACAAGAGAAAATGCCTGAAAGTTGTGCCAGAGCAGGTTTAGGTTGGATATTGGGAAAATTTCTTGCGTGTAAGTGTGGTCAGGCTCTGGTACAGGCTGCCCAGGGCAGTAGTGGAGTCCCTATCCCTGGAGGAATTTAGAAAATGTGTGTCTATGGCACTTGGGCACATGGGTTAGTGGTGGGTTTGGTGGTGCTGGGTTAACAGTTGGACTTGATGTTCTTAGAGGACTTTTCCAACCTTAATGATTCTATAATTCTATGAAAATGTGCTCCGCACCACTGCTTCCTCAAGAGCCTCCGTCTTGGAGGAAAAGGGGAAGTTTGACTCTTGCACAGGTTGTGCCCAGGGAGCAGAGTCCCTCCTTCAGCTGGAGGAGACAACTTGGGGTAATGGCTTTCTAGAACCTGGGAAAAAAGGGGAGCCTGACCTTTCCCTAGGGAGAAGCAAAGCTCTGGTGCCATTGGGCTACACACGGATTCAGACCTGCTACAGGTCAGCTTCCAAGTAATGGGAATGAATACAAAGGGGATAAAGGATAACAACTTGGGTTCTGCACCTCTCCCTGCCTCCCTGTCCCTCATCCTCACTGGCAGCAGTAGCTGTACTCAGAAACAGACATTTGTGGCAGCAGCCTGCCATTGCTGCCTGCTAACAACCATGTTGGGTACAAAACCATAACTGAAAGTTACCATAACCATCATAATATAGCAATATATTTCATAGGTAAAATAAACTATTATGCTTTCCCCTATCATTAAAAAAGAAGCGAGCAGTACAGAGGCAAGATGCAAACCCAGGTCAAAGCTCCTTAAGTCTGGACAGAAATGTCCATGAGTTTGCAGAGAAACCGTGGAATTTTTCTGGTATTTCTAGGATAGTTCCTTGCAGGCAGCACAGGAAGGAGAGTTGTGGAGCAAAAAAAAGCCCCCGAGACTGTGCCAAAAATGGGACTGGCTGGGTTAGGTGGGTCCTGGAGGGGCATTGGGGATTGACCCCATTGGAGTGTGGGGTCAGATGCTTCCCAGCTGCAGGAGGTTGGCATCTCTTTGTGATTTTCCTCTTGTGCTGTTCCTCCACCTTGGTCGCTGATCTCGGCCCTTCTCTCTGTTTGCCCCGATGTCCCTTAGGGTGTCTAAAGTGATGATCTCAGGTGTGTGGACAGGACCAGCTGGGGAGCATTTACTGGAGCTGTTTACTGGAGCTGTGCCAGCTGAGGCTGCTGGTGAACAAGAGCTGCCGTCTGGGAGCAGGGCAGTGGCTCTGGGTGGGCATGCCAGGCTGGACTGCACTGGGGGCTCCTCACCATGCCTGCCCTCACCCTGGCCTGGGAGCAACTCTGTGGTCCCGGCAGCAGGGCTGGAGGAAGGTCAGTCTAAGTGCTGGCCACGGTGGAGTCTGGTGCCAAGGGTAATGGATCAGGGCTAGGGCTACTGGCACCAGTGGTGAAGAACTGGCAGGGGTGTGGTTGAAATACTGGGGTACAGGGGGCGGGGTGTTGGGTGGGGGCTGTGAGGTGCATGGGCTGCAAGGGGTGGGATGGGGGCTCTGCGGATTGTGGTGAGGATTCAGGGGTGTGGAATGGGAGGTGCAAGGATGGGGGGTGCAGGAGGTGGAATAGGAGTGTAGGGGTGCGTGGGATGTAGGGTGCAAGGTTGCAGACCCTGGGCTGCCGGCTCCCAGGCAGAAGGGTGGTTGCAGTGCAGGTTGTGCTGAGGTGAGGCCACGGAAGGGAGGTTGTGGGGTGCACGGGGATCCACTGCCTCAGCCCTGTCGAAATCCCAGTGCAGCAGCAGCTCCTCTGCCCCAGAACAAGGGTCTCTTGCTCCAGTTGCAATGCCAACACTCTCACCATGGTCCTTGCCACCTCCGGCCTTGAGGCCTGAGAGCTGACAGCACTTGCTCGTCTCACTCAGTTGGATTTCCCAGACTTGATCATGAGCCTGTAGGGAGGTTCCTGGGTTTCTGCTGGCAATATTGATCTTTGAGGATCAATACTTCCTCTGGCTCTCTGATGCCCCAGGACACGTCTTTGCACCTTGCCCCACACACAGCCCCATTCCATGGGCAGTTTGCGCCTATCTGAGGCCCAGAAAGCATTTTTCTCCACTGGCTGCCTGCAGGCCAGGGAAAATGCTGCATTTCAGCCTCTCTCGCAGAATTTCTAACGTTTTCTCCATTGCTCTGCTGGGAACATCCTGACAAACATGAACAGGAGCTTCTGCTGGGCAAGATGGACAGGGGGCACCCATAGGCATACAGTGAGAAACAGCTGGGCTATGAATAGATCATGGGGGCCTGCCAAGGCAGCAACGAATTCCCAGCCATCCATAGGAAATCTGTGATACTAATTACAAGAGCTTGGAAGAGCAGCTCATTCCCAGAAGCCGAGTATCTCCCACTGGCCAAAGACCAGTATCAATGGGCATGTGACTACCTGAAGGCAACAGGGATGATCGTGTTTGGTCCCCTGCTACCAACACCTCTGCAGCACAGGGAGCTCATTTTGCAGTACTGCTGCTGTTGCCTTCCAGCCTTCTTCATCCTCCTCCTCCTCCTAGGGCCAGTGTGGGGGCAGCACTCCTCACTAACTACTGCTTATTTTCTATGTAACTCTAAATGCAGGCCACAAGGAGTAAAACCACCTCACACCGCTGGCAGCAAAGAAATTTTTCAGCATTGAGGCTGTAGGGGGCGTGGTGTGGGAGGATGGTGTGTCTCTGCCCCTACGTGTACACAAAATCCAGCATTATTTATGGAAGGAAAAAAGTTAGAAAGGAGATTACAGGCTGAGTATACCTGGAGTAACACCGTGACTGATTACAATTACTGACACTGCTGGGTGAGGTGTAATTAATATTGCAGAGTAATTACATGGTTACTTCATCTGTTTAAAAATATATAAATATTCTCTGCTGAGTTTTCATGGAAAGCAGCAAACACCAACCCCAAAGTTAGAGCCCGGCATAGCTCCATGCAAGGATCCAGGAAAGCCAGAACATGACACTGGGGAAGAACTGAGGAGGAAAAAGGGAGGAATGGTGAAAGCTAAACAGAAAGTGGCTGGTTCCAGAAGCAGCCAAGTGATGCTGAGGGTACCTCAGGAAGCTGAACACCAGCAAAAAAAGTACAATGGAGTTTGAGGTGCTGCACTTTGGCAGGCATGGGTAGCAGTGCCATTGTCGAGATGGTGCCAGAGAGTGCTGCTGCCCTCCACCAAACCCAGCAGAAGTGGCATGAAGGTGATGGGCTTTGTTTTAAACAGATGAAGCACCTGCCCCTGCTACCACATCACTTGCCAGTGAGCTCCTGCTTGATCCTGATGGATTCGACACTGCCAACTGGGCTTGAGCACAGACGTTCCCAGCACAAGTGGAGATGGTTCGAGCTGATGGGGTGTTTCATCCAGCACTTCTGAGACTGCTTCAAAGAGCCCATGGGCTTTGCAGAATGCTGGGAGGCTCCCAGCAGGCAGTGATGTGAGCACCTGGAGACCCCCCCAGTGCCCAGGCTGGCCTGCCAGCCCCATCACTGGCCACGAATGCATTGGCTGGGGGCAGCCCTGCGTGGCCCTGCACGCTGTAGGCACTGCTTTCCTGGCTCTGGCATGTGTCTCCAGGCAGGATATGACACTAAGGACCAAAAAGAAGAAGTGTCCATTGTTCTTCCCTGGGTTGAAAACACTCACAGCTCCAGAGAACTCCCCAGAAAGGTTACAGCCAAACATTGTCACCCAGCCATCAATGTGAGGGGGCTGTCCTGTGGGTCCTGGCAAGGAGATGGGATGGAGCATAGGCAGCATCAGCCACAGCCTGCATAAGGAACCCCCCACATTGGCATCTGCCTGGCGAGGTTTGGCAATGGTGAGAGGGGCAGGGGGCAAGGGGAGTGCCCCAGGGAGAAAAACTCTCCCTCCGGTGTCTCCGTTGCTTCAGTGCTTCTTACTTGGTGTTTTGTTTCATTTTGTTTTCAAATGTGAAGACCTGAGATTGAGTGTGGGTTTTCCATCTGCCACCGGACGCCGCGGCACAGGCTGGCCCGAGGCATCACCTTCTGTCCCCTTCCTTCACCACGTTTAGAGGCACCTGAATGGGGATGCAATTCCCGATACCAAGGCGTTGGCAAAGCTCCGAGCATTGCTCGGCACTGCTGGTCCCACTGGCTCCAGCTGAAGGGTCCTGCAGCAGTTCAAGGACCAGAAGAAAGTTCACAGAGACCTCATGATCTGTGTGGAAACGCTTCCCCTGTCCACGGTGGGGCTGAGGGGCTGCGTTTTAGCAGCTGCTTGAACTCGTGTAAGGGGTGGGGAAGGAGGTGGAGCTGACCCCAATGGGGCTCTCAGAGAGAGGCGTTTGGGGGCTGCCCACTGGCACACCAACCCCCCGGGCCTCCAAGATGGCGGTGAGCAGGCGCTGCTGCTGCTGGCGCAGCATGTCAGCCATCAGCAGGGGCAGGGAGTTGAAGCTGGCACTGAGCTGCTCCAGCTTGGACTCCAGGCCACTGATCTGCTTTTCCAGGTCCTCACTGCGGTCATTCAGCTCGGTGATGAGGTCGTACATCACATTCTGCATCTGGGGAGGGGACACAGGGGACAGCGGCGGGGTTAGTACCATGGCTAGAGGGGTTAGTGCCGCTGCCGCTGGCAGAGCTCACTCTCTTACCCCTTTCTGCCCTGAGAGCTACCCCATCTCAGCCCATCCCAGGTTCTCCAAGGGTTCTGTGCCTGCAGTTTGGCTCATCCCTGGACATCAAAGCAAGGAAACTCTGCTAGCCCTGTGCTGCTGAGCAGTAGTATCCCTTGCAAAAAGGGATGCAAAGAACCCTGGTTCATGTATGTGTTTCTCCTCCTGCTTTGCAAGGGCAGACATCCCACAGTAGCTATTCCTTGCTGACATTTACTGAGTCGGAGCATTTTGCGGTCAGCCAGGTCTGCTTTAGTTTTTCCAAGTGAAGAAAAACACTCAGGCAGTCTAGCCAAGCCAACAGGGTCTCTGTGGGACTTGCCTTCGAGAGGTCGACAAGGGTGTTGGCTTGGTCACTCAGCTTCCTCTGCTCCATCTTCACGCTCCGTAACCTGGGGAGAAGGAAAGAGCACATGGCTGTACTCCCTCCCCTGTTTCAAACTGCATCTGGAGACCTGCCGGCATCCCAGGCAATGGAAAACTGTCCCCACGCCCCTGTCAGGGACAGGATCCTGGTTAATCTGGAGCCCAGTCTGCCCCCAGCCCACTGCATAGCCTCTTACTGGTGGATGGCTTGAAGGAACTTCCTCTGGTGCTTCCTGACTTTAGCATGGTCGATCTTCTTCAGCAGCTTAGTGTGCTTGTAGATAAGCCATGTTTCCCGCAGGACATTGGCTGCTGCGTTCTTAATCTGAAAAGGAAGAGTTGCTGCAGGTCACCAGGCATGTGGGATTTCACAGACACTGGTCTGGTTCTGCCATAAACCAATGTTGCAAGAGCACTTGACCTGCCCCAGCTGGAGTGAGGCACTCAGCTTTGCACCCGCATGGTCTCCTGGACTGTTGCAAGGGTCGATGGGCAGTTCAAGCAGGAGTAAAAGAAGACAGAGCTATTGGGCCCTGGTGCACCCACATCCATGTCCTATTCTGCAGTGATGCTCCAGCACCTGGCTCTTTGCCTACACACCAAGTTGTACCATAAGCCTCAAGAAAAAAATCCCAAAGTTTTTCTTGATTCCTGCACCCATCTGCCACTTCTTGGCAGGTCCCAGTTGTGCTGCCAGCATTGGGACGTGACTTCCGCAGACCCCAGCTAAACCGCAGCCCTGCTGCTCATTCCAGGAGGAATTGGCTGCTGTCTGCCTGGCATGGAGCCTGCAGATCCATATCCATGGCCAGTGGAGTAGGGCTGACCAGCTGTTTTTCTTTCCCAGCCCAGTCACACCAAGGTCCTGACTATCCCTGGGGTGTCTGGGGCCTTGCTCTCTGGGGTGAAGTGGGTACTCTGGTTGCATCCTAGCACTGGTTGCCTTTCCAAGGCCTGCACTAATGTTCATTTTGCCACCATCCCCTTTAAAACTTATTCCAGTGTGCAGAGCCCATTATATGACACGGCACTCTTGGTTTGCTGATGCTTTGCCATGACGAGGCTGCTGAGACCAGAGACCTCCAGCAGGTCCTGCATGCTACCAGGGATGTGACACCAGACCCTGGTATGACAGTGACCCCATGGATGCCCTATTGTAGGCTCTGGGGGACCCTCACAGTGTGGTTTTTATCTGTGGTGGGTGCTGAATCACTGAAATCCAGTTGTCTTCCTGATACTAAGAGATCATGCTCTGGAAGAGGAGGCGTATGCTCCCAGAGGGAGCATCACCTAAATCCCTGGAACAGAACTGGTGCTCTTTGTCTGAGCATAACACTTGTGCTTGCGCTGCATCCACGGCACTTGGACAACTTCCTCAGTAGTGGTACCTGCAGGACCCACATCCAAAGATGCCAACACCTTTCTCTCCTGTTGTACCCTCACTCAGAGATGCTGACACCTTCTTCCACTGTGTGATACCCACAAGATCCAGAGGTGCTGACACCTTCCTCCTGCCATGGTAGTCCAAATCCCCAGCACACAACTTGGCCCCCAATCCTGTTGTCTCCCATGGCACCTTACCCGTTTCGTCAGCTGTGTGTCCATCATGAAGTTGTGGACATGCTTCTCAGCTTTGGTGAGCTCCAGCTTCCTGGCCACCACAGCCACCACCAGTGCTGTACATCCAGCACCCTGTGCAAGGACATCAGTTAGGGAAACAGTTTGTCATCCTTTTGCAACACCAGCACTCCCACCCTCACCATTGCAATGCACTAATTAACTAAAGCTACATGTCCTCCCCATTATCCTAACAAGGAGATATTACAGAGCCTGGGTGTCCTTGAGTGGCTGATGATGGGCTGTGTAACTAATGGGAGAGGCCAGGGCTATTAACAAGGTCAGTGGTGGTCAGTCGTGAGCCTGTGCCACTGCGGGCCAGAGATCTGCCCTGTGCCAGTGCCCTGTGGGATGGGAAGCCCTCCACTCCCAAGAGAGGTCTGGGGTTGAAGAGCAGTGGGGAAGCACCAGGCAACCTGGGTGAGAGCAGAGAAAGGGCCCCAAATCAGGACCCTTCAAATTGCCATGTATCCCAACTGCACCAGCTGGGAACTCACTTATCCCAGCAATTAGGGCCAGATCTGTGCGGCAGTCATCATCTCCAGTGTACATTTGTGCCAAGGTGCTCTTTCCAGAGCCTCGCTGCTGTGCTCCTGAGCTCTGCCTGCTGTTTGCCCATAGCAGCTGAGTAGCTTCCCCCTAGTGCTCTGGCAGAGTGCTGTCAGCCTGGAAAGCTCTCCTTAACTTAATAGAGTCATTAATTAACCTGATACTCTGAGCTGAATCCTTCAGCATCCTCAAAGGTCCTGTTGCACACTCTCAACTCCCACCACCTCTCTCTTCCTGGCGGAGCAACTACCCCTGGTGCTGTGACAGGGGAATCTCTGCACACCCACCAAACCCAGAGGGCATGGGAGTCCCCATTCCCGGGGTGGTGGGGCTGTGCTGGGTGTGGGGGGACACTTTGCCAGATGGTGTCTCACTTCAAAGTAACCACTGGCTGGGGAAGAGCTTTGGGAGCCTGAAGCACCAGAATCCCCTCGGCTGAGCCAGCAGCTTCTCTGCTGGCAATTGCTGCATCACCCCAACCACATGGATTTTCTCTCTTGCTTCACTCCCATCAATAATACCACCCTTGCTGCATCTGACCTCATCCGAGACAGATCAAAGATTTGCAGATAGTATAGAATTAATACCTGTTGGTGGAGCCTCCCTAACTGATAGTACTCATGGGGTGTCAGCTCGGGCTGCCCTAGCTGAGAGGAGGGATAGCTCCATCCCCAGGGCCTGGAGCTGAGGTGGGTAGAGCCAGAGTGCCGATGTCTGGGGCAGATCTGTGGAGGAGCCATGACCACAGGGCCCCCAGCTGCTCCTTCAGCAGCCCTAGCTGGGAAGTCCCACAAGCCAGGAGATCTTGTGGGCGCCTTGGGGCAGGTATGCTGGAGGCCCTGGAGATTGGTGACCTTTTGGCCAGAAGGAAAGAAAGCCATGGCAGATGAGCAATGGAAACCAGATGGTATGGACCAGGATGGCCGAGGGAAGCTCAGGTGCCCCTCTGCTCCACTGACTCCACCAAGGGCCCTCCACCCTTACTGAATGTGTGTCCAAATCCACCTCAAATTCATCAGCTGAGACAACTCTATCAACTTCCAGGCTATGAGACCTCAGAGCTGAAGCCGTTAGGCCTCATACATGGCCAAAAACAGCTGGGAAACAGGTCCCCATAAAATCCAGTGGCCCTGCCTCTGCAGTGCAGACAGGCAGAGCCCACAGGATGGACAATCAGCTTGGCATGGCCCTTACCATGATGCCAGTGAGCAGACAGACTCCCTTCCCACAGTAGGTGTGTGGGACCATGTCACCATAGCCGATGGAGAGGAAGGTGATGGAAATGAGCCACATGGCACCCAGGAAGTTGCTGGTTACATCCTGCTGGTCATGGTACCTGCCAAGGAGACACGGACATCAGTGTCACAGCAGGGGACAGGGATGGATGCGGCAGAAATGAGGGTACCTGGGCACAGTGACTCCCCCAACACAGGCTGTGCCGGGGTACAGGATTAACAGCACAGTAGGATGTGCCATAATAGCAGTGGTTGCACAATTTCTGGCACTGGAATACCCACATGGACAAAATCAGAGCAAAAACTCAGTGGAATGGGCTTCTGCTTTCAGTCTGACCTTTCACTACATCCCAGTCCCATTGTGTGTCCCCAGTGTCATGTGGTGCTGCAGCGAGAACTGGCTGATGGGACAAAGAGCTGTGGCTCTGCAAAGCCCCTGACCACAGCAGCCCACTGTCAGCATCCTCCCCTGCATCCCACTGGTGCTGCAGCCTGGGCTGTGCTGCCCCAGAAGACAGTGACATCAGCAGCCCCAGAAGAACTGCTAGGGATGGATCCTGTCAAGCCTCTGGCATGCGCTTGGCTTTCAGGAACGGGGGAACAGCTCACACACTCAAGACACAGCACATGTGGAGGCTGCAGCTTTGGGAATGCTGCAAATTTTCCATGTCCCTGCTGAGATGTGAGG
Source organism: Orthonyx spaldingii (assembly GCA_013397795.1). Lineage (NCBI taxonomy): Eukaryota > Metazoa > Chordata > Aves > Passeriformes > Orthonychidae > Orthonyx > Orthonyx spaldingii. Next base: position 18,886 of record VZTJ01004570.1, read on the forward strand.
TCAATGACCACTTTGGCTGTCCCAGACATTGGCTGTGGTTCTTCCAGCAAACACGCAACCAAGGGGCCCCAGCTGCCTGCAGCTCCCCAGGTCTGGCACAAACACAGCCAAGCCATGCAGGTATGGTTCCCAAGGGATGCAGTGCTGACTCCTGCAGCGGAGCAGGGCCTGGCCCAGTCTGCAGCGGGACTCAGTCCCAAGTTGGCAGGGTCAGGCAGTGCCTTTACCCCACTATGAACAGGATGGTTGTTCTCCTGCCTCCCCAGCAGGCTTCTCCCAGCCTCTTCACAGAATCCAGAGAGGGAAAACAGATGGAGCTTTTGGCAATCCCAACTCCAAGATCATTACTCGCAGAGCAGGTGGGTTTTCTCCTCTTCTGAAACGTTTTTCCCTCTGCTGGAGACTCAAATGAGATTCTGGTGCAGAAGAAAGCACCCTCAGCCATGTTGAGACTCACTCTGGGCAGGGTTGGCCAGTGGAGCTAGACCCCATGAACCACAGTGGAGCTCCCCAAAATTCCAGCGTCAGCAGTGGGGCATGCACACTTATTCTGGCCAGTGTATTCTCTGGAGGAGAGCTGAACCCACCTCAAACTGCAGGATGGAATGTCTTGAGGGGACAACTCCGAGAGCATCATGCTGGACAAGGGTGTTACAGGCCTACTGGAGAAAAGGGATATTTCCTCTTCTGAGCAGCACTTTGACCAAGAATTAATAAACCAGAGGGGCTGGCATGCACCACGTCTAGTGTGGGCAGGAAGAGGGGCCACCTGCTCATGACAAGGGTTGCCACAATCAGTCAGACCCCAGCATCACTTTCTGTTGTCCCCTTATCTGCCTGCCCCCACTAAGGCCACAGCCACCGTCACCACTGTGGCGGCTGTGAGCATCACCCTATTGCCATGCCACGCCACTGTGGCAGCACCATCTCGGCTGAACCGACCCCACCGCTTTGGGCAGCCCCACCTGGTGCTCCAGGCTGGCTGCAGCCTCGTCCCAGGAGCGGGCTGACTGCACGAACAAGCACACGTGTGATCACCCGTGCGCGCCGTCGGCGGGCAGGCCCGGCAGCGCTGGCGGCTCTGCAGGCACCGCAGGCGGCGGTGCGCCGTGGCCAGGCGAGCAGGCGAGGTTGCTAAGCGACTCGCTGCCTTCGGAGAGGTGCGGCCCCGCGGCGCGCACGGGAGGATGCTGCGCCCACAGACCACAGTGCCGAGGAGACGTGCCATGGCCGTGCCACCCCAGCCCGAGGACCATGTCTTGGAGAGGCACAACCACCTCTGAGCTGCCAGGCCCCAGGGGGTGCTAGTTGGGAACGGTCCTGCAAACCACAGCAAATTGGTTTCCAGTGTCAGTGACATCAGTGTGGAGGACACATCCTGGGTAGCCCTTGTGCGAGCTGTGTGATCCCCAGGGCTGGTGCATGCACAAGGGATATTGGATCCCTCACACATGAAGGATGTCCCAGGGGTTCTGCATTCCCCCAGTCCTGCATCCCCCAGGACTGACGCATCTCCAGCCCACCTGGGTTTGCTTCTGCCACTCTGTACATAGAGGGAGGTGATGGCAACTGCGGTGCCAATGAGCTGCAGTGTCTTGTCTGCATAATTTCTGGGGTTTTTTGTTTCTAATAGCTCTTTATTGCATTTTCCAACCTAAGCCTTGCCAGGTGTGGGATTACGCTCCTGTGTGCGTCCTGGGTGCCTGTCCACCTGCTCCCCGTTTAGGAGGCATAAACCACAATTTCTCAAACATAATTAAGCAGTGCCTGAACATCCAGCTCATAAGGACAGCATCATTAAGAGAGGCAGGAAGGCAAACGCAGCCAGTAAAAGCTCATAAAATCTCAGTGTGCCATCCCATGTCACTGCCACAACACTACAGCTGCCCTAATGCCACTTTGTGTTGTGACCAGAACAACAGGTCCCACCCTGGTGAAGAGGAGGGGTGGCCTTCCTCTCATTTTGCAAGCAATCTAGAAACAATCTGGGTGTCCCAGGTAACCCTGGGGTGCCAGTTGGTGTGAACCCTCGCACCTCAGCTCCAAGGATGACACAAAGCTGCCACAACAGGACAGCTTGTGGAGGACCTGCCCTCCCTGCTCCAGGTGCTGCTGGCACCTCGCACTGTGGCTGTGGAGAAAATCTTCTGGCACAGCACTGGGATGCCACCACCACAGCCCCCTGGTTGCCTAGTAGACAAAGACTGGTGGCGGGTCCCTGAGAGATGGAGGTGCAGTGATACCCACCAGACCGGTCGCCACAGCAACCCCGGTGCTGAGCATGCTGATGCTGGCATGATGCCATCAGGCTGTGGGTTTGCCACTGCAGTGTTGTCATGGCAGTCAGTTGCAGTGATGTTAGAGCCTGAGCCAGGTCCTGTCACTTACCATCAGCACCTCTGGCCTCTCCCCATACACAGCCCCCCAGCTCCCACCATTCTCCATGTCCCCCATCCATGCTCCTGGGGCTTCTGGCACCTTGCACAAGGACCCTGCCTGGCCCGGGTACTGCACTGTGAGGACACGGCTGACCCTGTTCTGCTTCCTGCCTGTGTAGACAATTTATCATCTAGTAACAACAGGGCTTGGTGGAGGGAACCTGTGGCTGCTGAGGCCCCAGAGTCCTTCATCCCTCCTACAGGGTGTTGGGACATCACATCTCCATTGAGCAACCCAAACTGCCATGAATCCCAAACCACAAACTGCTGAGCATCCAGAACAACTGCACATCATCATGGATTCTTGAACAGCTGCACATCCTGAACCACTGCATATCCTGAACCATGGAGCATCCCAAACTTCCACACATCCCAAACTACTGCTCATTGTGCTCATGTCCCGGACTGCTGCTGAGCATTCCAAACCACCATGCATCCCAAACCTCCACACATTCCGAACCTATGTGTGTCCTGAACAGCTGAGCATCCCAAACCACCAAGCACTCTGAACTGCTGAGCACCCTGAACTGCCAAGCATCCTGAAATGCCACATACCCCAAACCACTGCTCATTCCAAACCACTGTGAATCCCAAAGAACCACGCATCCCAAACACCTCTCACCTCTCGCACACACGGACTGTCCATGCAGCGATGATCCAGAGGGAAATGCTGAAGACCAGCAGCACCGTCCCAGGGCAGATGGTCATGAGTGTCTTCATGACGAAGCGGGTGTTGAAGTTAATCTTGTTGAGTGCCCCAATGCTGCGTGAAGAGGCATCAGTGAAGAGCTTGCTGTGCAGCAGCATCACCCGAGCAATCAGGTAGAGGCGCAGGAACATGGGGATGGACAGGATGATGTCCACATCAGCCTCTGCCCGAGAAGGTGTGTAGGAGAAAGCCAGGCGGGCTGTCCAGAAAAATTTGTACTCCCCAGGGATGGGGTGTATGGCACAAACCAGCATCTCCAGGCTGATGTAGAGGATGCGCTCATACGTCATTGCTATCCGCCAGTCGTCAGCTCCATTGTCGATCACAAAGAGCTACCAAGATGCAAAACCACATGATTACTACCGGCCCCCGACAACTTGCCCAACTGGCATCCCTCCCTCCACAGGCAGTGGGACACCAGACCCAAAAGGAGCTGGGTGTGGCTCAGCCAGGAGCACTGGGGATGGATGGAGAAGAAAAACATGGGAATGAGCCATCACCAACCTCTCTGCTGCCCTGCTAGTGTGTGTCAGGGATGGTCATGTTGCAGGGGACACTAAAAGCTTTAAAGGTGCCTAGCCTCGAGCACACACCCAGGCACAGCATGGGCACGGCTCACTCAAACTCTGGCTGGCAGGAGCTCACCTCCCAGAATGTCCCCCTCACCCAGGCCACAGAGATGGGCAAACCGTTGTGCTACAGAGCACCAGCATGAGCCACCCCAGCCCCTCTGCTCCTGGTGCTGCACTGATTTCACTGACAGTCATCACACCCTGAGTGCCAGGGCAATTTCTGGGGAGTGAACACCAGTCAGAGCATCCAGCTGCTGGTGGTGATGGGATCCAGTTGTCATGGCAACTGACAGTTCATCCTGGGTACACCAACTCCTCTACCATCATCAGTGATGGAATTGGGGTCTCTGCAGGAGCTGGGGAGATGGCAGCTCAGTTGGCCTCTCTGGGATGCCACCAGAGCCCTGGGAGTCACCCACCCTGTCCTGCCTCAGCAGGCCTGTCCTGAGGCTGCCATCGGCTTCTCCCTGGTGTGGTGGGGACACCAGTATCACCCACAGCAGCAGGGATGTGCTGAGGGCCTCTCTGCAAGCAGCACTTGGCAAAGAAGCCACCAGGAAGGGATCCAAGGGGGATGTTGCAGCCGGTGCTACTGTCTGTGTCCTTAACCCTGCAACCATGAAACGATGCTGGCTTGCTCATGGATCTAGGGCTGCACACAGCCAGGGCAGTGGATGAGAGGTGGGTGGGGAGTATGGCCCCAGCTGGCGCTGAGCCCAGGAACAACCCTCCTGCCCTGTCAGAGGCCCCAGTGCACCTGTGCCAGCCACCTCGCTGGCACAGCACAGCACTTGGGGCTCTCCCTAGGGATGGCAGGAGCCACCGGGGCTGACTCACGGAGTGGTTGTCCCGGCCACCTCCCTTTCTGTAGGGAAAACTCTGCTCCTTTTAGCTGCTTTGTTTGAGAAACTGTTTACAAAAATGCTCCAAGCTGTCAAGGGAGATTCTCAGGCATTTAGCAAGCTGACAGCCTATTCCTTCCTGGAAAAGGGTGTTAAAATAAACAAATTAGAAAGAGGAAAAAGGCAGGAGCCTTTTGACTGCATGGTGGGGGGTTGTCATAGGCCAGGGAAGGGAAGGAGCAAGAGAAGATTTAGGCAGGATTCCCCTGAGCCAGACCCTCTCAGTTCTGTACCTGTAAAGCATCAACGTGGGTTTCCACGGAAACCTAGTGCAGTTTGGTGGTACCCAAGGGGGCATTCCCCAGCATCACTGACTCCAGCAGGGGAAGGAACAAGAATGCCGTCCACCACATCTCCAGACAAACAAAGCTCAAGAAAAGCTACTAAGACTCCTCATGGGGACTAAAGTTTCACCAAAAGCATAAACAGCTCCAGACACTCCAAGCACAGGGACAAGCGGTCTCTGTTCCCCCAAAAGACCTTGGTGGGAGCTGGCAGCATGGCCAGCACTGCTCTGCTTCACGTGTTGTGATGATAATGTTGTGCTGGCAGAGGATGGCATATTCTGCCCTAGGCACCAGAGATTGGGGTGCCAAGTGATGCCCCAGCCCCAGAGAAACTGAGGCACAGGAAGACCTTCAAGTATCCCAAAGGACTAATTAACACGATTAGTAGGATTACAGACTAGTTTGGGTCGAACAGGACCTTAAAGCTCATCTCATTCCACCCCCTTCCATGGGCAGGGACACCTTCCACTAGACCAGGTTGCTCCAAGCTCCATTCAACCTGGCCTTGAACACTTCCAGTAATGAGGCAGCCACAAATTCTCCGGGCAAAAGAGAAAGAGGGAATCCTGAGGGAAGAGGCTGAAGACATTGTTTCCCAGAGTCTGGGAGGTCTGACAAGTGCAGTGGCCAGGTGAGCACAATCCCCCACCTCGGCCAAGAGGTACAAGAAGTTGAGGATTCACAGCTCTGGCAGCCCCATTCAATTTCATTTGGATTATCAGCAATTCCTTTATAACACTTTATAACACACAGGGCAATCAGCAGCCAGCACAACTTTGTTTGGAGCAGATCAAGTCAAACTCATCTAACCCCTGTCTTGACAGTGTAACTGGCCCAGCAGAGCAGCTGGGACCATGGTGAGGTTCAGTCCCCGTGTGCAGACAGACAGCAGTGGGACTTTGGCTCTGGTCAAGGCAGGAGAGGTAGGATGACCTGTGTGCCGCCTGGGTGGATGTTGTATTTGCACAACTCACTGCCAGGAACGACAAGCGGAGGAAACAGTGAGCACCGGGGGCACAGCTCGCCTGGCTGACCCCAACCACCGTCATACCGGGGTAAATATTATTCCAGCAAGAACCAGAGCTCTCAAATATTTGCCTTGAGTAACTCACCCCCAGGCTTGGTCCCCATGTGGGCAGGCTGAGCTGAAGTGGGGGTTGTCACGACAGAGGCAGGCAGGGAGTGGGATGCTGCTGCCAGCCCCCTATCTGGCAAAGCCCCTTGGTCCCCCCAGCCCCAGGAGGGACAAAGTGGGATTATGGTGCACTCAGGGCCAGGGGCTTTGACATCCCTTCCCAGGATGCTCCTTCTCCTGACTGGTGATTCATTCCTCCCATGTCCAAAACAGGCTGGCATTGTGCCGAAGCTAGGTCGCACAGGGAAGCACAGCCTTCCTGGAAAAAACTGGGAGTCCTTTAACTTCCCAGGGAGGAAGAGAGTGTGCAGCCCTGATTAGGAAAGGATTTCACAGCTTTCCTTGGCACTTTGACTGGTCCAAGCTCTTCCTGGCTACCGTCTCTCTCAGTCACCAGCATATCTGTCAGGCACCTGGGGCCCAGACAGACCTCTCGGTGCCTGGCCTGACTGCCCCCCAAGACCCTGACAAAGAGGAAGGAGGCTTCATGCAGGATGTGAGCTCAGGTACTGTGTCCCACTCAGGTGGTTGGCAAACCCCACAGCGCACCCCAGCAGCCCCTCGCTGGCACTGGTGATGCCAGGACTTACCTGCACCTCCCGTGTGTGATAGGCAATGATGAGGCCCAGCAGGATGATGGTGGAGAGGCTTATAAGGCATTTCAGGGCCAGGGAGAACATGGAGTCCTGCAGGGTGAAAGCAGGGAAGGCATTAGGGCGTACACAGCTGTGGGACTGTTGGCACCAGATTTCACACCCCAAAGAAGATGTTGCCCCCCAACACCTGCTATGCCCATCCTCAATGGCACATTTGCTGCTTCAGCTTCCCCCCTAAGCAGCTGGACACGGTAGTAAGGGCACTATCAGTACCATCAGCATCACTCGCACCTCCAGCATCACTGGCACCACTGGTACCACCAGCACCATGTGCCCTCTCTCCAAAACTCTTTTTGAATTCTATTCTGCTGAGTGCAGTTCCCAGCCTCCCCTCTGAGATATGCAATGCCGGTGCCCTGGCTCCATCTAGCCTAAGCCCAGTATTATGGCATCCAAACAGATGATCTAACTAGACCCTCCTGCTAATGTAAAGCCTAAGTCTTATGTAAATTAAACCAGCTCCTGATTCACTGATGGCTGAACTGGCGGATCCCCAGGACCCCACTGGGAAAAGCAGGATTCACTCTTCCCTTTGGATACTGGTAAACTCATGTGCGTGCCAGCTACAATCCAGCCCCACTGATGCTAGGGCATTGGCAGCCCTTCACCAAGGTGTTATTCCCAAACCAACCCACCTTGCTCCTGCACCTGTCCCACACCTCCACGCCATCCCCAGATGCTGAGCCCCAGCATGGTGAGGCCTGGCACACTCATGGTGTGCTAAGACCTGGCACACCCATGGCATGCTATTCTTGGCTCCCCAGTGTGCTGGGCTGGCTTCGGCCTTGCTTGGCTCCCTCTCCCCAGTGTTCCTCATCTCCACAGGGTTTTTGCACGCAGTGAAGGGACTATTTGCTGCGGAGGCGGCACCACATTGTTAACAACTTGGCTCTGGCTGTGCAATTGTGTGGATATAATGGCTGTTGCTGTGAAAAGTGCTGGGACTAAACACTAGCTATTAACAGGCAAACTCCGGGGCAGCATCGTGCCAAGATAGCTCTGGCGAGATCCTTCTCAGGGACACAAACCTTGCCTGATGCACAGGCACCCACTGCCCCACCTGGCAAGTGTTACATACTGGTTTTACCAATGCCTCCTGCCAGTGCTGGGTCTGAAGAGACCTATCAGGAAGAGCCTGGATCCCATGTTCGCAGCAAACAACGTGAGGTCTTGGCCAAAGTGAGGCAGGACCTCAGTACCCCTGACACATCCTGCTCCACCATGTGGGTGGCAGGATGCTTCACTCCAGTGGTGCTGCATAGGTGGTGGGAAGCAGCAATATTTGTCCCGTGGGCAGGAGAGGCCCTGTCCTGCCCACAATCAACTGACAGGCAGGGAGAAGGCAAACCCTGGCCACTGTGCCCTTGCTTTTCAGCTCAGCCCTGGCTCCCTCTGGCTGGGAGCCTGCAGTGGCATGGCTGGGGCCATGGGGGAGAGTTGGAGCTGTGCTGACATTCCCATATGCACAATGGATGCCACCCCTGATCACACGCGCTCCCACGCTCATCATCGTGTCCCTGCTGGTGAGTTTTGGTTTCTCACCGGGGGCTGTTGTGGGGGGGATTTATACACAGTCACCTACTGCTGCAAATCCAGCCAAGGGCCTGCAGAGGCCAGAACCAGGGACTTTCATGCACCCTGTGGTTGTCAGCACAATTGTTTGTGTCACAGTGGGGCAGGGGCGCAGCAGCGTGTCACAGCTGCTGCATGGCAGCAGCGCTGACTCACAGGGTCTTCCCCAGCTGACACAGCAGCTCAGCGTGATGGGGCCAGTGAGCACAGCAGCGGTGCTGCTGGCAGCTTGGTAAAGGGTGGACAGTTCCTCAGGCACCAGGCATGCAGGCACATGGAGCCTGCGAGGGTAGCTGCAACTCAACAGGTAGCAGATGCAGGTGGGGGACAGTGGTTTGGCTTTGCTTCTGCCAAAGCGGACTGGGAACCACCAGAAAAAGACGCTCGTATTTGAAGCATCTTTCTCTCTCAGCAAGGGTGTCAGGGATGCCAGCTTGGCACCAAGGCATGCCCCTGCCTCAGACGGAGCAGCGGAACTGCTGTCCACAGCCCCCATATGCCCACTGACCCTGGTAGCCATGGAAAAACAGGGCTCAGGAACCCCCCCACCAGGCACCTCGGTGGGGAGGCAGCAGGGTCCCCCTAACCCACAGGACCTCCAGGGACATACCTCCCTTCCTCCACCTTCTCTGCTCACACTGCCCTCCCCACTGCCCATGCCGGATAATGGCAGGAAGTGGTGAGCAGCCCCTTCCCACCCTGCTTCTTCCCCTCCACTGGCAGCACTGTGGAGTGGGGACCCCCACTGGCTGCACCCCAGCCCCCTCAGCAGTGCCATCCCACTGAGGCCCATGGGTGCTGGTGGGGGTGCCGATGCCTTCCCCTCTCTGGATAGGTATAAATAACATGACAGATGTCTATACAAAGAGTTATTCATATCGCTGCCAACCAGCACAGCCCGGGAGCAGGAGCTGGAAGGGACGTGGGGGGTAGAATTATAAATAAAAAACATTGTCCTGCAAAAAAAAAAGGAAAAAAAATGACAGGAAGGGGTGAGAAGGAGGAGGAGGAGGAGGCGGGAGGGGGTGCTTCGCTGCACCACCGAGGGCACAGTGCTTTGAGGAGCACACTGCCAGGCCAGGACAGGCACCACAGACCTCAGTGGGTCAGTGCCTGCTGCTGCAAGTGCATGGGGCAGGACTCGACAGAGCACCCGCCAGCACAGAGCCCGTGTGCCTCCAGCCAGGGGGTCGCCCTGTGCAACACCTGTGGCTGTGGCATCCACTAAAGCTCTGGGAACACCCTGTCAGTCACCAGCCAGCCTGTTCCACTCCAGATGGGCCAAACAGCTCCATGTTTATCCCATGGGATACTAGATGGAGCAAGTGGCTCCACGCTTACCCCACCAGGCACCATCTGGTGCCACCAGCTCCACATACACACCCCTGGCCCCGCTGGTACCTTGGAGTAGAGCCCCCAGGAGAGCTCGGTCTCAATGACCATGACGACAATGCCAAACATGCCGAAGATGAGCGCGTAGTCGCTGAGGCGCTTCCTCTTCTCGAATAGTGCCCGACGGTGCCCAAGCCGGTAGCCAATGTTCTGTGCCTTGCGCTTGGGCCCCTTGGC
>VZTJ01004570.1:33042-49352 GCA_013397795.1 Orthonyx spaldingii
TGCACCCCCTCTCTCCCCGCAGCCCTTCCTCCTCTCTGCACTCCTTCATTCCCTCTCAGCACCTTCTTTGCCCACAGCACTCCGTTCCCCTCTGCTCTCCCCTCACACTCCCTACTCCTCCTCTGAACTCCCATTTCCCCAGCTGTCTTCCCCCAGTGCCCTCCCTTCCCCCCAGCACTCGCATTTTCCCCACACCGACACAGCTCTGCCCAGCGGTGACTTTATTCATGGTAGGAGTGCAGCATCACAGTGCATTTGGTTGGGAACGTGGCTCTACTTGGCCCTACAGGGTGCAATAGTAGCCACCAGACCCCCATAAACGGCACGTGGGGAGCCCTTGTGTGGGGGTGCCGGCACACTACAACACTGCCCCCCTGGCTCTACCCACCCGTGCCGTGCTGCCTTGGGGCTCTCCGGCTCCACATGTTCCCAGAAGTGCTGCAAGAGAAGGGGAGGTGTGATGGGGTGCCAGAGAGGGGAATCCCCTGGCATGTCAGCCTGACATGGTACTGGGCACCACCCGCCACAGCTCACCCACTGTAGTGCCGCAGCACGTACTCCTCGAAGCCATCAACTGCCTCCTTGTCACCCCACTCCTGCCACGCCACCTCCTCAAGCAGGTCCTCCACATCATCCACAAAATCGACAAACCGCAGGCAGTCATGGGCAAAGACACCATCAGCCCTAAAGCCCCCATCAAGCTGCGGTGCCAGCCTCCCGAAATGCCTCCCCAAGCCCAGCTGCCCCATGAAGCTCTCCACCAGCTGCAGGAACTGCACCTTCTGCACTGGCTCCAGTGCAGCCCCAAGCACTTCCCGGCCCTCCTTGTGGGCACAGTCAGTCACCTCGGAGCAGCCCTGTGGTGCCCGGTACCGTCTGAGCCAAGGCAACTCACAAGAACCATGCTGGGGGTGGCTGTGAGACAGCTTCCCCCAGGCTTTGCCTGGCTTGTGTTCATGGGAGATTCGGGGATCCTTCCTGTGTCCGTGGGGCTTGCCATGCTGCCTCCTCTCCTGCTCATGGGGGGACCCCCTGGCACCACGCTGCTTGTGCCACCTGCTCTCCTTCTCCACTTTGAATGGCTTCTTCCAGGATGTGGGGAAGGACCCCAACCCCTCTGCCTCCAGCACCTGGGCCAGGTGCTGTTCCAGGGTTCTTAGCTCCTCCACAAGCCCCTTGAGATTCCCAGAGCCCTGCACATGATCCAGGGTGTCCGCTAGCTCCTGCTGCAGTGAATCCAGGCTGCCACGCCTCTGTGCCGTGGCCTTGCTGCGCACTGGTGCACCAGTGGCATGGGGCTGCTCTGCTGCTCTGGCTTCCCTGGGGCTGCCCAGTGCCCCTGCGGCCTGCAGGTTCCACAGCTCAGCCTGGGCCTCCCATAGCGCAGTGACCTCCCGCTCCAGCGCCGCACGCAGCTGCACATTCTCCGCAGCCAGACTCTGCTGCTGCGCTCCAACCTCTGCTGCCTCACCCTCACTGTTGTGCAGCAGAGCCCCTAGATCGTCCTTGTGGGCCTGGGGCAAGGGTGAGGGGCTGTGAAAGAGGTGGTAGCTGGAGAGCAGCACCGGGACACAGCACTGGGACATGGCACTGGGCACCAACCTGCAGCTCTGCCTGCATGAGCCGGATCTCCTGGTTCTCTTTGGCCAGCTTGTCCAGAAGTTGGCTCATGGACTGCACGCTCTGGGGGACCCCAGCATCTGGCAGAGGAGGCTTCTGCTGTGAGTCCTGGAGGACAGAAAGGCTGGGAGCCCTGAGGGTGTTGAGGACACCCTCTGCCCCCACTCAGTCCAGATCAAGATCCCTCCTTACATTGCTGTCTATGGACAGCAGTGGCTCCTGCTCCCCAGCAGCCAAGTCCCAGCTCCCCACACTCTCCACAGGACCTGCAGAGGAGGACGCTGGTCTGAATGTCCAGGCTGCTGCAAGATATCCCCCTGCCCAGCTGGGCTAGTCCCCTGTACTCACCATCTGCCATGTCGTAGATACCACCTGGGGAGAGGAGAGGACAACGATGGGGATGTCTGGACCCCACCCTGTCCCTGGGGCTTTGCCACTGGGACCCCCACTTACCAGTGATGATCAGCAGCCCCACAGCAACCAATGCCAAGGCACCCAGCAGGTATTTGCTCATACTGAGCCCATCATCACCAGTGTCTGGTGTCGGGGCAGGAATGACAGTGGGGGGTCCAGGATGGGGCTTGTGGCCCTGCCGCCACCGCAGCCCCTCCATGTCATTGTCACTGCTGGTGCAGCACGTGTCCTCCATTATTGGCCCTAGGGGGATATGGGGGGATCTCCAGAGAGAGTCTGCACCTAAGCACTCCAGCAGGGATTCCCTCAGGCCAGTCCCCTGTGAGGCCCTGACCTGCCTGGGGGGTCTCAGAGCAGGGTTGTGGCTCAGCCTCAGCATTTGGCTCCTTCAGCTTGTTGCCCTCCAACACGCTGGGTTCTGCAGAGCCATCCAGTGCAGGCAGTGACTGGGCCCTGGAGACCTCACACTCCTCCGGGTCCTGCAGACACAGGCACTGGCATGTGGGTTGTCCCTGTGCGAGGAGCAGCCCACCAGTCCCAGCTCAGCCCCAGATCCCCGGTTCTGACTCACGCCCTGCCTGCTGCCCTCGGGGCACAAGGTCTGGCTGGGGAAGGTAGTGGCACCGTTGGTGGTCACAGCTGGGGAGAGGCAGAGCATGGGGATGAGACAGTGGCACAGGGAGGTGACAGCAGGCTTGCCCCATACCCATGGTAGCTGCCTGCCTGTGACTGTGTCTCGGGTGCCTTCATCCTCCTCCTCTGGTTCCTCATCCTCAGACCCGTAGGAGGCTGAGTCCTGCTCTGGACCCACCGTATCAATGGGCAGACCCTAGGGGAAGGGGGGACATAGGGAGACACCTTTAGCCCTGACCTCCATGTACCCCACTCTGTCTGCAGCCCCAGGTAGGCTCTGGGGAGTCTGCCCAAGGGTCTCCAGCTCTGGGGGGCTGCCCTAGGGGCTCCAAGCCCTCACCTCGCTGCCCACCTGCACCCCGCTGCTCTCTGAATCTCGGGGATCCAATTTCTCTGCCATAGAGATGGTCCAGTGCTACCTGCAAGGAGATGGATGCACAGACGCACGGACAGTGGGACACGACCCAGCTCCAAGTACCAGCTGGATGTGACCGGGAGAGTCATGGTCCCGGTGCCAGCCAGTCCCCCCATCCTGTGGCTGGGGGTTTTCAGGGAGCCGTCTGGGTGCACCGGCTCGGCGGCTCCACCCCCACTGACACCAGCTGCCGCCGCGGGGTATTTTTAGCCGGTGATGCCGCCTGGCAGGTGTACGGGAGACGCTGGGCCTGGCGCAGGGAAACCAGGGGCCCCGGTCGAGATCCCACCGCCCCACAGCAAAGCAGCAGCACCGGAAGGGGGTCTCGAGCAGCCCCCGACCCCCTTGCTTCCCCCCCGTCCGGGAACCATTACTGGCCTGGGGGCGACGGCCCCGCCGGTGACAACCCCCTCCCNCCCGCCGCGTCCCTCCGGGAACTCTGCCCGCGGCCCCTGCGGTACCTGCACCCGCCGCGTCCCTCCGGGAACTCTGCCCGCGGCCCCTGCGGTACCTGCACCCGCCGCGTCCCTCCGGGAACTCTGCCCGCGGCCCCTGCGGTACCTGCACCCGCCGCGTCCCGCCGGGAACTCTGCCCGCGGCCCCGGCGGTACCTGCACCCGTCGCGTCCCGCCGGGAACTTCCCCGGGGCCTCCGCCGCCCTCGGGACGGGGCGCGCACGTGACGCGAGCAGCCAATAGCGGCCCGTGGCGGAGCCGCGCAAGGGTGGCGGGGGGGGAAGGCGCGCGCGGCCCGCCGGGCCCGAACACCCGCCACGGCCCCCCCACCCGGTACCGGACAGACACACACCCCCGGCCACCTCCCTCGGACACACACCGATATCCGCGTTTAAGAGTTTTATATCGACGGTACAAAAATTTCCATTCACGATTGGCTTAAACGGATGGACCTGGGGTGGGGAGTGGGTACCGGGACCATCCCGAGCACCGGAGCACAGGGCACGGGCACTGCCCCGTGAATGTAGAAGGGGGCACCAGGATCGCTGCACAGCCCAGGAGGTGCTCCCTGCAAGGGCAATGACTTAACTGGGGTCAACATTGCAGAGCACCAGGAAGCGTCAGCCCTCACAAAGCCGGTGCACTGGGGCCAGAGCCGTCCCCACAGCAAAGGGCTGGCGACGGCCTGGCCACCACCGTCCCTGGTCCCCTGGTGGGTCCAGGTGGCAGGCAGTGCCCAGTAAGCGGCCACAGCCAGTGTATGGAGGTGCCTCTCTGGCTGGCAGGGGGCAACAGCTACAAAAATGGGGGTTTGGTCCTAAATCAGTGGGGGAAGATGTACATGGTGGCTGAATGGTGGCTCAGCCGTCATTGGCGGTCACCAGCTGTCCCATGCCCTCCCGGATGTAGACCGATTGGATCTCCTTTGTCTTGAGGCAGAAGTCGCAGGCCCAGACGGCAGAGGCCTCAGTGGTGAGCAGCCCATAGGCATTCTCGGTCATCCCTGTGCACTCTCGGTGGAACCATTTCTGGCAGGAGGCCTCGCACAGGATGGCATCCTGGTCATCGTTCACCTCGTTGCGACAGGCCCCGCAGGGGTACACGAGACCCGGTGGCGGCTGGTGCCCTGAGGTGCTGGTGGCCTTGCCGGGGGGTGGCAGTGGGAGGCTGTTGGTCTCAGGGGTGCTGGCACTGCGGCCAGCACTGTTGGGGGTGAAGCCAGGCTGTGTCCCATTGACAGTGGCAGGGGAGCCTGAGTGCTGCTCCTGGGCAAAGGTGCTGGGGGGAGGGTTCTTGCCTCCCTCTTCGCTGCTAGCGGGGAAGCTGGGATCCGCCCCAGGGAAGGGACTGGCTGTGGGGGGCAGGGGTGGCATGTTCTGCCCGGGGCGCTGCATGGGTGATTGTCCAAAGAGGTTGCTGGGCTGGTTGAAGCGCTGAGCCACTGCTGGTCCCCCGGGGGGGTTGAGGGCTGGCCCGGGACCCATGTCCCCTCGGGGGGGCTGCCCCATAGTGGGGGACATCATGGGCCCGAAGCCTGCAACAGGCCCCTGCATGAGCTGCCCCATAGAGGGGCTGAAGTTCTGTCCAAGAGGCTGGCTGAAGGGCTGCCCGGCGAAGGTCAAGCCTCCCGGCTGCACATAATTGGGATTCTGGGGGGACATACTAAAGGCCGGGCCCATCTGCCCGGGGGCGAAAGGGGGGGGCTGCCTCCGCAGGGCCTGGGGACCCCCGCCGTAGCCAGGGGGCACCTGCGGCGACATCCCTCCCTGCACGCGGAAACCGCCGAAGGGGACGGGACTGCCCAGGAAGGAGGCGGGGGCCGCCCCCACCTTCGGGGCCCCAAAATCATCCTCGAAGGGATTGGAGGCCACCAGGTGGTCCACCATGGGGGTGGGCGGCGGGGCGAACTCCGAGAGGTGCGAATAGGCAGGGCCCTGCAAGGAGAAAGCGGCGGTCAGGGTTGCTGCGGCTCCCGTCCCGGCCCCCGAACGGCCCCGAGCCCGACTCTACCTGCGTGTTGGACTTGCGCCGCTTTTTTTCGGGGCTCTTCATCTGCAGCCCTGCGGGGACAAGCGAGGCCGCGTCAGCGAGGCTTGGGCGACCCCCACCCAGCCCAGTCCCGGTCCACCCGCACTCACCTGCCTTCCCCTGCTTCCGGCCGGGTCCGCCGGCGGCAGCGCTGCCTGCGGGGTGCGGAGGCCCCGGCGGGGGCGGCGGGGCCGGGACGGCTCCCTCCAGCTTCTCTGCGTGCGGGGCCGCCATGGCCCTCACAGCGCGCGCGCCGCCGCCATGGCCCGACCGGAGCCGGAACCCGCGCGGGGCCATCCCACCACGCAGAGGGAGGGCGAAGAGCGCGAGAAGCGTCAATCACCACGGCCTCCCCCCCGCCTCCCCCTCGGCAGGACCGAACCAAGTGCGGCGAAAGGGAGGGCGGGGCGGTGAAGGGACAGACGAGACAAAGCTCGTACGAGGTCCGGGGCGGAGGGGAAGGAGCAACGACGAACTGTGGGGCCCGCAGGGGAGACAGGGCGGAACCAGCCGCCCACAGTGACCCCCCAGCTCACACCAGCCAGGGCCTAGAGAAATACCAACTTTAATACAACCGCCAATTCCTTTGGTATAGCGGGGCCAGGGGCCTGGGGCTGTGAGGGGCAGGGCTGCGCTTTGGCTTGGGGGAAGTTACACTGTGCATGCGGGGGGGGCGGGGGGGGTCCTCCCACCAACCCCCCAGGGCTGCCAGAGCTGCCCGTGCCCAGCTGGGACGGGCAGGGAGGAAGGGGACGTGGTAGCACGTGTCTTGGAGCACAAGCATGTCACAGATGGGGTACAGGGTCCTGGGAGCACGTGGGATGCTCTGTCCCCAGACCCTGCCCTTGCATAAGAGTGTGGGACCTGCGGGGTCAAGGCACAGAGTTAACATGTAAAGTGATCCGGTACAGTCGAGGGCCTCGTGCTCGGGGGAGCAGAGCCCCCTGTGGGCCCCTTCCTTAGCCCAGGGGCCAGAAATAAAGACAGGCTGCCTCTGGCTCAGGGGGGCTCAGCCCTGCCAGCCCTGAGCCCATGCGGGCAAGCACAAGAATGGCTGTGACATGACAGCAGGACTGGGTTTTGGTAGGAGCTGAGCTGCTCTGCAAAGGCTGGAGCTGGAGGGGCAGGGGCTTTGCAAGAATAGTTCCCCACCCTGCAGGCACTCATGGCCTGAGCCCCCCATGGCCACCAGCTCCACGTGGTGAAAGGAGAGCGGCCCTGTCCTCAGCCAAGTCCATGCTCAGTCCTGAGTGAAGGACCTAAAAGAGTCTGAGGGCTTCCTGGGGCACAGAACAGGGCCAGAGGGCTGCACATTGGGGGTGCTGTGCACTGGGGCACCCAGGCGCTCACAATCTCCTCTCCACTGGCTGTTGCAGGCACATCTCACTGCCAGCCGAGATGATGGGCAGGTGATTGTCCACGTGGTAGCTGATGAGGTGGCTAACACTCTCAAAGCGATGATCTTTTGTCCGCACCTGGGGGGGCCGGGAAAGGGGCGCTCAGGAGGCTATCAGTGCCCACACAAGGCCAAAGCCACCACTCCTCATGGCATAGGCTAGGCACAGACCTGGGGCTGCACTTTCATACCCATGCTCCACCAGGCCCTCTCCATCCCCAAAGCTAGCCGAGTTGTCCCCTGATGAGCAGTGCAGAATCCCAATGCTCTGGTGGCTCTTGTAACCCCTAGGACCCCCCCAGGTGTCCCAAGCTCCAACCCCAGGCCCCAACATGGACTCACCACTCCCTCGGGATCGACGAGCAGCAAATGCTTGGGCTGCCCACCCTGCAAGCCAGTCAGCACATACTGGCCTGGGGTGGTGGTGCTCTCCCGTACCAGAAAGTCTCCATTCACCTTCAGCAGCTTCTCAGCCTCCTTGCGGTTCATCTTCCCATGGTACCAGGTCTCTCGTCTCAGCTGCTCCTCCATGGAGGCCACCACCTGGGCAGGGGGCAGCCCCACAGGCACAGATGGGGGCACACGCAGGGCATCTTCGAAGGGCTCTGCAGGGAGGAAGGAGCAGGGGACTGTGATTAACCCCAGAGCCACCTACCCACTACCCTGGCTGTGGCTACCGTTCTACTCACTCATGTCAAAAAGGTCTCTCTGTGTGCTGCCATTGGCTGTGGCTGGGGTGCTGGCAGCTGAAGCTTGGCGTGCCTTGTCTATGTTCTGCACGTTGACATAAGATGGGTCATCAAACAGGTCTGTGCGGCCAGATGTGCCTGCCGGAGCTGGGTATTTCTCTCTCCCTGCTACCAGGAGCACTGTGGTCAGCAGGGCTTCAGCCCACTTTGGCCCCCCACCAGTGCCCACCCTCAGAGCACTCAGGGTCCATGAAGCAGGACGGAGACTGGCCACACCAATCACATTACCTTGAGCAGGAACCTGCTGCTTCTGGGGCTCATACTCCCCACCGGATGACTGGCCGACAGGCTGCAGGGAGAGGCAGTGATGAGCCCGCACCCCCTTTCTTGCTCATCCCCCTTCCTGCTCCCCACACCCCAGGCTGCTAGACACACTGGGGAGACATGAATAACCTTCAGCAGAATCCATGGCCCAGAGCCTCACCAGTGTGGCACCCAAGAGATTTGGGGTCTGAGCAGCCCCATCCTGCAACCGCATGTCCACGAGCCCCCCAATGGGAGGTTCCTTGCCGGGGAAGTCATTGTAGTACTGGTGATCTGGGGCTGGTTCCTCCTCTTCTTCATCCCAGGCAGAGCCATCAAATCCTGCCATCCTGGGAGAGCATAGCACAAATAAGCCCGTGACAACAGCCATGGCTGCATCCCCTCTCCAAAACCACCTTCCTCCTTCTCACACAACCCTGCCCTGACCTGTCATGGGGAGTCACCAGCTTTGGGGGGTTCTTCAGGTACTGCTTGAAGCGCAGCTCGAAGGCCTGCCCGATGGTGCTGATCACATCCTGTGCCAAGCCTTCAGGACACTCCAGGATATGGCAGGCTGGGTAAAAAATGGTGGGATGGGATTGTGGAACTCCAGCTCTAAGGTTCTTCACTCCTAAGCCTGCCCTGTACACCCCAGAGCTTCCCTATGGGTCAGTTTCCCCCCTACACTGAGCTGATCCTAAACACCTCCAAAGTGGGGCTTTGGCATTGAGGACCTTTGCAGCACCCTCACCTCTCTGATTGACGGGGTCTTTGGCAACATAGGCAACATATTCAGCTGTGTCCTGTGGGTGAGATAGCAGCAATGAGAGAGGGCTGCTGGGGAGCACTGGGCCAGAGACCTCGGGAAAGGGCAGGAGAGGCACTGGTCCCCTATACAGGGCATGGATGGGGACCCTGCGTACTCACCGGGTCTCCCCCTGACGCAAATGATATAGACTGCATGTGGTGGTTGGCGATGATCTGCAAGGTAGAGAGCTTGTTGGACACAGCCAGGAATTTCTTGTTACTCACCCAGGGGTGGCACATCCCACTCCTCTCAGGGTTGACCTGCCATGGGGGCTCAAAATACTCCGGAGCCCTCGTTATGAGCCACAGACCACCAGGAAAAGGACTGGGACATCACCAAGGAGTGGGCTCAAAACCAGGAGATCTGGCCCCAGGCAAGGGGACTTGGGTCTCACCGTCTCCAGGAGAGATCCCTCATAGCATACACGATATTCCTTCCACCTCTTCAGCCCCAGGGACTGCAGGGAGGTGGGCACTCATCACATAGCCCACCCAGACATTTCCTGGGGAAGCTGGGGGCACCCCCTGCCCCAGCAAGACCTGGGGTGAGGTACTTGAGGATTCCTACTTGTCCAAAGCCAGCCCAACCATTCCCTGCTCTCACCTGCTTGCAGTCTGAGGCCATGAGGTTGAGGCTGCTGGTGGAGATGGTCAGGGTGATGGGCATGCCTGCAAATTTCAGGTTGCTCTTGCCCAGGATGGAGTTCAGGGAGCGGCTGCAGGGCTAGGGGCAAATGGTAGTGTGGAGAAGGGGCTCCCCAGACCAGACAGCCCAGCAGGAGGACAGGGCATATCCCACTGCTTCCACAGCAGAGACAGGCACCTTATCCTCACCACTGGCCCTGGCCCAAGCCTCAGCTGGGAGATCAGAGCCCTGGGCTGAGTAGCACAGCACTGCCAGCTGGGCTGGGATCTGGTCTTGGCCCTGTGCCCAAACCAGCCATGCACGCTCCCCCAGCAGCTCCCCAGCCTGGCCTCACCTTCCTTCTCCTCACGGCTCCCTTGGCACCAGGTACAGCCTCACATACCAGCCCAATGGCCTCCCTACAGTGAGTACAGTGAGATGTCAGTCCCCCCAGTGCCCGCCTGGCCCCCAGACCCCCAACCACAGGACTGAGGACACAGGGGTCAGCACAGGAAAGACAGGGTGACAGGCAGTGCTAGCTGAGGCTCTTCAGGTGGGCAAAGTGCACTGGTATTAGTATTTGAAGGGCTGCAGCAGCCCCTGGCCCCCACTGAAAGCCCCACATGCTACCAGAGGCTTGTGTAGGGCTTGGACAACTTCCTCACCCCTCCCCAAAAGGAGCAGACTCTGGGGAGAGCCAGAGCTCACCTGGTGACTTGTGTCCTGGTGTTGAAATCCAGAGCCCTCATGGACTGGAGCACTTCCACACAGCCCATGTACTGTGCAAGAGAGCAAGGTGAGCTTGGCCAGCCATGGGGTTTGCCCCCATGCAGCCAGGGAGGGGGCTGGGGCTTCAAGCATCCCAGTTCTGCAGCAGTAACTTCCCTGGGAATCCCACTGCCTATTGCCCTGCCGTGTCCCCCGCCCCTCCCCCAAAGAGCATGGTGCATCCTACCACCAGGAGGTCCCCAAATCCCCACAGTGACCCTTCCCTCTCTCCCCCAGTCCCCAGCACTCACCCGGACGTGGTAGGAGACTCCGGAGCCCATGACCTTGTCATCGGGATGCAACCAGCCACGGGTGGGCTTATTGACAAAGCTGCCATGTCGGGTCCATTCATCACCCCCCAGCTGGCCACCTTCCACCCGCGTCTTCTTCCCACAGCTCAGCTTGTTCATATCCTGGGAACAGACAGTGACAGGTCTTGCTGAGCCGGAGCTGGCAGCCCCCCCTGGCACCAGTGCTGGCCTCCCGGGGAGACCAGGTTCCCCTGGGCTGCTGCCGGCTGAAGAGCCCCGCAAGCTGAGCAGGTTGGCAGGATTGGAGAGCTTCAGGTTGGCCATTTTGGGGAATAAGGAGCAGAGGGTGGTAGGGCTCTCCTCCAACTCAGGTGAGAGCTCCCCGAGAGGTGCAGCGTGGCTGAGGGAGGAGGAGGACAGAGAACCAGGTAGAGACTGCATGCTTGCAAGGGACTCCACTGGGGAGGGTGGAACTCCCAGGCCCCCCATGGCCTCCTCCAGAGAGGAGACAGACTCGTTCCGCAGGTGGCTGTATTTGCTCTTTTGCAGGAGATCCATGCCGGAGAGAGGTGAGAAGGGCCAGAGCTGCCCTGTCCAGAGTGGCAGTAGGGTGGATGCAGCCAGCTGGGTCTCACAGGGGCCCCACGGAGAGTCCGAGTGCCTGCAGCTGCCAGGAAGCTGCCCCCAAGCAGGAGCCTCGGCCGAGCTCTGCGCTAGGTCCACACCAGACTGGCATGGCTGGCAGGGAGAGCTGGGCCTGGGAAGCTGGGCAGCGGGTCCAGGGGCTGCCCAGCACTGTGCAGGCACAGCCGATCGATCGTAATCGGCGTCAGCAAGGATGTGCAGATCTGTTCAGACTGAGAGTAACACACCACAGCAGGGAGGAAATGGGGCCGCAGCAACACCCCGGGGAGCCGCTGGCACAGGGAAGGAAACTCAGAATGCTCTGTCCCCAGCCTGGAGGTCCTCAAGCCCCTTGCCACTACAACACCGGGCCAGCAACAAATCCCATTGTCTTCCTCCAGGGCCAGATCCAAATCCCTCTGCCCTGCCGCTGGGTTCAGCACGGCCACCCTCTGCCCCACAACTCACTCCAGCCCCTGTCCCACTGCCCGCTAAGAGAAGATCAAAGGCATGAATATTTAAAGCACGGAGACAAAGCAGACACAGAGCGCATCCAAGCCCATCCCAGCCCCGCTCTGAGCACTGTCCAGGAGAGAACAAGGTCCTTCTGTGGAAGCCAGCGCCACGCAACCCACGTGCTGGTGGTGAGCAGCCGCTGTTGGCTCGCCAGGCTCTGCTGGGGGGAGTAGCAATGCTGAGATGACACCGGTGCTTGCAGCTTCCTGGAATACAGGGACATGCAGTCCTTTGAGAGCACAGATCTTGCCTGGAGGGCTGGTAGGAGAAAGAGGAGGACGGCCAGGAGCAGGATACAGGTAGGCTTTGTGCCGGGTGAAGCAGGGCTCAGCACGAACGCCCAGCCGTGGTGGGGAGCTGGTGGGAGAGGCTGCAGCTAATCACTGCTGCTTCCCGCATCCCAGCTGTTCCTCACGGGAGAAGAGATGAAGGGGCTGCGGCTGATCGGAAGACCTATGCTGACTCACAGGCGGCGGGGCAGGCTCTGCCCGCGGCAGGGGCTGTGATGGGGCTGGGGCGCAGTGCAGGAGGGGCTCCCAGTGAGGGGTGGGGACGCAGTGCTTATCTGGAGCAGAAAAATCAAGGTCACAGGCGGAGCTAGTGGGAGCAGGTGGCGAGAATTTTGCCAGGGGCAAAAATTGGCCCCTTCAATGTCAGGGAGCTGGGCAAAGCTCCCACCCGTGGATCAGGGGGCTCAGGGGCAGGTCTCCCCTGTTCCCCTATCCTTGATGCACTTGCATGCAGCAGGAACTTGGGCCAGCCCAACTGTGCTGCCCTCCACAGCCTTGGCCCCACTGAAGGACAAGAGCTCTCCCCCCTGCACCACCTATGGGATAAGGCAAGGATTTTAGAACCCAACTCCTGACACCATGAGCAAGAGCCTTAGCAACCACCAGGTGTTCTGGCCACCAGAACTGGTTAAATCCAGGCTAAGGAAAGCTGCTTGGAGCCTTTGCCCAGCACTGCTTGGCACTGGCTGCTCCACTTCACAAAGCCTGGCATATTGCCATGGGGACAGGGAAAGGAAAGCCAGAATAGGGCTGGAAATTGCCACCTATGTGATGCAAGGGGCTGTGGCACATGACAGTGGACCCGTCACTGGAACATCTCCTTGGCCATGCATACTAGCTATGTGAATGTCAGCCCCCTCCCCCCTCCCCAGTCTCAGCCATGGGGGTCCCACAGGCACAGAGAGCCTGTGATGGCTATTCCTCAAAGTGCTTGTCCCCTCCAGGGGCCCCCAGTTGTTCGGCACTGTGACCTTCCTGTGGCCGCAGCACCAGTCCTCTAAAGGCAGAAGCCTGGAGCCAGGAAGCTGCTGGCCCAGTGCGGGGCAAGTGCAGCCCTGCTGCCAGGGGAGTCTGGCTTGGTGGAGTCAAGTGGCCACAGAGCCGTGGTGTTTGCCCACGAGGGACTGGCCACTGGTTGATGTGGGCCTGGGGGTGCCCAGCATGGCAGCTGTGTGAGCCCTGACACTTCCCCAGGATAAGAGCAGGAGGGAATTGCAAGGGGGCAGGAGCGTCTCCTTGGTCCCTTCCCACCACCCCAGGGCTTGAAGCAGCCATCACTTCCAGGCAGTAAAGGGCTGATGAACCTCCCAGCTGAAGCCCCTGCTCAGACACATCTCTGCTTTTATAAGCTAGAGTAATTCCTGACTTTCTCAGAACCTTCAAGGCCAGTCCACCCACATCACTCAACAGCCTGTGACAAGATGCATTGCTGCTCCCAGCGCTTGGAGACCGGAGGTGCTACCATGACAGCCCCCCAGCCTCAGATTCTATCCCAGAGCATCAGAGCTGCCTCCCAGTGGGCTCTGAGTGCAGAAGGCAAACCTGGAGGTGTGCAAAGGTGCAGAACACCGGCCCTGCCTGAAGAGGCAGCCGCAACCCCAAGCCGCAGGTAGCAGCCCTTGCCCTTGCCAGGCAGGTGGCAGGACTCCTGCCCCTGCAACAGAGTGTAAGCAGAGCAGCTGGAACAACTGGCCCCAAGGAGCGCTGGGGACATGTCCTGGCCCAGCTACTCCATGTGCGCTACCACCACAGAAAGACAATGGATCATGAGAAACAGGGACATGGACTACTTTCAGGCACCTGAGACCGCGACTTCACACACACGGCCCGGGGTGAGGAAGAGAAGCAGAGAGGGGACACTCAGGGCCCCGCAACCAACATCGTCCCAGGAAAAAAACTGGGAGCTGAGTCAGAGGCCTGGAACATGCCAGTGGTTTGGCAAGAAACCGCAGGAAGGTGCAGGCGGCTACACATACAAACCTTGTCCTGGGCAGGAGACCCCCTCTATCCAACTGCAGACAATGCTGAACCACCGGGGCAGGGGTGAAGCAAAGGAGAACACTTAAATCCAGCCAATAGCTGATTTTTTCCCCCACACATCAGAGCAGCATCACACAAGACCTATGCATTTCTGCACGCAACCTCTTCTTCATTCTGAAGAGGGGGTTAGGAGATGCCAGTGGAGATCCGGGCAAGACTCTGGAGCCCTCCCAGAAGGCAGAGGAGGCAGGCAGGATCCACCACCGAAGCCACTTAGCCCTCCACCGAAGTCCTTACCACATACTCCATCGCCGGCGGAGGGCAGGGCAGGCCCTGGGCAGGGAGCAGAGACACACAGCCCCTCTCGTCTGGCACTCCGACCTGCGGTTCGGGGACAAACAGGGAGTTAGCCAGTCCTGTCCCAGCCCGCTGAGGTGGGGGCCATGGTGCCAAGAGGCAGACCCTGCTCCTCCATGCTGTCCACAGGTGGATGGGGCTGTGGCTGCTGTGCAACATGCTGCTGACACACGGGGTGAGAGAGACCTGGAAGCAACCTTCTTCCCACTGGAGAGAGGATGGAGCTGGGATGCGCTGGGACAGGAACACGAGGCTGAGCCAGGCACTTCTTGGGCCCTGCCCACAGTGGCAAATTGTATCAGGGGTCGAGAATCACTCTGTGACCCAAGACAAGTGCCATAGCCTATACCTGCCCAGCCCAAAAACCAGTACTGGAAAGCCACACACAAAGAGGGAGAGCGGCAGCAACCTAGGGGGACAGAGCTGCCCCCTCCTCTACCCCCTCAGCTGGCACCCTGATGCAAAATTACACACAGAGCCTCCTGGGCTGTGTCCCTTCCAGGAGAGCAGTAAAGACAGGACTCATGGAATGAGTCTACAAAGGGTGAGCTGGCAGAGGCAGGAAGCTCTGCGAGGGGAAAACAAGGCAAGCAAAGCAGCAGCACCTCCAAAGCTACTGCTTCTCTCACTCCCACTCCCCAGCCGAGGCAGTGAAAGCCAGGCCAGTGGAGCAGTACAGGGCAGCAGACATGATTTACTGCCTGGCAGCAATTGTACCCTCATCTGCGGCCTGTGCCAGCTGTTGCCATTAGCTTGGAAGGCAGCAAGATAAGGAGAGCTATGCTTGGCAATGGCAGTGGAGATCGATCCCTGCAGCACTACGCCACTGCCAAGCAGAAGTGGCAACCGGGCGCTTTGGACATCGGGGATTAAGCCTGCTGGCAAGGAAGGAGCATCTGGACCCAGAGCCAGGGTACTCAGCCTTACTGAAGCCCACCTGTGTCCCTCCTGAGGATAGGACACTGCTTTCCACAGCTACAGAGGTGACCCAGCCAAGGCATTCCCCCACCAAAGGGTAGTGGGTGGATCCTCATGCCCCGCTTGGTTGGGAAGAGATGGTGTCTTCAGCCCCTCTGTTACAGACTGAGACCAGGGCACCCCTGGCAAGCACTGACAAGAAGTGCCCTTTGCTCACAGACTTCTGCAGCGCCAATGTGGCAAGCAGGGCCAGGTTACGTTTCCTTGGAACCCATGTCCATGGTCTACAATCTGTGTGGGTGACCCCATTTATGAAATTCAAGGCGAGAAGCAAGGACAGATGGCCACAACACACTGCTGGAGAGCAGACACAGACCTGCAAGGGGGAACAGCTACCCCTGTCCACAACAGTCGGGTCTGCTCCACGTATTCACCACTGCCTTACTCTGAAGCACAGAAGGCAAGGATGGCACAAGGGCAGACCCCAGCACCGCAGAAGTCGAGGAAACCTCCAAACCCAGTCGGTGCCCCGTCCTGGACGTCACGCCAGTTTTGGGGCTTGGGGTTCTCCCCAGACCGTGGAGCACCTCTAGAGCTGGTGTCCTCCCCGTGTATCGCACGAGCACGGGGTAAGGCGACGCAAGCCTGAGCCCCAGGCACACACAAGCAGCCGCCACGTCGGGTGGGTCATCCCAAGACTTTAGCAAAGTACGGCACCGGCTCCTCCAGCCCTCGTCGGGCCGCACATAGGAGAGTCCGGGCCTGCCCCACGGCTAGGCTCGCTCCGCAACACTGGGCAAACGAGGCAGCTGGGAAGGGCGGCCCGGCCCCCGCAGAACTGGGAGCGGCGGCATCTCGGGGGCGGCTGCGGCAGGACCCGCACTCGTTCCGCGGAAGGCGGCGGCGGCGAGCGATGCGGCCTCAGTACGGCGGCACTGCGGCCGTGGGGGCACCACGGGGCCTGGCCTCGGATCCCGGGCCCTGCGCGGGTCCCCCCTCCTCCGTCCGCGCGCGCCCTCACCGCCCCGGCCGGCGCGCGCTCACCGGGCACCATCGGTCGCGCGCGGGTCTCGCGCCGCTGTCGTCGATCCCGCGCCCCCGCTCCCCCTCCCTCACCGTGCTCGCCGCCACTCACTTCCGGCCCGCGCCCTCCGGCGTGGCCCCGCTGCGCCCGTGCCACGTGAGCCACCAGCCAATCGCGACCCGCGCCCGGCCCGCGGG
>VZTJ01004570.1:50532-69685 GCA_013397795.1 Orthonyx spaldingii
GGGCCCCGGGGGGGGGGGGGGGCGCACATGCCCCGGCCCACCGGGCAGGGCCGTGGAGGCGGAGCTGCGCCGATCCCCCCGCCCCCGCGATGGTTCCGTCCCCGCAGGTCCCGCGTCTCGGCCAATGGGTGCCGGCAAGGCCGCATGACGGGCGCGCGGGCCGGCNGTTTGTCGCCCCATGGCTGCTTCGGGCCCGGCGGCGGCGGCCCAGGAAGCCACCAGCACCGCCGGCATCATCGTCATCGGCGACGAGATTCTCAAGGTGCGGCCGGGGATGGGTCTGGGTTGCGGGGTGGGGCGGGCTGGGGCCTGCGCCTGGGACACGCCGCCGTCATGGGCGTCTCCGTTCCTCCCAGGGCCACACGCAAGATACAAACTCCTTCTTCATGTGCCGGCGACTGCGTGCTCTTGGCGTGAGGGTTGCCCGGATCTCGGTGGTGCCCGATGATGTGGAGGCTATTGCCAATGAGGTGGCTGCCTTTGCTGCCCGCTTCACCTACGTGCTGACTTCCGGGGGCATTGGCCCCACGCACGACGATGTGACCTTCGAGGCTGTGGCTAAGGCCTTTGGGGAGAGGGTCGTCCCCCACCCTGAGCTGGTGGCCCTGGTGCACAAGTATTTTGGCAAGACAGAGGTGCAGTGCCCTGAGATGAAGTTGGCTCGTGTCCCCGAGTCATCACACCTCAACTATGGCACGGACAGGCACACTGGCGACACCTTCAAGTACCCACTAGTCAGTGTGCGCAATGTCTACATCTTCCCTGGCATCCCGGCACTGATGGAGCGTGCCCTGGATGGCCTTGCTTACCTCTTTCACAGCAAAGAGACCCAGTTCCACTCCCGCACCATCTACGTGGCGTCCGATGAGATGCTCATTGCGCCCGTGCTGGACTGGGCTGATGCCACCTTCCGGGGCCGCGTCAGCTTGGGCTCCTACCCAGACTGGGCCAGCAACTACTACCGTGTGAAGCTGACCCTGGACTCAGAGTCAGAGCAGGACCTGGAGGAAGCGTATTACTTCTTGATGAGGGAGCTGCCACCGGGCGTTGCTGTGCCGTTGGTGACAGACTGCGTCTCTCCAGCAGCTGTGGAAGTTTATGGCCTGGCTGAGTCAGGTACCGGGAAGAAGTGCTGCAGCACAGCTCCATGCCTCCATGCTTCTCCTGTGCAGCCTAGCAGAGCTGGGGCAGTGGGAACACCAGCCTGGGAGCAGAGCTTGCCTGTTGTGTTATGCTGGGAGGCTTGAGGGGTGCTACAGCTGCAGTGGGCTTCATCCCCCACAGGTGGTAATGGGACCTGTAACCTCGGGGCTGGTGGTGGCAGGGTCTGAGAGCACAGTGTGCAATAGTAGCAGCAGTGCCATGGTTCCCCAGTGCCCTCATGATCCCTGTCATACTGTGGCCCAGATCTCTGGGTTGAACAAGCTCTTGGCTGTGGTGCCAGCAATGGCTCTGCTATGTGTCTGGATATGAGACATATCCAGAGGGTGAAGCGCCGTAGGCCCTGGGGCCATGCCGAGGGAACATGACCTGGGCAAGCACCAACTGTCCCATCCTGGCAGGCTCGGCCCTGGGGCAGAAGGTGGCAGCAGCCCTGCAAACCATCGAGGAGGCTTTGGACCAGTACAGCCTGGTCCAGCTCTGCGTGGGCTTCAACGGGGGCAAGGACTGCACAGCTCTGCTGCACCTCGTCCATGCTGCCGTGCAGAGGTACCCACCCACGGGGCTCCAGGTTGGGGCAAGGCTGAGGGGTCCTGCAGACCCTGGCCAGGGCTCTGGGGCTCTTGCTTGCTCCACCCTGGGGAATGAGTGAGTTCCTGGGGTCTAGCTGGTGGGAACTGGATGCTACCGTGCCTCCAGTTGCCATCAATCAGAGTCCGGCTGCACTGGGTCTCTCTGCAGGCGGTTCCCAGCGAGGCAGGAGAAGCTACGGGTGCTCTACATTCGCATTGTATCCCCATTCCCCGAAATGGAGCAGTTCATTCAGGCAACGGTCCAGAGGTAGGAGGCAGAGTGGGGTGGGCTGCTAGGCAGAGGGTGTGCAGTGTTGCTTGCAGCCTGCAGGCAGCTGTCCACCCTGTATATGCAGGTATGGGGTTGAGCTCTGCACTGTGGAGGGCTCCATCCAGGAGGCGCTGGCCCACCTGAAGGAGCAGCAGCCACAGCTGGAGGCTGTCCTGATGGGAACGCGGCGGACGGACCCTTATTCATGCACCCTGACCCCTATGTGTGTGACAGACCCTGACTGGCCCCCTTACATGCGGGTGAACCCCTTGCTGGTATGTGGCCTCCAGCTGCTTTGGGGCTGGGACTGTAGCCACAGGGCCTGGCAGGGGGACCTGATGGGACTGGGAACCAGCAGTGATCCACCTCCATCCTGGATGGCTTCTCTCATGATTCCAGCTCTCCCAGAGTATCTTCTGCCCCACTGTGTAGCTGTGGGTGCCCCTTGCTGCAGTGAGGCTGCTTAGTTCTGTTGGGCAGGGGTCATTCTTGCCTGCTGAGGGGTTTTCCTGTGTTTGGGAGGGACAGTGGTGCTCTGATGACCCTCTGGCTCTCCCAGGTGCTCTCCAGGATGGTCCAGCTTGCTTCCCTGGGGGGCAAGGAAGCAACTTGTTGCCTCTGCCTCAATCCCTGCCCAATTCTGCCTGCAGGACTGGACCTACCGGGACATCTGGGAGTTCCTGCGCAAACTCTTTGTCCCCTACTGTATCCTGTATGACAAGGGGTGAGTGCCCAGTGCTGCCCTCCTCACATGCGCAGCCAGTGCCCCATGGTGCAGTCTTGCAGCTGCTTCTTCCCTCCGCAGCTTCACGTCCCTGGGGAGCATGGCCAACACACAGAAGAACCCAGCGCTACGCTATACTGATGGCCAGGGCCGGGAGAGCTACCGGCCTGCCTATGAGCTGGAAAATGAGGAAGAAGAGCGCACCTCCCGCCAGTGAAGGCCACGCTCTGGGAGGCTCCACTGGAATGCTGCTGGGAATGACACAGAATAAAGTTGCTGCCTGTCAACACTGAATAAACCCACTGCAGTCTGCACTGCACTAGCACGTGGCCTTGTTGAGCCCTGAGGGCTCCATGGGCAGGAGTGGGAGAAACAAAAGGGTCCCAGGGTTGTGCCCATCCCTGCACCCTGCTATTGTGAAAGTTTTGGAAGTGCAGAGAATGTAGCGGGTTCCAGTGCTTGCCAGGGCTCTGCATGTCAGCACTGCTGCCTCTCCTACCATATCAGATCCTGCTGATTCCTCATGGGCCATGCACCTCTTCTGAACTGTGGCAGCCTGTCTGCCGGGTGCTCCCGGCACAGGCACTGGCACTGGCAGCACCCACTGCCACCTCCCTGGGGGTACGCCTAGGCTCCAGGTTGCTGCAGCTTCTGTGGGAATGCATCTACCTCCTTCTTTGCAGCTGGTGCACCTGTGAGCTGCTGGACTAGAGAAGGGGCCCCCCAG
The DNA here is from genome assembly GCA_013397795.1 of Orthonyx spaldingii. NCBI lineage: Eukaryota > Metazoa > Chordata > Aves > Passeriformes > Orthonychidae > Orthonyx > Orthonyx spaldingii. The sequence continues at coordinate 53,988 of VZTJ01004570.1, forward strand.
TGTCGCAGGACCCTGGCACCCCCTGCCTGCCCTGGTGCTGTGGGTGAGTGACCTGCCTGCAGCCTGACGTGGCACTTAGAATATGATAGGGGCGTGGCCGTGGTGTTTGGGGGTGACAGAGCCCAACTGTGGTGCTGCTGGAGTGAAAAGGGCCTGCCCATGGTGCTTGAGGGGACACAGGGAGCCTGGCTGTGGTGCTTCTGGGGGCTGAGAGGGTGTGGCCTTGGTCAGTGGGTCCTTACCCCCTGTGGGCACCCCCTGTGCCTCTCTCCCCTCCCCAGGACTGTGCTTGTTACCCGGTGCTCATGGAGCTGATGAACTTCCAGTGCTAAGACTGCTCCAGCTTGCACTCCCCCCAGTCAGAGACACCAATAAATCTGAGCAGTGCCTGACTGGCTGCATCTGTTTGGGCAGAACTCTGGAAATGTGTGTGTGTGTGTCCCCAAACCTTCCAACCCTAGCCCTGGGTAGCACTAAGGCACTCCAGCGCACCTCTTGCTCCTGTCCAGGACTGAGGGTTCCCACGTCCCTTGGGGCTAAGGGGTAGGAATGGGGAGTTGGGGTTCTGCCTGCACCTCCTGCCTGCTCTCCCACTCCTGGCCGTTTCCTGTCACAGTCTATGGGAAACAGCCAGAGCAAAATATCTCCAATGGGGCTAGCCTGGCTGGGAGCTGCAGCAAAGGTCGTGGCTGGTGGCACAAGAGCCTGGCTGCGGGGATGGCTGTGGGTCCGTGAGCCCACCCTGCCCCAGTGCTGCCTGTGTTGGTGCCTGGCCTCAGCACAGGGGAAGCTCTGCACGCCCTGTCCTCGGCAGCAGCACTGGCGCCAGTGTGGCCTCCCTTATCTCGGCAGGAAGTAAGGAGCAGGAAGCCTGGCCTGTCGTGGGATAAGGGTCCCGTTTACATTAGCTCCTTTGTTGTGGAGCAGGTTCCCACCCTCACCCATTGCCTGCAGGGGGGGGCCCTGGCTGGGCCAAGAACTGAGGGGTAAAAGGAACCCCTGCCCAAGATACTGTGAGGGTCTTAGGTGGTCCTTGCAATGGTCCCTGTGGGGACACGAGTAGGGATGGGGTCTGCCAGGATGGTGCTGTGTCTCATGGCTTCCCCCTGCCCAGATGGGGTACTCAGCTGGACCCTGCCCTGTGGTTGTGCACTGGTGTCTGTGGTGCTGTCTGGGCTCCTGGCTGTACCTGGCTGCCTTGGTAGGATGGTGCCGGGCATTCCTGACCACTGGAGCCCAGGCATCTGGTGCCTGCCACGTCCTGGCGTGGTGGCCCTGGCAGTGGCTCTGCCCCAGGGCTGGCTGGGATGAGGGAAATAAATGAATTCCCCAAACGGGAAGGTCTGGGGGAGGGCAGAGCGTCCCAGCACAGGAAAAAGTCCAGGCAGTGACGTGTGACGGGCAGAGCAGTGCCGGCCGCCCTGAGAGCACAGCCCCATGCACTGCCCTGGAGCCTCTCACCTGCCTCCGCCATCCACCGTGAGTGAGACGCTCTTCTCCAGGGACCCCTTGTCCAGTCCCGTGATAGGAGGGTGAGAGGGGAGTGGGCGGGTGCTGTGGGCAGGAGCATGTGGACCCCTGCCCTCGCTGTCTCAGCACAGGCAGGTTCCCCAGCAGTGGGGGTTGTTTTTGGGGTCATGTCTGATGTGACCTTGGGGATGCCAGTACCCCTTGAAGTGGCACCATGCCCTCATGGTGGGGATGACAATGGCAAACCCAGGCAAAGCAGCCTTGCCAGGGAGCTGGGAGGACACAGGAAGATGCAACAGGGTCCCCATTGGGACCCCCTGCAGCCACAGCCCTCTCAGGGCACAGGGGGTGATGCCTATCTCCATCCTGCAGGTGGTCCCCACGGCCACCCCATGTTCCGTTCACGCCGTGCTGGGCTGGTGCAGAGGCTGTGGCGGCAGCGCTGTGCAGCAGCCAGCCCCGAGGACGGCCCCAGTGCCCTCAAACCAGCAGCGCATGCCCTCTTCAAGAAGCTGAAGGATGAGGAGCTGGAGCTGCTGGTGCAGGTGGTGGAGAGCCAGGGCGCCTGGGAGTCTGGCTGTGTTTTAGCACCACAGGGGGACCCACGAGGGGTCAAGCAGGGACTCCCCCCGCAAGTCCTGCTCTGCCGCCTCTTCCGCTGGCCTGACCTCCGCCAGTCCCATGAGCTCAAGCATCTCTGCTACTGCACTGGGGGCCAGGGGGCCTGTGAGGACTTGGCTGTGCTGTGCTGCAACCCCCATCACTTCAGCCGCCTGGCTGTACCTGGTGAGTGCTGGTGGCAACACGGGAGGCTGCCTCACCCACCCAGGCTCTGACCTCTGCTTTCTGGGGCTGGCTCAGGGCTACAGTGGGCTCGGGAGGGGGGGTGGGGCAGGATGCACTCCCAGCCTCTCATTTCCTTATCTCTCCCCTGCAGAAACGCCACCACCCCCCTACTTGAAGGCATCCTGTGGTCCCTCATGGCCAGATGAGGCCCAGCACCCCAGCACTCAGCTCCTGGAGTTCAGCTACAACGGTGGCGACTGGTGCGGTAAGACGGGCCCACCACGCTCCACAGCCCCCTGCCACACCCAGCAGGGAGGAGGGCACTGGGAAGGGTTGAACCCCCGGGTCAGAAGCAGAGATTGGAGGGGACAGAACATGAAAATCAGGGAATGGAGCCAGCAGTCACTCTCAGCAGGAGGAAAAGACTCCAACATGGGATGAGGGGTTCCTGCTGGGGGAGCAGCCTGGGCCCAGCTCCACCCCACTGAAGCTCCTGTTATTTTTGGCGGCACCAGACTCCTTGCTGGAGGAAGCGCTGCCTATGGGGACACACACAATGTGCCTTGACGCATACAGCCGCAGCTCCTGCCTGGCTGCTGGCCACCAAGGCCGCCAACTGCCACAGCCCCACCTTCCCCTGCATCCAGGGACCAACCCCCCTCACAGCCCTCCCCCACCCCTTCACCATGGTACTCAGGGACTGGGAACAGCTCCAGAGACTCACACCCAGTGCAGGAGCCTGTGCTGAGGCATCTCTGGTGCGCCACGTCCATCCGTCTGTCCTCATACCCCCTCTGTGCCCACTCCCCTTGGCCCATCCAGCTGCTTGGCTCAGTCATGTCCTAGTGATGATAGCTCTGCTCTCCCCTGCCAGACACCAGCCTCTCATGGAGCACCGTCAAGGATGGTTGCTGGTGCAAACTGGCTTACTGGGAGTACCGGACACGCGTGGGCTGCCTCTACGCTGTGCATGAAGCATCAGTGAATGTCTTCTGCGAGCTGCCACGGGGCAGTGGGTTCTGCCTGGCCCAGCTGCCGGCCACCTACCGCAGCTGTGCTGTCCGGCGGGCACGTGGCAAGATTGGCCGGGGGCTGCTGCTGAGCCGGGAGCCAGGTGGTGTCTGGGCGTACAACCGCAGTGAGCACCCCATCTTCGTCAGCTCACCCACCCTGAGCCCCCCTGGTGCCTGCGGACTCACTGTCCTCAAGGTGCTGCCTGGCTACTCGGCAAAGGTGTTCAATTATGAGTGGGCAGGGGACAGAGGGGGCTGGCAGCTCCCTGGGGAAGGACCCTGTGACCCCCACAACATTCGCATCAGCTTTGCCAAGGGCTGGGGACCCTGCTACTCTCGGCAGTTTATCACCTCCTGCCCATGCTGGCTTGAGGTCCTGCTGAACCAGCCACGTGGAGAGGCTGGGGCTTGCAGGGCATGCCAGGGAGCTCCCTCAAAGCAAGTTCACAAGCTGGGGGGCCCTTCTTCTGTTTCCCAGCCTGTGTCTTCCAGGGCTGTGTTGCAGCAGGATTGTCCTGGCTCTGGGGACTCTCTACCAGAGTGCTGACTGGATGCGGTGCGCCCCTTACATGGCTCACCACCCTGCCAACACCTGCCTCCCCCAGCCCTGGGGCTCTCGGTGACACAGGGCGCTATTTGATATTTTATTTTATTATTTTATTTTATTTTACTTTAATGTCCAAGTTTATATTAATTTATCTATTTTTGTAAAAAAAGCAAAGCATGAGGCAGGAGTCCCTATTTTCAGGGCCAGGCCTGGGGGGTGGCAGCCAGGGCCGGTGGGGACAGGGGGAGCAGGAGAGAAGGGAGGTGGGACAGAGTGGGGAGGAGGAGCTGTGGACCTGGGTGTGTCACAGCAGACAAGGTGAATGGGAGTGAACTGGCGCTGGTGGAAGGGGTGGGGCAGGTGAGCACAGCTGGATAGGTGTGGGGCAGGTGGAATGAAGGGGGGGCAGGTGAGCACTCCTGGAGTGGAGGCCGGTTCAGGTTACCCAAGCTAGGTCCCAGGCCCCGGAGATCCTTCAACCGTTCTGGCAGCATGGGGGTGCCCCGAGCAAGTGCAACCGAGGGGATCCCGGATTGCCCGAGTCGTGTCTGACATTTTTAACCCAAATAAACGGTGCCATCGGCACCAAGAAACCCCCGTGTCCCTACGCGTATCGGTGCCGCCCATGGGGCTCGGCTCCGGGAACCAGCAGTGCCCTCTGCAGGCAGCCGCCGCGGGCCGCGATGACCACCCGGTCCTTCCTGCCACGCCGCCGGCCCGGCTGAGCCCGCGGCCCCCGCCCGGCCCCGATCTTGGCCCCGCCGCGAGAGGTGAGTGCGACCGCGCCATCGGCGTCGCCTCAAGGGGAGCGGGCAGGGAGAGACACCGGGAGAGACTGCCGTAGGCAGTGGCAGAGCGCAACAGCTATGGCGAACCGTGGTCCGAGGGGACGGGCGGGGAGCGATGGGGTCGGGGGTCAGTGGCAGTGGCGCGGGGGGTGAGGTGGTTCTGCGGGTTCCCCTTGCCGCCCCCGCGGAAGCCCGGAGCCTCGACAGGGATGCAGGTGCACGGACAGAAGAACGGAGCTGGGGCGAGCGAAGCGGGCGGCCGGGCGAGGCGCCGGCGGCAGGTGCCCGGTACCGGGGCCTGGCGAAGGGGTGGGGGTCCCGTTCTCAGCCCCGGCGCGATGCCCTGGCGCGGCCCCCCCACCCACTGACATAACGTCTGCGCGGGGCCGTGTTTGCCTTGGCAGCCCCGGGGCGGCGGTGGCTCCTCACACTTTCCGCTAGCGCCGGGCAGTGGCCGCGCTCCGAGCCAGGCGCGGGGGCGGGGGGGCCGGGGTGAGCCGAGGTGAGCCCCGGGGCCGCCGCTGCCTCCCTGAGCCGACAGCGGCCAAACGAGTTGCGTGGGGCCCGCGCCCAGGCACCTGCGAAGGAGCCACCCCGCTGGAGGCCGCCGCACCCCGCTCCAGCGCCGCCGGGAACAGGGGGCTGCTACCCGCGCCGCGCCCCTCCGCGCCCCGGCCTGCCCGGCGCCCCGCGGTGCCACGTTCTCCGTGTTCAGCTCTCCATCCTCCTGTGCCCGGCACTCCAGTCCTCCGGTGTCCGCTTCTCGGTTCTCCACTCCCCTACCTCACTCTATGCACGGTTCCCCGTGCCCGGCACTCGAAACTCTCTCTCGGTGCACACTTTCGGTTCTTACCCCCCCCATGCCCGGTTCCCCGCCCTCCGTGTCCGCGGGGCGGAGCGGGCAGTGCCGTGCCGGCCTCGGCACTCGGCGGCCGCAGCGGGCGGGGCGCGCTCGGCGCCTGGCACCGCGCTCGGAGCCGGTGGGACCGCACCGAGGCCGTCTCGTGCTCTCCACCCCAAGCCAAGGGCCGACCCCCACCCAATACCGTTACCCGCCTCTGACTCAGCTGCCCCCCACCCGCACACCCCGGTCCCGGGGGTCCGCAAGACCCCCGCCCTCCCGAGGGGGGTGTGGCGGGACTGATGGGCGCGGCACCGCACCAATCGTACGCGTGACCGCCGGCGCGCTGCCCAATGAGCCGGCGGAGGCGGGCGCTTCCTGGAGTCCCGGTGGCGGCGGCGGCGGTGGCAGTAGCCGGGGGGCGGGCGGGGCGCGGCGGCGGCAGGTGAAGGCGGAGNGGCCCCGGGACCGGTCTGTGGCTCGGGCGGGGCGCGCAGGTGAGCGGCGGTGGGTGGGAGCGGACAGACCCACCGGCGGGGGTTGCGCGGAGGTACCGACCCACCGGCAGTGGGATCGGGACGGGGACCGGTGCGGCGACCGCTTTTGCTGCTCGGTTGCGGTGAGTCGCGTGGATTTGGGATGCTGCAGGCGGCGGGCGGGCACGGTTGGCGTGCGGATCACTGTACGGTCCCCTCTGTCCCCGCCCGCCGCCGGAGCCGGTGGACACGTCGCCCGTGGGGCGGGGGGTGTCACTCGTAGGCTGTTCCCGGTCCCTGCGCACGGGGCTGCGGGAAATCTGTGACATCGGCAGGTCCCCGCTGCGTGCCGGGGTGACTGCCAAGGGTCCGCCGTGATCTTGTTGCGGTGCTGCTCCATCCAGCCAGGGTCCCCCGTAGGTCTCCCACGGGTGACTGGGTGCTGCCACCGCACCACCGCCTCTCCCCTTCCTAATCTGGTGAGCAGCTTGGCGGCATGCCTAGTGCACCGGGTAGGGACGGCACCGTTGCAGGGGGAAAGCAACTCAGGGAGCCCCTTCTACACCGGTATTGGTAGAGTTGGAGAGTATCCCAGTGTCCCAGCACACTGTGCCACGCTGGTGACCCCCGAACCTGGCACACTGGCAGCAGCAGTGTGTGCCTCATTGCTCGGCTGTGCAGTGGTCCCCACCGGGATCGGTGTCGTGGTAGCACCTGCCAAGCACCGGTGGACTCTGCCCCGTGCGCCCAGCCCTCCCGTACCTGTCCTCGTCCCCCTGGCTGGCTGCCCCCGGCCGCTGTTTGCCCGGGGCAGGGTGCGGTATTTACCCTCCCGCCGGAGCAGATCCACGTCTTGGGCCACAGCCGCCCTTGATCCGTGGCTGCGTTCACTTGGCGAAGTGACACGGTGCCGACTTTGTCGTGGGGTGAGTCGCACCGTACTTCGGTTTCCCCCACCACAGCTGGTCTAGTGGGAGTGGGGAGCAGGCTGGGATCCTCGGCACTGCCGGAGGCACGCGGCAACTGCAACGACTCAAGGCTTCGGTAGTCATGCTGGTGCTGGGTGTGGAGGGAGGGACTGAGCTCAGGAACTTAAAGTGGGTGCATGGAGAAGGGGAAACTCTGGTGCAGCGGAGAGTGTTGGCGCAGCAGGGCTGGGAGTGCCCATGCTGGGGACGGGTGCAGAGGTGAGCATGGGGAGGTGACAGGTGTGTGTGGGGGCATATCCGTGTTGGGTCCTGGGGACCCTCCAAGACCCTCTGCCTGGGTGCAGGCTGCCCCCAGCGCTGTGGTGCTGAGCTCGAGGCTGTAGCAGCACGGCTCTGCCAGCTGCTACCGGGCACCCTCAGTGCACACGTGGCACGAGCGCAACAGGCCTGAGCACACGGGGGCGGGCAGTGGGCACCGCAGCAGATGCGGGACCAGCATAGCCCTTGCTGCACCCCAGCCCTCGCGGGGTGGTTGCTGCCCTGTGCGTGAAGCAGGAACTTCTCCTTCAGGGCAGGCAACGGATGATGAAACCAGGGAGAAATCTCTCCTGGCAGCGTGTAGGCTGCTGGCGGGAGCCCCCGGGAGCCTGCGTTCCCCCTGCGCCACCACCACTGCCTTCCCATGGTAACTCCACGGCGGGAGCAAGCAGGGTGCTGGTGGGAGCGGCCACCCCGTCTGGAGGACTGGCGCCTGCCTGGCTCCCTGTGGCAGCACTGGCGTCCCTGACATGCCCCAAGAGCTGCATGCCCACACCCCAGCAAGCCCCAGGGCGGTCAGAGGACCTGGTGAGGGGCTGGGCTGAGACCCGTCAAACTTGCTTTGTGCCAGGAAGGTGGTGCTTGGGTTGCCATGCAGGCAGGGGGGGTGATGGTGCTGGGGTTGTAGCTGGTGACCTTCAGTGCACCCAGCCATGCTCTGTGCCCAAGGCTGGGGGGTCAGTTGACATGCAGGGTGGTGCAGTGGAGCCATGGGGCCTGGGTGACTTGTATCCCCAGAGCTAGTGGCATGACTTGATGGAGCCATGGGCAGGCAGGGGGACCAGTCAGGGTGAGGGAAAATGAAAGCAGGTGATGCGGAAGGAGAAGTAGGTCAGGCGAGCTCTGGCCTCTCCCGGCAGCCTCAGTTGCACTGTGTGCTCCACTCTACCCGGCTGTCTCTGTTGTGTCTCCAGGTCCTGTGAGCAGCAGCTGAAGTGGGCAATGGATAAGGGGGTCCTGCCACCAGGCACTGGGTCCCAGGCAGGATGGGTGCCAGGCATTGCCCATCCTGGACACCAGCAGGATGGAGAGTGTGGCTGTGTTGGCTGACATACATTGGGTCCAGTGGCACCCCAGCAATTTTGCTTTGGTTCCCCTCCCATGGGCAACCATCAGGACACAGGGCTTGGAGCCACAGCAAGTGTGGACAGGAGGATCGTCAGCCCCACTGCAGGGCCAAGGAAGAGAAGGGAAGAGACCCTTAGGTCGCACTTGGATGGCACAAGGCAGCTGGTGCGGTAGGGACATCATGGTGTGCCTTGGGGACAACCCCGTGTCCCATAGAGGGGCTCCACAGAGGCTGCCCATGTGGAGATCCCCTTGGTGCAGGCCTGCACTCCCCTTGGTGCAGGCCTGGCTGGGCTCTCACGAGTGGCACTATGTGGGTCGGAGTGACTGTGGCGGGCATGGCCTCACTGACAGTGCTGTGTGGGCTTGGAGGGGGTGGGGGGGATTAGAATCGCCTGCCCCCCTTCCCTCCCTGGGATCAGCCGTGGGCAGCGGGGAGCTGGCAGCAGGCAGCTGCCGTGGGGGCGGAAGCTGGGCTATTTTGGAGGGTGTGGAGGGGGGCTGTGGGCTGGCACTGTCTTTGCCAGGTGACCCCACAAGGACCAGCAGTGCCCTGGTGCCAGGATGGAGCATCGGGACCCAGCCTGTGCCACTGGCAATGCTCAATCCCCGAGGTGCTGTGAGGACATAAACCCTGCATATTGAGTAGGAGGTGCCACCAGCTGGGGGGGCCCCTTGGGGCCGTGCAGCATAGTGGGACCCAAGGGGTCTGGCTGCCCTCCAAGGGGTTCCCGTGACTGTGCTGCAGGGCCAGCAACTCCAGAGCCAGCTCACCCTCCTGGGGCCAGCGAGCAGGCCCATGCAGGTGAGCCTGCCTGTCCCAGGCTGGTGGCTGGCAGAGCCTTGTACTGCTGCCACCAGCAACCCAGTGCCTGGACTGGGCTGCAGGGGCATACATGGACAGCCGAGTCTGGCTCCATCCAAACAGGGTCCAGCCAGACTGGGCCGTGCAGGATGCCCAGCTCCACCATGCCTCTCTTGGTGCTGGCAGGGACACTGGCTGGGCTTGGGAGAGCCACTCACCTTGACTGCAGTCCTGTCTCCCTGCCTGTTGGGGGACCTGTGGGGTTGAAATGAGCCCATTTCCTTCCTGTTCCCCCCACCTCCTTGAGCCTGATTTTGGCAATTCCTTCCTTCCTTCCTTCCTTCCTTCCTTCCTTCCTTCCTTCCTGCCTGCCTGCCTGCCTGCCTGCCTGCCTGCCTGCCTGCCTGCCTGCCTGCCTGCCTCCCCTTGGCACATTGGAAAGGTCAGGGGTGACACATAGAGGCCACACGCCCTTGGCCACATCTGTCCTGGGCAAGCATGTAGCCACGACACCCCATGCCCTGGCAGGCCGAGGTGCTGCTCTGTGTGAGGAGGTGATGCAGGACATGGGGTTGCCCATCCTGCTATTGGAAGAGGAGCTGGTGCAGGAGCTGGGATGAGACCATGTTCCATCACTGGTGACACTGGTCAAGGTGCCACTGGCCAAGGCAAGGGTGGGGTTTGGAGGAGGAGGATGGAGATGGATGGACAGATGGATGGATGGAGGTTAGCCCATCTTCCCCAAAGGCCAGCACCTCCCCACCTGGCCCCCCAGGCAGGCAGCCCAGAGCCCCCCAGCCAGGGTGAGCAGCAGTTTGTGGCCAGCACCTGAGTGGTTGCAACACCCCCCAAGGGTGGGGGGGCCACAGTGACTCACCCCAACCTGGCCTGTAGGTAGGAACCCTGACTCAGGGCTGCGAGCCCATGCTGTGCCATGCCCCTCCCTGCCCGCCTCGCCCACCTTATCTCCCGCCCTTAGCACCTGGCACACCTGGGCCAGGGGGGACTGGCGCCGTTCCCCTCCTTTATGGGGAACAAAGGGCAGGGGAAGGGTTGGCAGCAGGTGCCACATCCCTCTCTCCCTCCCTCCCTCCCTCCCTCCCTCCCTCCTTCTCACAGACGCTGTCCAGGGCTGTGCCCTCTTTTCTGCCCCCCACTGGGGCAGCTGGTCGGCCTGGAGCATTGTGGCAGTGCGGTGGGCAATGCTGCCCACAACCCTGCTGCTGGCTGTGTGCTGCTTGCACTCCAGGCACTGGGCGACCCGTGGTACCACATCTGGCTCCTGCCCAGCACATGGTCCACAGTGATGGGAGAGGTGGGATACCATGGAGGGCATGCTGGCAATGCCCCTCTGCCCACCTGCCATCTCCACTGCCTGCCGATGGGCTCTTGCACAACCCAGCTCTTTCTGTGAGCGTTGCTGGGGCTGGGTCAGAGGCTCCTTGCTGTCCAGCTAGTGTGGGGCTCTTCCCCTTTCTGCCTGGCCTCCTGCTACAGCACAGTGCCTGGAGCCTATCCGGGGCCATGCCAGGGTGCTGCAGTGCAGGTGCCCCTGACCAATCTGGCGTGGGTGGCCTGGGCGGGTGCTGGTGCTGGTGGTGGGGTGTGGGGCACGCTCTCCAGGCTGCTAATTGCTGTTTAGCTGGGGACACAGAGGGTGTAATTATGGGGGGATTGCGTGAATCTGCAGCCTGGCCAGGGGGCCCACGAGTGCCCCTGCCCAGGGAGTGGAGGGGATCAGGCAGCACAGTCCAGCTGGGCCGTCATTGCTTCCCACATTCCCCATGGGACCTCAGGAACCCGCTCCAACGGTAGAGCAGGACACGAATCCATAGGACCGGGGAGGGGGGTGGGGGGGTGGCTCCAGGGCTGGCTAGGCAGGCCGCAGCACGCTGCACCGAGCCCAGCCCTGCTCCTGCCAAGCGCAGGCGCCCTCCCAACTCGGCCGGCCACAGCCAGTGGCGAGCACCCAGCGCCCTGCCTTGGGGCGGCGGCGAAGGTGAGGACCTGTGTGATGCCTCGGCATGGGGGCAGGGGCAGGCAGCTCGGAGACAATGCCAGTGGCGGGGAAGGCATATTTATGGTACGGGGTGCCTGTCCTGGCAGTGGTGAAAATTTTCTCCCGTGGGAGTGGGCCAGGGCATGCCCCCTGCTTGGTTCCGGGTTGGCGCCTCATGGTGCAGTACCGGCCGCAAAGGGTTAATGCCGTGTGTGTTCTGGGAAGCGGGGCTGGGAGGTGCGTGACCCGGGGTGTGGGCGTCGACTCCTTTTGAGGTGGGATCCTGAGCTCAAGTGCAGTGGGGAGCGGGGCCAAGTTCACACAGCACCCTGCCTTCCCCTCCCTGCCACTCGCCGGCCTCCAGCCCGGCCGCGACGCAGCGCTGAGCCACGCCAGGACACGGGGCAGGTGAGCTACACACCTACCCTGCCATCACTGGCCGGTATGGTGGAGGAAGTTGCCGGGGTGGTGGGGACCCAGTGTACCGCTGGGCGCTAGGAGAGCTGGGCCAGCTGGTTCGGCACCAGCAGACTGGGGGATGTTGATGTTGCCTGAGCCGTACGCCACCCTTGGTGGGATGGGATGGGATGGGATAAGATGGGACGAGAAGGGACGAGTGGCGAGATCTGGGTCACTTTGGTTTGGCAGAGCAGGGCCCACACCCCACAGTGGCAATGCCAGGCGGCTGGATGTGGCAGTGGGGTATGTTTTGGCAGCAGGAGGGAGCCGGGATGCCAGCACAGTGCCAGCAGGCTGGGTGGGTGGCATGGGGACTTTGCTACTTGTCCCTGCCACAGATGTGAGGAGTGGCTCTGGCAATGTCGCTAGTCCTGCTCCACCATGACAGGGATGCCTGTGCCCAGCCTCCATGGCAGCTATAGTGCCGGGCTGGCACTGGGCCCCAGGTGCAGTGCCAGCTGGGTGCTGAGGCAGCCCTGGGCCACCCCCTTCCAACACCCTTCCCAATGCTGACGGCTAATGTGCCATGGCTGTGCACACACGGCTGTGCCTGGGAGGTCTACGGGTGAGCTGGCCAGTATCAGGGGGCCTGAGCAGTGCCATGGGGCTCTGTCTCAGTGCTGTGGGGTGGGGGACTGTTTATCCTCTTTCATCTCCAAACCATTTCCTTTTGTCTGTGTTCGTTCTTTTCTTCTTTCAAAGAGCAGTGCTGCTTTCCCCACTCTCTCCAGCAATGGGACCCCTAGCATATGCCTGCTACAGGGTCACCAGCTGAGCCAGACCCCGGGCACCACCTTCCCTGCTGGGCAGACAGTGGCTGTCTGCAGCCACACCACTCTCCACACTGTGGCCATTGGCACCAGGGCCGCTGCTGCTCCCAGTCGGCTTCAGGCAGGCAGTAGCAGGGTGGGGGGAGTTGCACAGCCTGTATTCCTGGGTTCACATCCTAGCTCCCAAAGGGTGAGGGGCCCCACAGGGTGAGGGGCCAGAGTGACACTGCACTGCGCTCCTCTTCCGGGGTGACTCATTCTCCCCAGTGTGGCTATGAAGTCCCTCGACAGCATTTGTGACTCTTGTGACCGAAAGCAGGGGCACTTGGCAGCAGCCCAGGGTGGGGACTGTGCTCCCCAGGACCTCTGCCCGCCTTCCCCATGGGGGAGCAGGTCAGGAGATCCGCCCCCAGATACCCCTTTCCACCTCACAACTCCCACTGTCCCCAAGCCGTGGCCCACTGCTCAACGCGGGCTGGCATTGTGCCCTCATCCAGGGTGCCATGCCGGCTTGGTAGCATGGGACACAGCCTATCCCCATGTAGGATGGGTGCTGCCATGGCTCTGCCTGGGTGGCTGGACCCCTAGGGTGGAGGGAGCTGGCAGGTGGGTGGAGCCTGGCCATGGTTGTTCAGGCACCATGGGCTGGCAGAGGGATGTCAGAGTGACCCGGGCAGGCATTGTTCCTGCTGCCACCTGCCCTGCATGGGAGCCAGCTCAGCATGGGGAGCAACTCCCCCTTTCCTCAGTCGCCTTTGGCTGCTGCAGCCAAAATGTGCCCAACCACAGCATTGACGTAACTTGAGAAAGCTCTGGCACGGCGAGGGCATGGGCACCTGCTCCCTCCCAGCCATCACCTCCAGCACCAGCCAGGGAATGCAAGGGAGCCGGGGGTGGCTCGACTCCTCTCACACCTCATCCTCCACCATTTCCTTATCACTGCGGTGATCTCCTCGACGGCAGCACCCGCTCAGCATGTGACTTCGCTCCAGTGAGGAGGATGTGCGGGGGGGTGGGGGTGTCAGCAAAGGAGCCGTAACAGGCGGTTTGGTGCAATGGAAAATCCCCCTCCTGTCACCGCCACCTCGCCCCCACCCTGCCCCAGCCCTGCAGCCATGTCTGCTGGCATTGGGTCCTGTGGCTGCTCACAGGGGTCCCAGCTCCCTTACAAGATGTCTCCTGGTGGGTTCTGTGGCATTGGCAGCACTGAGGCTGTGTCCACCTGCACTGTGACATGGTGAGGCTGGTGGCCGTGCTTGTCCCTCAGAGCACCCTGCCACCTGCTGGGATATGATGGGGTCTCAGCTGCTGCCCTGGACCCAGACACCCCCACAGGCATGTGCCAGTGGGTGCCATCAGTCTTGTTAGTGCCCTGTGCCCAGGTGTCTTGTGGGGTTGGAGGTGCTGTGGGGACCATGGCAGAAGGGAGGCTGTCCTGGTGCCATCGCTGGGGGAGGCAGTGTTGGAGGACACAGTGCCACCCTATCCTGTGACCATTGCCTGTGACAGTCCTGGGGGTCTGTGGGGCTCTGGGCAACGCTTGGCAGGTGCCACATCCCTGTCATCCCTCTCCAGCTGCCCAAGCTGTGGCATGGGGTACTTGCCCCCCCCCCACCGCTTAATCCTGCCCCTGCAGCTAATCCTGCCTAATCCCACTGGGGACTGTCACTGCCTGTTGGCTCCCAGGGCCCTGATGGTTTAATCACCCCTAATCCGATCACCCCCGCCTCAGCAGGCAGAAGGGACCCCAACCGGTGGTGGATCGGCTCCTGCCAAGGAGGGGGGCTTAGCCATGTGTGCTGGCGCCAGCATCCCAGGCAGTCGGCACTGCCTGGCTCCCAGTTTCAGGGGCGGCTGCTGCCTGCCATGCCGGTCGGGCCTGCTCAGCAACGGCTGGGGCGGCTCCGCAGCCAGTTGCTCCAGGGCCGTTCCCAGCTGCCTGCCGAGACAACCCCAGCTGGAAGCCACCCAAGTGCAGGGAGCGGCCGGCTTGGGGATGGGCCCCTGTGCCGGGGGCCGTCAGCTGCGCCGCCCCTCCATGGGCAAGAGGGGGCACGTCCCCCACGCCCACCTGCCGATGGCACAGTGTGGCTTGGCACGGCGTGGTGGGTTTGGGGTGAATGGGCCTGGCATGGTTCAGCGTTGCCTGGCATGGCTTGGCGATGGCCAGTGCCACATGCCTCCGTCCACCATGGCTTGGCTTGGCATGGCACAACTCTGGCAGCACCAAGTGCCACAACGCAGAGATGGTACCTACCTCTGCCTCTCCCAGGCTGCAGTTGCTAGACTCCCATCCCACTCTCACCCAGCAGTGCCAGTGTTACCCAGCAGCACGGCTTGCTGCAAGGGCCATAGTTGGGCATAGTGTCACAGGGCAAGTTGCAGCCCCAGAGCTGTCACTGTGGCCTGCACCCTGCCTGCAGGTTGTGAGGGTCATGGGCTCCCCCTTCCCACCTGTGCTGGCTCCACAGGAACGCGTGGGTCCTTGGAGGTGCACCATGGGGATCACAGTGGGAGTGCGAGCAGTGCTGGGTTTAGGGCTGAGGCCAAGCTCTGCCAGCCGCAGCGTGGGAAAGGCCTGACTGGCGCAGGCTGGGCTTGGCTGGGCGAGGAGTGGCCCCGGGCTGGGGCACAGGGGGAGGGAGGGGGCCTAGTCCCGATCAGGAGCGGGGGCAGGAACCCGCGGCACGGGTGCTGATCCTAATCTATGGTGGCAGGAAGTGTGGCCCCTGTTCCCAGCCCAGCTGGCCTCCATGGGGCGGCCCCCAGCCCTCAGGGTGCTCTTCCCAGTACTCACCCGCCCACCTGTGCCTGCTGCCAGTGAGGCCCGTGTTCCCAGGTTGCTGGGAGCCGGTGGTTGCGCCTGGCTGTAACAGTGGGCTGGGGGGGACTGTGGGTGGGCTGGCACAGGAAGCGCTGCACCTTGGTGCTGTTCAAAGGCACCACACTGAGATTTCCCCCTTTGCTGTGGCGGTGCGGGTGGCTGGGTGCTGGTAGTAGTGGAGGAAGTGTGGGGGCCTGTGGCGGGGGGCCTGTGCCCGCCAACCTCGATATAGCATGAAGGGGACTGAGGGCAGACCGTGGGCCCCAATCCTGCCCCAGTTTAGTGTCCCACTGAAACTCCCATGCCACCCAGCATGTATATGGAGGGTTCCTTGTGCCCTGGCTTTGTGATAGCGATGCTCCATCTGCAGTGTTTCTTCCAAGTGCTGTCTACCGGGTTGTTCCTGTATCAGTCAGCCAGCATTCTATCCTTCCTGCAGGTGAGGACGATGGCCAGCCCAGAGGATGACCTCATTGGCATCCCCTTCCCTGAGCACAGCAGTGAGCTGCTGAGCTGCCTGAACGAGCAACGGCAGCTGGGGCTGCTCTGCGACGTCACCATCAAGACGCAGGGGCTGGAGTACCGCACCCACCGTGCTGTCCTGG
>VZTJ01004570.1:72301-94260 GCA_013397795.1 Orthonyx spaldingii
GCGAGCCCCCCTCGCCCCTGCACTCCCGGCTGCTTTCTCTTGGTTGCACTATTTGGGTGAGCCCACCTGGGTGTGAGGCAGCCCCGGCTCCCCCCGGACCCTTCCCCCTTCCAAAATCCCCTGGCCCTGTGGGACCCCCCTTCCCTGGGGTGGCCAGGCCCCCACGGTCACCCCTCTGTCCTTTGCACATGCCCCCTGCAGGGCGCAACCTCCCCGGGGGTGTAGGGGACCGGCACTATTTGTCTACAATAAGAGTTTTATCTATATTTAAAAAGATGATGTAATATATTCCCTCGCACAACCCCTCTGCTGCCAACCACCAGCGCTGCCCGGCCCCCACATTTGCCATGGGGTGCCGGGAGGGGTGATGGGGTGGGGGGGAGCTCTGCTCCCGTCATGGCTTTAAAGTGCCTTATGGTGAACTTGAACCTTTTCGGCTACTTGAACCTCTCTGGTATCAGGAACCAAACAAACCATGGGCGGGCGGCCCCCCGCCCCACCGGGCCGCCTCTGCCTGTCTGTATGTCTGTTTGTGTTTGGTTTTTTTGGTTTTTTTGTTTTGTTTTTTTTTTTTTGTTTTTTTTGTTTTGTTTTTGTTTTTTTTGTTTTTGTTTTTGTTTTGTTTTTGTTTTTGGGTTTTTTTTGTTTGTTTGTTTGTTTGTTTTTTTTTTAACTAAGGCTGCTTGGTAATAAACGGAGAAGCAGGGACTTCCCCCGCATCGAGTTGTCTGTCCATTCTGCACCACTGCCCTGGAGTAGCTCGGAACTGGGGACACTGCGGGGCTGGGGACCTGGACATTGAGAGTCTCAGGCACTGCAGGGATGGGGAGGGGGCACCATGTGTGGGGAGAGGGCCATCGAGGGGTGGGAAACAGCATGGGGCGGGGGGCACAATGGGGATGGGAGTGGGGACACCATAAGGGCTGGGGACAGGGATGTGTAGGGGCTAGAGGCACAGTGGGGATGGGAGATGGTGGCACCAAGTGGGGGTGGGGGACATTGAGAGGCTGGGGTCACAGCAGAGATGGAGCCAGGGCAGCGTGGAGCTGGGGTATCACAAGGTCAGGACCACCATGGAATGGTGGGTGCCAACTCAGAGTGCCAGGACTCTGGTGCCTTGAGGACTGGGTGCTTTATTCACCAGCCCTTCCCCATCCAGTGGCTCTCAGCTTCTGCCACACTGGAGGGGCTCCAGCCACATCCCAGCACCTGGACCGATGTTTTTGCTGCCACATGGCACTATCCTGCTGTCACTGGGCCCTGCCCTCACTTTCACTGTTCCTGGCCTGCTGCTGGTAGTTGAAGTCTTGCTGGGAGAGAGGAGAGCAGTGTTGGCATCCAGCATCCCCAATGCTGAGGAGGACGGGACATCACCACTCCCACAGCCAGCCCTCACCTGCAGAGCAATCTGTGCTTGTTGGCCACCCCACTGCTGCCCATGTCACTCTCCTCACTCTTCTCCTCCAGCTGGTCTTGCAGCCAGGTGGCCGTTCTGAAGGGGAGTCTCCGGCCCTTTATCATGTCCTTGATGCACTGCAGCAGCAGCCGTCCTCGCTCCTGGCCCTGCAGAGCCCTCACAGCACCCAGCCACAGCCCCAGTGTCTCCTCGTCACTGGAGTCCCTGCAGGGCAGAGAGGACAGGGGTGAGCTGGAGTCCCCCAGGCTCGGGTGGGCTCCCGGCACCCCTCTGCTCACATCTCCTCATCCCCTGAGCCTGGGTAGCTCAGGGGGGCCATGCACACAGAGCAGGTGTTGTTCAGGGTTGTGTAGCACTCGCTGCAATACAACCCTGCGGAAAATGGGGCCGTCAGGGGGGACATGGAATTTTCTGGGGAGGGGGTCCCCAAGCTGTGGGAGCTCCTACCTTTGCAGCTGGGTGTGATGCAGGCGGTGAAACCCGGCTGCTCTGCCATCCCACAGGTCAGGCAGTGTTTGCGCTGGATGCCCAAGAAGCGAGAGAGGCGGGCAAGGGCAGGAGACGTGTGGGCATGGGATGATGCTCTGTGGATCAATGCCATCCTTGGTGTCCTTGACACAGTCCTTCAGGGATACCACTGATTTTTGCCATCCCACCAGAGGTAACTTACCTGTATTCACAAATCTGCTGCCATCAGCATACAGTTTTTGCCTGGTTCCTTGCCGTGGGTTTAAAAATAGCTCATGAGAAATATCATTTAGGGTATTCATGATTGAGAATAAGAATGTGGGAGAAATAATTTAAGGCAAAAACAAGGTTTGTTTTAAAACTACAAGGTAACTTTATTAACAAGATTAAAAGAGTAATTTCTCACTGAACATGTCGGGATACAAAACATGGAAGATATTATCTTTTTGTTGTCTTCTGGGAGTTCCCTTTATAGGGAACAGTTTTTACAAGCTTTCTTCAGCGTGCTCTTAATCCCTATGAAGTAGCAACCCACCCGATCTGCTGCTACGCAACTCCTTCCCATGGGTAAAGCAGTCTTCCCAAAACTGTTTTCCATGGGTTATTTAGTTCATGGAGTGTACCTTTTTTTTAAAGGATACGTTTCTCTAGGTTGGAAGTAGGAGTTCTTTCTCTCTATCTCTGGAAGCGAGGGTCTTCTCTCTTTTCTTTGCCCAATTCCTCCACCAAGCCACAGCTTTTCAGCATCCACTCGCTTTATTGTGAGCACTTCTTCTCACAGGCCACAGGTGACCCTCGTATCCCCCCAAGCACTTTATGAATTATAAGGCATAATTTTTTCCACGGCTTACAGAAAGAAAAACCCAGCTCCAACTTAATAGAGCCCCTCTTCCCTCTCTATCAGCCATTTTGCCTTTCTCACGTGCTTCCAACTTTGTCTCTTCTCAGTTCAAAACTTCTGTGGGGTTTTGCAATGATGAAAAGTTAATTCAGTTCGAATTCTGCTCCAGGGAGGTGCTGCCGTATCTCTGCTGCCCATTTCAGGAGCTCCACGTCCTGCATTTTAATTCCACGTGGCTTCAGCAGTGCCGCTGGCTTCGGGTTTTTGCCGCTGCTCCAGGCTGCAGCTGTTTCCATAGTCCAACAGCACGCAGCCAGTCCCGTCTGGGATGCAGGTGCCGGCTCATTTATCAGCGAACAGTCCATTCCGGCTGTACACCACTGGCTCTTTTCTTGGTGGACAGTCCATCCCAGCTGCACACCGCTGGAGCGGGACCGCACGCACCAGGAGTACCGGTGGCCCTGGCACCAGCCCCACCGCTCCGGGGAGCCGCTGCGCCCTCCACCCCCCGAGGGGGAAGGGGAAATGACTGCTACAGGTCTGTCCCTTCACTCCGTTTATATATCCCTAGAATATGTTAAATTTGCAGAGGTGTCTACCTTTTCCCAGTTGGTCTAGGAGCATGTCCACTCCCAAAAACCCAAGAGGACTGGCCCCAGTTGAGCATGGCCCCTCACAGAAGGACCACCCCTGGTGGCTCTGCCCCCTCCTTTTTCCCCACCAAAGATGAACAATGGAAAACCAGCAAGCACACATACAACATTCCTGTAAAGGTTCATCCCTTAAATCTGTTGACTTGACATCTACCTGCTCCACGGTGTGCAGCCAGTGATGTTGAAAAGGTCCTTGTTTTTCCGTAGGGAGCAAAATGGCTTCATTTAAAGTTGATGTCACACACGTGACTACTCCTCTCCTTAGTCCGTTAGCATATCTTGGTATTCTGCCAGTCAGCTTAGAGAGATCCAGTGATGTGCCTTTGGATTTCAAACAGCCAGCATGGCATATGGGACTAGCACAGTTAGTGGTCACCCCAAAGTGAATTTCTGGGCCTCCTGTATCATTAGGGTGGTGGCTGCTATGGCCCATAAACATGCTGACCATCCAGTTGCTTGGAAAAGGATAAAGGATGCCACTGTCTGCCAACTTCCAAGAACCTGTGTCATCCCCACAGAGGCTACTTGTTGCCTTTCGTGCACACATCATGGAAAGGATTTAGTCATATCTGGAAGGCCTAAAGCCGGTGCTTCCATAAGCATCCTTTATGGTGTCAAAGCTAGTTCAACATTCTCAGGGCCATTCTAGCAACTCTTCAGGGCCTTTGATTGCCAAATAAAGGGAGTTGGATATTAGTCCAAAATTTGGAACCCATATGGGGCAAAATCCTGCCACTAGCAAAACTCCAGTTAGTTATCTTTTAGTCTTAGGAACTGAAGTTTGGAATATTGCTACTTTTTTTCTTCTCCCAGAACTTTTTGTCCAAAACTAAGGTATTGGTCTTACCTTTTTTCCTTGAAATTCCAGCAAGTCCCAAAAAGTTCTTCAAGCTTATGGTCACTTTCAAGCAAGTTTGTTCCTTGTCAGCTCCAACTAGGATGTCATCTACAGACTCTAAAAGAGGAACACTGTTACCTTTTTTCCATTGTTCTACTTCTTTTGTCAAAACCACCATATAAAGTGGACTTATTTTTGAATCCTTTAGGGAGCATTGTCCAACTGCATCTTTCATCCAGTCATAGGATTCTCTTATTCATAGGCAAAGATTGTTTGGCTTTGCTTGTCTATTGGGATACAAGAGAGAGCATCTGTTTGGCTTTGCTTGTCTACTGGGATACAAGAGAAAGCATCCTTTAAGACCAAAACAGTAAAATAAGAGTTTGTTTCGAGCACTGAGGTTAACAAGGTGTAAGGATTTGGTACAGTCAGGTGTATATCTGTGCATATTTGATTGTTGCTCTTAAACTTGTACTAATCTGCACTCTCGAGAACACTCCTGAGGCTTCTTTACCTGTAGGAAGGCATTTAAAAGTCAGATTGACATGCCAAATTATAGGAATGTGTATACCAATGGTTCCAGACCTTTTTGTGCTTCTGTCTTTATAGGATATTTATTCACTCTTAATGGTTTAACTTTCGGTTCTGAGCTTTTTCTCTTAAGTGGAGACATATTCCTTGCTTTACCTCACTTTCCTGTAGCCCATGCAGATCACTGCCTTTGAAATTGCATCGAGAATATTTTCTCCAATGTCCTCCAATGGTTTACCCATTTAAGAGGCAGATCTGAGCTTTCCAGACTGTCTCAGGTGGAATGTGAAGCTGCATGGTATTCTCAGAAAAGGTTTAAAGTTTGGTGCATTTAAGTTACAAAATATATCTCATCCCAGCAAGGGAAGGGGGCATTATGGCATATATAGAAACTCATGAATTGTTTTAGTGTCACCAACTACACATGCCATGGGTGGTAGGAGTGGCCGCAAAGTTCATTTTCCTGCAACCCCAACAATCTGTACTGGAACTTTCCTCAGCAGGCCCTTGCAGCAAGTTACTTCTGAAGGTGTGGTTCTGCTATCAATACAAAAATCTAGTGTTTCGTTCCCCAGCTTTACTGGAACCAGAGTATCAACTGGGCATGCCCCGATATTTTCCCCTGGTCCCCTTCCCTCACTATCAAAATCCTCCACCATCATAACACTTACCTCTTATAATTGACCCCTCCTGTCAACAAATAACACATTCAGGCCAAGACTGCCAATTCTCCAGCTCATTCCTCTTCTTTCTCCTTCTCTAACAACATTCTTTTTTTTCTGCACTAAAAAAGTTTGGCCCTTAAGTAGTTACACTGCTCCCATCCCATTGACTGATTAAGGCCTACTGCCAAGTGTTTCCTTGTGACTTACATGGAGACTGATCCCACTGATCAGTTACACCAATAGACCTATACCTTTTGTAAAAGCAATGTGAAAAAGGAGCAACAGTGCACTTGCCAACCCAAGAATTCCCTCCACCCACCCACCCCTACTTGAATATCTCTGGAGCATTGCCCTTTGGATTTGCTCACTGCCACGATGCTGAAGAGGACTTGGAGAAGTCCCTGATCATCTGGCTGGTGCCTGCTGGAATCCTGTCTGATATGGTTCTCCATTGCCAGGGGCAGCAAGATGATCCAGGCAAGGCCTTACGGCCACCCCATCTGAGTCACCATAATGTCCCCAAAGTGGGTTCTTTCCCATAGTGTGCCAGGAACTAATCCACACCCAGAGTCGGGATATTTGTTTCTTCTATGTCTGTGCAGAGATGGGTGCTGGGTAGTGAATCATCTAAACCAGCACCCCCTCAGGGGCCAGTCACCTGCTTTGATACACTTAAAAGAGCAACAGATCCATATTTTCCATAAACACCACAATCTAAAGCTATGGATAAAATATGGATAAGGTATGGATCATCTGTAGCCATGGGCTGCAATTTCCTTTGTCTCTTCTTCGAGATCCAGCACACAACTATTTACTGCACATGCTCTCTGGGGAAGGGCATCAAAATCT
The DNA here is from genome assembly GCA_013397795.1 of Orthonyx spaldingii. Lineage (NCBI taxonomy): Eukaryota > Metazoa > Chordata > Aves > Passeriformes > Orthonychidae > Orthonyx > Orthonyx spaldingii. Next base: position 78,564 of record VZTJ01004570.1, read on the forward strand.
TCTTGCAAGTTAGTGGGGAGATGGGGATGGCTGCTAGCTGCCCATCTTAGAGCTCTGGACCATGAAGTTATAGCACTGCAGAGCAATGTGAGATTTGGAAAAGGAAGTCAGGACTATGCAAGATGCAAAGGCAATCACACAAGATGTAATTATGCTCCAGCAGAGTGGTGCTATGAGCAGCAATGCAGTGTAGAACGACTATAGAACAGCAATATATGGTGGCACACATTGCTAACAAACAAAGGCATGGAAAAAATAAGTTTTTGATTTCCCAACCATATTCACAGGATTCTGAAGAATGGGATAGAAATATCCTGAGTGAGTACTCAGACTTCAAGGTTGAGCTTTAGCTAGATTTAGCAGAAAGGTAGGTGGTAGAAGCACAACCCCTCATACAAATGGAGGGGCAGAGGGATCTCCTAGATGGAGGGGTGCACTTATACTCCAAAATGGAATTTTTGGAGATCTATCACCAAAAGAGAGAAGAAGACAAACTGACATGGATTTTGTGAGCTTGGAATACTGGGGCTGTGTCTGTCCACTTATTAATTGGTGAAAAAATCTATTAAGCCCTATAGGCAGTAAGGATCAGATATACTGGATACACAGATATGTGCTCAGTGACAAAATATCAGGGGTCCTATTTGGCAGGATATTGCCACCCCTATGCTGTATCAAGGGTTGTGTGCAGCAGATTTAACAGCATATGCAGACACTGATGAATTAGTGCCATCCCTCAGAAGCTGACGTTCAAGGAAGAAAGTTTTAGTTTTCTGCAGCAGATGGGGATGGCTCATGTTCTAAGTACAGGATCTAGTCTGGAAGGGGCAGCAGTAACTAAAAGTATCAAAATACAGCTTTTGAGAGGGGTGCCTGTTTCATTGAAGACCTTGATTACATCAGCAATCACAGTGGGGAATACCTTACAGGAAATCCGGGCTCTAATTTCAGAAACAGCTGTGCAGGTAGTGAATGAAAATCAGCTGACAAAACTGAAGACTTACCTCATGTGTGACGAGGTAACAAATGTGGAATGATCTTGTGCAAGTCAGTGTCCCATGATCAGAAATAAATAGGGTCTTGACAGAAAAATGTTTCATCATTGACTGAAGTGAATGCCTATGCAAAAAAATTCTTCCCTTTCAACCCCCCTGCCACCTCAGACCAAGACACTATCTGGCAAATGCTAAAACAGCAGAAATGGACCAGGAAGAAAGTTGTTTGGCAATGGACAATGAAACAAGAAGAAGCATCTGATGCCTGCAAAAATGTGTTGATTGAGCAGCCAATTTACACGCTCCTAGGCAAGGAAATCCTTTTGAGTTGAAAGTAACAATCCTAGAATATAAAGTCTCATGGGAATTGTGGCAAACAACTGGGCTGAAAAGTTGGAAAAAATCTGTAGGATTTTGGTCCAAGGCATTACAAGGCTCTGCTATACATTATAACCCAATGGAAAAAATAATTAAAGCTGTAATTTGGGCATTGCAAGAAACAGAAAGAATTACGGGCCGAAATACTGTGACTGTACGTCCAGTATAAAACATGGCAAGGACTGAAATTCTTCCAGATGGTGTATCTTCCAAAATGTTAGCCACAGAATAAGTGGAATTGTTTACACCAATGGATTCTGTGCTGGGACTGCAATTTATTAATTTAGAAGTGACCATTTATATAGCAATCCCTGACAATGCAGTACAGTTCTGTATGCTGCGTTCTCCCCTTCTACATCCTCCGTTAGTATCGCATTCTCAAGCTCCTGTATTTTAGGTATCTTTGATGCTTTCCTGTGCCTTATTTAGGGGGGATAGCACTGGAACTATGTTATTGGTGTCACAAACCAAACATCAAACTGAAGTTCAATCTGAAAAAGCGCAAACCACAGCCCTTCAATCTCTGTGGGCAATTATCCCATATCAAGTTCCCAAGCCTGGAGCAATGTTAGCTGGAGGAACTGGGGCAACACTATATGTATTACTGGACAGAGATGACACTCCTATTTTCACTGGTTCTTTGTGCTTTGTAGGCCGCACAGCAAACACATACTTTGAATACATTTCTGCAAGAACAATATATAAAAACTTGTATGTAGGTTTTTACTGTAACTGACCTATTATTATTCTTTCAGAGTAGTGACTATGGAGCAGCTAGCATGTAGCTTCATGGAAGGTTTAACTTGGACATCCAAGGCAGCTTGCCTTAAATTTAAGAGTAACTGCTATACACTGAGTAACTTTACAACACTGATTATTGATGAACTACCTCCCTCTTTGTCACAGGCAGGATGAGAGCTTCAGACAAAATTTATTAGAGAAACCCTCAGGTTGTGTCATGAGGTGCAGAAATGATGCCCTGGCTTTCTAAACTCCTTCACCTAGAGGAGTCTAGAAGTGGCTAAATCCAATCCCGGGCCCAGATGTGATCAAAGGTTTATGTATAAAGGATCCTACAGGTGTAACACTACCTTTATACAACTTTGTCTTCTGGGATTAAGGATGGTGCACCAAATATATTTATATAAATAAATTATTTCTTTAATTTTATTACAATACTGATAATGCTTAGACAAAAAGACCTTAGTCAGAATTATCTAGTACACAGCATAGGTAGCTGTAACTTCTAGCGTAATGCTCTGTTTTTGAAACAATATTGAAGCAATTTCATTAAGGCTAGAAAAAAACAATTTTTAAGTAGAGACTGATGTTCCTTACCCCTGTCAGCAACTGTGGGCAACTCTCTTTTGCACAGCCTTGAGGTGTTACCTTGAGGGGCATCCCCACTCATGGGAAAGATCTTCACATACGCCTTAGGGAGTATTTCACTGTGAAAATGTGGGAATGGCCTTTTATAGTATAAAGTGATTGACTATCAGTCACATTCATTTTTAGATTATGTGTTGCTAGGCTTACTCAGCAAAATATGCTTTGCTGCTGAAAAAGGTGTGATCAGTTCTTCGGTTTATTCTGCTTGACACTTTTGCCTCTAACTTCCATGTCAGGGACTGCACATCCCTGCTGCTCCTCGCCTCAGGCAGGGAGCACTTGCCTTGTATGTCCTCGTGTCCTCTGTACTTTCCTTCTTGGCTACATCTACCATCATGTTCTTTGGACCCCAGAGTCTAAAGCTAAATGGAATTGTTTCCACGTAGGGCTCAGTTAGGAACATGTATCAGCACAGGTAGCTGTCACAGACCTTCCCTCTTACAATTGATAACTTGAATTCAGCAGGCAGCCGAGTGACAGCCATGCCCTTCTTGCAGCCTGTACAAGTACGTTGCGCACACAATCACGGTGCTCTGTGGGATCATTCTTTGCCTTATATAACATCATGCATTTTCATTCTCCCAGAGTGTGAAATGTCCCTCTACTCCTCACATAGAACAAGGTGCCAGCACAGGAGCTGTCCAGCGCACTACTGTCAAAACACACCAGTGCCATGCACTTTCCTTCTCAGATCTACGTACCGTCACATTCTGTCATTCTTGTAGTCTGATTCTAAACCAAAAAGTTTTCAGGTGCATCTTGCACAGATAAATGTGTGCCAGGAAAAGAAGCTTTCTTGGACCTTGCCTCTTATGTGCGGAGACTTGTATTCGCTTCGCAAGAGGCAACAAATTATGGTGTCTTTTAACATCCTGAGGGAATTCAACATTCTCAAAAAGTCATGTGTCAGACCTGAAGGGGGAGAAGAAGGAGGTGAAAGGCTGGGAAAAATCAACCTCTCCTGTTCTCCCAGCAGGCTGTGTGCAATCATTAATAAACCCCCAGAAGCAGCATCCCAGACCACAACAGGCAAACAACAATGAATACATATCCAAAATGATCCTCATTGTCACTGATGTTGTATTTCCATAAACTGATATCACAAAGTGTATCCACAAAGCAGTCTTGGTTTCTTGGTCTCTGTGATCTCGAAAAGGACATCCATCATGGTGGGCAAATGGCTCCACATATGAGGCGCATATACAAAGGTGCCACACCCTCATGACTAGACCCAGCAGCATAGTGACCAGGGATTTCTGCACCCAATATACAAATGCTTCAGACAAAATTGTTATTTTGTCATTTTCTGTCTCAAGCCCCTTTAGTTGTGTGCCAAATCTGTGTTAGTTTAAGACTATTTACGGGGTGGAGCCTGGGAAACAAGCTACCTCTCCTTTAGTTTTAAGCACTCCCCTTTCAACAGAAGGAGAGACAAATGTGAAAAGATAAAAGTGAAAAAATAACAGTTTATTAACATACACAAATTAATAAGGAAACAGCAGTAACCAAAAATATAAAGGCTCTAAAGCAAGAGACTGCATTCCCCAGAAACAATGAAAACAAAAGATCAGAGCAGTCCCTCTCCCAGGACAGGGCTGCCCTGTCTGACTGCATGGCCCAAGGACAAAGACACTATGATAGGGAAGCCCCCTCCCCCAGTATGTCAGCCTCTGTAGAAGACCACATGGACCAGGATACAAGATGGCAGAGAAGCCCCTCTCCCAATACGGTGGCCACTGTTGAAGACCATGTGGCCCAGGGGACAAAGACAAGATGGAGGAGAAGTCCACTTCCCCCAACAGTGTGGTAGAGAAGGGGAAGAAAGGAAAAACAACACTGCAAAGGACCCTTTGGGTTTACAGAACTCCCTGTTATAAACACAGTTAATGAAGTTGGCTTTCGTAAATGTTTAAGTGGTGGAGTGTATTGTTACAATCGTTGTGAGTTGATAAGTACCCTGTTAATTGTTGGTATTGTTTTCAAAAGTTCTTGTTAAGGGAGGGGAGGGGAGAGGGTGTCAATCTTTGAGGCTTAATTAACATAAAGGGATAACCAAACAATCACCATTGGGAGATAACCGACCAATAAAAAGGGCTCTGGTGACAACGAGCCAATCAACACCACACAGAGGCGGGGCTAAGACAAGTTTAAAAACTGCAACCCACAGCTGGGAGGGGTGCTCTTGGCTTTACCCCTTTGTCAGTGGCAGAGCATCCAGCGTTGCACCCCTCTGCTTTGTTGGATAGTTTTCTTATTTGTCCCCTATTGTCCATTTTAATAAACCTTTAAAATTTAAAGGAGTGGGCTTCGTTTCCTACAATTTGGAGACTTGTCCGGGATGAATGCCTCACCTCAGCAGCCCTGAAGGATCCTAGGAAAGAGGCGTGCCCCACCGGTTTTTTTTTTTGGTGCCTCAACTAGCTCCTTTGGTGTCGTTGACGGATTGCTGGCCGACATCCCGGAGACAAGAAGGGACCCACAAAGCAGATGGAAATCTAGGAGGAGGTACCAAGGGCTCCCTCAAGGGTTTGCGAAGTGGCCCACAATCCTGGTGCACTAAGGCCCAGACAGGAAAAGAGGCTTGTTTCCATTGAGGGAGGTGCTGATGGGGGGAGTTCAAGGGAGGATAGGTTTTGTTAAAGCTCCACTAACATCTTCAGAGGTGAGAGACTTTAAGAAGGAGATTAAAGGCTTATTAGACAATCCAATGGGACTGGCAGAACAGTTCGATCAATTTCTAGGACTAAATGTTTTTATGTAGGATGAACTAGACTCCATCATGAAAATTTTATTTTCCCCTGAAGAAAGACAGATGATCAGGGTGGTGGGAATGAGGATCTGGGAGAGGGAGAATCAGCAAGGACCCCTGGAGAATATAAAATGCCCTTAACACCCCCAAATTGGGACCCTAATAGTGAGGTTGGTCGAAGGAATATTAATGATTATAGAACTTTGCTTATAAAAGGGATCAGAGAGGCAGTGCCCCGAAGTAATAATATCAGCAAGGCACTCGGTGGGCAGCAAGGGAAAGATGAAACACCAACAGAATGGCTGGGGAGGCTCTGTAGAAATATCCAGCAATACTCAGGCATGGACCCCAACAGTCCAGAGCAGCAGATTTTGCTGAAGATTCAGTTTGTAACAAGACCATGGCCTGATATCAAAAGGCAGCTAGAGAAGAGGGCGGATTGGCGAGAAAGGGGAATGGATGAACTGTTGAGAGAAGCCCAGAGAGTATATGTAAGAAGAGACAAGGACAGGATGAGAGCTAAAGCAAAGATAATGGTGGCAGCAATGTGGGAAAATAACATCTCTAGGGGCTCAAACAAGGGAGAAAAAGAAAGAGGAGGGAGTAGGGCCACTTCACGAACTAAGCTGGAGAGATAAGTGAGAGGTAACCACTTTTACTGTGGGGAGCAGGGACACTACAAAAATGACTGTCTAAAAATGAAAAGGGACTTGAAAATGTTTTAGGAGGAACAGGCAGGAAGTCTGGAGGATCAGCGGTCAGGGGCTTTATCTCCTGGGGAATCAGTACCATCAAGAGCCCTTGGTAAATCTGTTAATAGGCCCCCAGAAGGAGGAACTTGGGTTTTTAGTGAACACTGGTGCAGAACAAACCTGTGTATGCCGCTTACCAAAGGGCTGCAAAATTAGTACTGATACTGGGAGCCAAGGGAGAATATTTTACTGTTCCAATTATCAAACAAACTGTTTTAAAGGGAAATTCTAGGGTGGGGGAAGGAGATATTTTGTTAGTCCCAGAGGCAGGATGTAATTTGTTGGGAAGGGATTTCCAAATTCAGTTGAGAGTAGGGGTGGTCCCAGAGGAGGGGAGGATGGTGACCCAAATATTCCAATTAAGACAAGAGGATGAATGAGAAATAGATGAGAAGGTATGGGCAGAAGTGGGAAATCAAGGAAAATTAAATATTCCCCCAATAAAAATAAATATAGACTGGGAGGATTGTCCCATTCGAGTTCAGCAGTACCCCATCTCTATAGAAGGAAGGAGAGGCTTGTTACCAGTGATTCAGGAACTTCTTGAGGATGGAACCCTAGAACCCTGTATGCCCCCCATAACACCCTGGTTCTGCCAATTAGGAAATCGAATGGAACATAGAGATTGGTCCAAGACCTAAGGGAAGTTAATAAAAGAACTCTTGACTCGATACCCAGTAGTGCCAAATCCGTATAACCTCCTGAGCAAGGTGCCCCCACAGCACCAGTGGTTCAGCATGGTAGATGGCCTTTTGGGCTTGTCCTCTGGCAAAAGAAAGCTGGGATATTTTTGCCTTTGAGTGGGAGGACCCTGGGACTGGGAAGAAACAACAATTAAGGTGGACTCAATTGCCCCAAGGATTCACTGAGTCACCGAATTTGTTTGGGCAAGCTCTGGAAGAGCTATTACGGCCTTTCCCCAGTTCCTCAGAGACCCAGGTACTTCAATACGTAGATGACCTGTTGGTATCAGGGGAAGTTGAAGAATCAGTAAGAGGGACCACCATCAGATTATTAGATTTCTTGGGCCAGAACGGGTTAAGGGTTTCCAAAAAGAAATTTCAGTTTGTGGAGCAGGAGGTGAAATATCTAGGGCACATCCTGGGTAATGGAAGCTGAAGGTTAAGCCCTAAGAAAGTAAATGGAATCCTCTCTCCTCCCCTTCCTAGAACAAAGCGAGAAATAAGGAAATTGTTAGGGTTAATTGGATACTACAGGCTGTGGACAGATGAGTACACACAGGCTGTGAAATTCCTTTATGACAAGTTAATGGAAGGAGACCCCCCACCCCCATTTGGACAGAACAAGATGAAAATAGGTTGAAAGAGTTAAAATCCAGGTTAATGTCTGCACCAGCCCTAAGTTTGCCCTCCCTTGACAAACCTTTTGAGCTGTATGTGAATGTGGAAAGTGGGATTGCGTATGGGGTTTTACCCTAAGATTGGGGTGGAACGAGAAAACCTGTGGCATTTATATCTAAATTATTAGACCCAGTCACATGAGGTTGGCCTACCTCCATTCAAGTCATAGCTGCAACATCAATATTATTGGAGGAGAGTGGTCGATTAACCTTTGGAGGAAAGCTGATTTTACACACCCCACATGCTGTCAGGAATGTTCTAAATCAGAAGGCAAGCAAATGGTTGACAGATGCCCAAATGCTAAAATACGAAGCAGTTCTTGTTCATACTGACAATTTGACTCTAATAACAAGTAAAAGTCTCAACCCAGCTCAATTTTTATATGGGGATCCACAGGAGGATTTGATTCATGATTGCTTAGAAATTGTGAATTACCAGACAAAGATAAGGGAAGATCTGACAGACCAGCCCCTCCCTGAGGGAGAAAAGGTATTCATAGACGGGTCATCTAGATGCATACAGGGAAAAAGACACTCACGATATGCAGTAACAAATGGGAATACTATGGAGGTTATAGAAAAAGGGGGATTGCCACCTAATTGGTCTGCCCAACGTTGTGAGCTGTATGCTCTAAAAAGGGGTCTGGAACGTCTATTTCAAGAGAAAGGAACTGTATATGTGGACTCTAAACACGCCTTTGGGGTGGTACACATGGTTAGAAAGATCTGGGAGGAAAGAGGTTTATTGAATGCTAAAGGAAAAGGATTGGTCCACAAGCAGCTCATTCTAGACATATTAGAGGCTTTGAAGGGACCGGAGGAAATTGCAGTTGTACACGTAAAAGGTCATCAGAGAAGAACATCATTGGAGATAAGAGGAAACAATCTGGCAGACAGGGAGGCTAGGGAAGCTGCTGAAGGTGGGAATGAAAGGATCTTAATGGTTGTGACATCGGGTATGGAAGAGTTAGAGATTCCAACGTTTAGTGAGGCAGAGGAAAGAGAGCTAACTAAAATAGGGGGAAACAAGGATGAGTTTGGGAAGTGGAAACTTTTGGATGGGAGACAACTTCTAAATAAGTCCCTAGCCCAAAAAATTTTGGAGAACTTACATCAGAAAACCATTGGGGCACTCAGGCCTTATGTGACCATTTCTTGAGGAGTTACGGGTGTATTGGGATTTATCCACGGGCTAAGAAAGTAACAGACGGATGTGTGATCTGTCAGAAAATAAATAAGAAAGCTATGAGAAAAACTACCCCTGGAGGCCAGGAACTAGCCATGAGGCCATTCCAGTGTCTGCAGGTGGACTTCGCTGAGCTCCCTCAGGTACAACGGTACAGATTCTTGCTGGTGATGGTAGGCCACTTGAGCCACTGGATGGAGGTTATTCCAACTGCCAGAGCAACAGCCAATGTGGTGTGCAAAATCTTATTGGAACAAATCATCCCCATATATGGGATGATAAACAGAATTGATTCGGACCGGGGAACATACTTCACTTTGAAGGTGGTACAAAATTTGACAAAAAGCCTGGGAATAGATTGGAAACTGCACATGCCATGGCACCTCCAGAGCTCAGGGCGGGTGGAAAGAATGAATTATACATTAAGAACAGCATTAACTAAATTAATGGTAGAAACTCAAATGTCTTGGGTAAAATGTTTACCTCTAGCTCTAAGAGCTAGAATGCAACCCTGAGCTGATCTGGGGGTCTCCTCTTGTGAGATGATGTTTGGGTTGACCTTCTTAACAGCAAGACATGGGCTCACCATGTATGAGGAAAGGGAGGCTAGTGTCAAAAAGTACACCATCACCATAGCAAAGACTCTGGAAGGCCTTCGATCTAAATGATTAATTCCCCAATCTACCCCCTTGGATTTTAAAATACACAATCTTCACCCAGAAGAATGGATATTGATAAGGACTTGGACGGAACAACCTTTAACCCCTCAATGGGAAGGTCCCTTTCAGGTACTGTTGACTACAGAAGCTGCAATCCGGACTAAGGAAAGAGAATGGACCCATGCAAGCCATGTTAAAGGACCGGTGGAAGAGCCAAAAGAGTGGACTGTGGCAAGCCATCCAGGGGATACAAAATTAATTCTTAAGAAAGGACCTAAGTAATTCCAAGAACTGCAGACTGTTAACCCACCATAAATTTCTTGTCAGAGTTGGTAAAGTATATACGAAATGGAAACTGTTGAGAATTGTATACTTGTTGTCGGATTAGGAGTTTTATTTGCAAATGCTATAATATCTCTGTTTCTCTATCAGGAGATTAGACAGTACCTTAGATCGGTACAGGTATTAAGGAGACTAAATAAAAGAGCCTTTGACCTCTACCCGGTGGCCACTAACACCTAGAGGATGAAGGAGCTGATAGTTATGATTGGAATTGTGATTTTAATGATAGATAGCTCTGTTCTGATTGACCCTTGTTCCCCTCGCTGTTTAAAGACTATGGAAATTGCTGGAAGGAGTGTTACAGCCTTTGTGCATCATTTCCGTGTTCCTACAACGGTTTACTCTGGTGAGCCTGTGGACTGTCAGCAGGGAATGCAGATTTACTGGATTACACGGAATCTAGGAAGCAGGTATGGATACCGGGGAGGGTAGCACTGCCCCAAAGGAGAGCCTTGGATATGCTTCCGCAAAAAAGGGCAAAACGGACAAGGGAATCCAGCAACCCCTTCTCAGGGAGTGACCAACATACATGATCAGCAGAAGGAGAAGGAAAAGACCAGTAAAAATCTGCATCCTCACAAGTTATCCCCAAAGGACTCCAGGTCCGCAACCTCCATGAAAATATCACTTTATGAGGAATTACTAAGGGAACCCGAGAAAGAACCTGAGCTCCCGTTAATAGGTAAAAATCTATTTGTGGACTTGGCTGAAAAGATAGCTAAGGAACTGGGAATTTCTAACTGCTGGGTGTGTGGGGGAGCTTGAGAAGGGTGGGGGATCAGTTTGTCCAATTTGTGGGAGAAACCCCCTGTCAGAGGGTTTATACATACAATTCAATCTCTGGCACTACTACCTGGTGGCCCAGGGAACCTACATGGTACTGGTCCAAAAAGAAAGAAAACCATTGTGTTGCAACAATTGAAAGGGGGATGTTTAATTGTTCCGGGAAGAATCCCTTTGAAGGGATCCCCGAGCTCCTAAAATTTGGGGAAAGACTGTTTGACTCCTCTGGATGCTGGTGGAGGGCTCCTGATGGGCTGTTTTGGATTTGTGGGCATAGAGCCTACTCTAGGCTTCCCTCACTATGGAAAGGGAGTTGCACACTAAGAATAATAGAGCTGGGATTCTTTTTGTTACCCCTGGAGAAGAGAGATAAACTGGGAGTCCCGTTATTCGAGGATTTAAAACGAGAAAAAAGGAATTTCCAAATAGGAAGATTCCAGAGATGGGGGAAAGAGGAGTGGCCACCAGAGAGGATCATAGAAATGTATGGACCCACAACATGGGCTCAGGATGGCAGCTGGGGGGTATAGAACACCAATTTATATGTTAAACTGAATCATTAGGCTACAAGCAGTTATGGAACTTGTCTCCAACTGTACCGCCGAGGCTTTGGAATTGATGTGCCAAATGACAGCAGCAGCAGAGCCAAATGAGAGCAGCCATATATCAAAATCGGTTAGCCCTGGACTACCTGCTTGCTGAAGAAGGTGGAGTATGTGGAAAGTTTAATACCTCAGATTGCTGTCTAAAAATCAATGATAACAGGGAAGCAGTATTGGACATAGCTTCAGACATCAGAAAAATTGCCTGTGTGCCAGTACAAAAATGGAACTCGGCAATAGACTCTAACTGGTGGAAATAACCTATTTGGAATGACCTGGTTGAAGAAGGTGGGCTTTATATTCCTATGTGCAATTGCAGGACTGTTATTTTTACCCTGTTTTATCCCATGTTTTATCCAACTGATAAGTGGAGTTATAGAGGGGATGCAAATAACAAGTGTGCCAGTTAATTCTAGCAGAGCAGTCGGCCACCAAGGAGCAGGAGTTCAACGGATTACGGTTCTGAGGAAAAGAGATAGAGCAAGAGAGAAACGAGGAGGAGATGCAGCTAGTTCTGCGCAAGCTGGAAGAAAGTTTTGAACAAGCAACATAAATTTGACATTTCAGAGACTTTTGAAATAGACTATTTTATTATCCATTGTCTTTATAGTTCTTAGAATAAAGAGTTGTTACCCCTAACCACGGGATACCTGAAGGGAAGATAAACGTTGATATCGTACAGAGGAAGAAAGCGGGGGAGGGCAGTTTAACCTTTTTACAAGAGATGGGAGGTGTTTGGTGTACATTATTGAAATCTTGGTATAACCTTGTGTAATCTTTTAAAGTTTAGGATTAATCAGAACTACACGAGAAGGTAACATTGGAGGGGAAAGCATTGTAATTCCAAGCACCAGCTGGGATACTATAGGGTATGACTATCAACCTAAAAACCAGAGGGCAAGCCCGGGTAGATATCCCTATTCGTCATGTAAGGAGCTAGCCCCATAGACTATGGCTGTGGGATTGGGAGTCCTACTGGACCTCTGGTACTCTCTCCACCCTTTATTCCCTTTATTTGATCCCTATTGGAGGTGCTGTCCAGATTTTTGATTATACAGGGTTCATACCTGGTACCCCATACCTATGCAGAAGTTCTTATCTGTTAATTAGGGACAGTAACTAATGAAAGATTTATCTGAAGAAAAAAAAGAATGACTAGGAAAGCCAAATGTTGTAAAAAAAAAAAAAAAAGAGGAGGGAATTGTTATAAATACAGTTAATGAAGTTGGCTTTTGTAAATGTTTAAATGGTGGAGTGTATTGTTACAATCGTTGTGAGTTGATAAGTACCCTGTTAATTGTTGGTATTGTTTTCAAAAGTTCTTGTTAAGGGAGGGGAGGGGAGAGGGTGTCAATCTTTGAGGCTTAATTAACATAAAGGGATAACCAAACAATCATTGGGAGGTAACTGACCAATAAAAAGGACTCTGGTGACAATGAGCCAATCAACACCACACAGAGGCGGGGCTAAGACAAGTTTAAAAACTGCAACCCACAGCTGGGAGGGGTGCTCCTGGCTTTACCCTTTGTCAGTGGCAGAGCATCCAGCGTTGCACCCTTCTGCTTTGTTGGATAATTTTCTTATTTGTCCCCTATTTTCCATTTTAATAAACCTTTACAATTTAAAAGAGTGGGCTTCATTTCCTACACTCCCTCTTCCCCCCCAAAAAAAGCAACTAATGCCAAACAGGGACAAAAGTTAAACCTGGAAGAGCCCTTTTCATGTCAAGCTTGGGAGACGAGTGAGCAAGGCAGTGCAAGGCAATAGAGTGAAGGAAGGGAAAAGGAAGAACACAGAGGGGTCCATAAAGAAATGCGAAATTGAGGTATGCATGGGAAGGCAAATCAAAGCAGGGATAAGCCTTGCAAGAGGAGGTCAGGAATGAAAGCAGTAGACAGGTCAAGGGGGGGATGGACATGCAAGGTAATGCAAGGCAAGTAAGGGGTAGCAGGGCAAGCCAAAGAAAGGGTTGGGTTTACACGGCAAAGCAAGTGAGAAGTATGTTCAAGGATTGCTCCCAGACAAAAGCTGCAAGGACAGTCTGGTCTGCCTGGCATTAATCTCTTCTGGGCATCCTCTCATCTGCACCTGAAATGCTGGGGCTACATGCTTTACTTCCTATGGAAAAGAATTGTCCTTCTCATCCAGGAGCTCATGGCAGAAGTTTTGATTCCACCTCCAAAATTCAGTACATCCAAGGATTGCTCCCAGATGAAAGCTACCAGGACAGATGGGTCTGGCTGGCCTTGGCCTCCCCTGGGCTGCTTCTCATCTGCACCTGAAACTTTGTGCCTATGTGATTTCCCTCCATAGCAGGGCATCTCACTCTCCCACAGGGGCTATTGTTTTCAACCAGTCAGATAACTCAAACAGGACAAGCTGTCTTGTAGTGAGTTATTCTGGCACCATGGGTTTAATACTGGTCTGGCATCTCCCAACTGCCAATAAACATCTTACTGGTGAAGTGAGATCTGGCAACAAAAGTCAGATTTTTGACTGATGGACACCTCACTTTACAAACTTTTAAGCCACACCAAATTTTCACAAGGCAGAAATCTTCTGTACATTTTCCTGGAAATGTGTGGAGTTTCTCCAATGTGTGAGTAGGGACACCCACTTCATGATTACTCCCCAGGGGTTAAGTGAAGCAATCTGTGTACATTATCACCATTTTGGTGGTAAGGTACATTTGCCTCCTAATGAATACTATTTCATTTGCTAGCTTTAATATAGGTACCTTGATATAGTGCACTGTTTTATGTTATGCTATAATCTGCTAGTAGGTCTTTAGTTTTCTACTGTGTAGTAAGTAATTCTGACTAGGATCTTTCATCTGTTCTCTCTTGTCTGTTTAATAAGTAATTAATTTTTATAAATAGATCTGATTTGTCATCATTAGAACTTGCAGTCCAGAGTGATTCCTTAAATTTAAACTGCTACCAAAATCTGAGACTAAGGCAGGGCTAGTCTGGAGCTTCCACTCTGTGGGAACTGTTTGGCCCACACAGCAAGGGGCCCAGAGGACCCCACGGGTTGGAAAAAACCTCTGGGATACCCCAAAAGTTGTGGGTAGGAATGGCTTCCCCCCAGGATGCTTCATTCTATTATGTTAATATATTTTGAGTTTTCCATTCTGTTTGGCCCCTGCCTTCACCCAGAAGGATTTCCCTTCCCATCTTCCCATTGGCCCGCTAACCCCAGTCCCGCCTATTCCCCGCCCCCTCATAAAAGCCCCTGAGTTCTATCCAAACCTGTCTTTTAGTCTGTGCTCCCTTCACAAGCGGAGTTTTGTGAATAAAGCTCCCACGTGGAATTCGCCAGCTAAGGGATCCTTCCTGCCTCTTTTATTCACTTAGAGAGGTTAGTCAGTTGTTGAGTGTCCTGGAGAGTGCCGGTCCAGCCCAGACCGAAAGCGTCGAGGAGAAGCTGTTCCAGCCACCTGCTGTGAATCGCAGCTTTGCCCCGGACTCTGCAGCTGTAGCTGTGAGTCTAGAGNCTTCCCATTGGCCCGCTAACCCCAGTCCCGCCTATTCCCCGCCCCCTCATAAAAGCCCCTGAGTTCTATCCAAACCTGTCTTTTAGTCTGTGCTCCCTTCACAAGCGGAGTTTTGTGAATAAAGCTCCCACGTGGAATTCGCCAGCTAAGGGATCCTTCCTGCCTCTTTTATTCACTTAGAGAGGTTAGTCAGTTGTTGAGTGTCCTGGAGAGTGCCGGTCCAGCCCAGACCGAAAGCGTCGAGGAGAAGCTGTTCCAGCCACCTGCTGTGAATCGCAGCTTTGCCCCGGACTCTGCAGCTGTAGCTGTGAGTCTAGAGTGGCTTAGCTGAGTCCCGGTGCAGCGTGGGCAGGGACCCACCAGAAAGCCGGGCAGTGCTGCACTTCTCCCAAAGAATGGACCTCAACACCACTCGTCACAGGAAGCCTTCCTATGGAAAAGAACTGTCATTATCATTCAGGAGCCCATAGCCGAAATTGGATTCCACCTCCAAAATTCAATACATCCAAGGATTGCTCCCAGACAAAAACCAGATTCATTCTCTGGGAGGAAACCACCACTCAAATTTTGATTCCACCTCCAAAATTCATTATATCCAAGAATTACTCCGAAACACGAGGAGCAAGGATAGAAAGATCTTCCTGCAGGGCCAGGGGTGCAGTTTTCAGTGCCTGGCTTCCCTCACTGTGTGTTCCTTCCTCCCCCGGCACAGAAGAAGAGACCAAAACCAGCAGAGTTGATACCAGCTGAGTCCAACCAACCCGGGGGAGAGCCCAGCTGATGCAAAAAGGGCCCAGCGGGTGGCAGGAAGAGGAAGTGAAGTGCCAAAACCAACCTATACAAACACCGCTGCTGTCACTGAGAGGGAGCAGGGAAACTGGTATTGCAGGTCTGGAGCTCACTAGGCAATGCCAGCACCACCCCCCCATCCACCATCAGAATTGCTCCATAAGCCCCTCATATCCTGGGGTTTTTTTGTTCCAGGGTGTCAGAAATAAGGACAATC
>VZTJ01004571.1:0-15830 GCA_013397795.1 Orthonyx spaldingii
CCTCCCTCTCTCTCTTCCCCTCCTCAGATCTTCTTGTTTCTGTCCTGGAATAAGAAAACAAAATGCCATCACTATTATTTTCTATATTATAAAGTAGAAGAGAAAAGTATTTAAAAGCAAGAATAAGGTTTTTCATTTGTGGGTTGTGGTGGATATAGGGGGTTGATACAGTATTATAATATTCTAAAATGAAAGAAAGCCAAGGGCAAATATACAAAAGAAGGACTGTAAAATAGAGAGTGGTAGGTCTAAAGATGCTACAAGAGAGCAAAACAAAGCACTGGAGGCATCAGTGGTGGATGAAACTGACAGAAGAAGAGTGGATAACACAAACACAAGTTAGGTTAGAGGTACACAAAAATGGAGTAAAAGAAAAAATAATGGCAACGACATGGAGAAAAGAAGCAAAGACAAACAAAGGGTAATTGTGTTAGGTAGACTCAAGGCAAGCCAGTTTAGCACTATGACTGTCCAACCCTTTGTTCTAACTGGAACTATGTTTGTTAGTGTTCTAAATTTATGCAGGGCAAAGAACTGGAACAAAATATTGTATGTCCTATAAGAAGGCTAAGTTCAAAATCTTAGGGAGCTTCTCATGCAGTTCATGTAAGTATTAGAAGAGGATAAAAATTGGTTTTAGTCTAAGGTTGAAAAGTTCCCATGGAATAATAAATCTAGTTCTCCCACAATTCAAAATGGGATGATAAAATTTTTGAGTATTCCTTTGGGCTCCTGTTTTACTTTACTTGCAAATAGCACTAATTTGTTGCAGATTTCAAAACTAAAAGTATGTAGTTGTCAGTCCTAATGCTGGATTTAATGCTTTCTGCTAAACATACAAATATTGCTGCCGACAGAATTGTCCTAGAAGACTATTTTGCAAAAATCATTTTATGGTAAGGTTAGACTTAGTCTTCTGATATAGTGCAGAACAGTTTGACATGAAGCACAGTTGCCGATGGGCAAGAAAAACAGAGAAAATGGAAACAGGAAAAACATTCATGCTGTGTTTTACAGGGAAACTTTAACTGCCATCAGATAGCACTGGGCCTGTATTAGCTCCAAACCCAGAGACTTTGTGCTCTAACTGATACTGCAGAGTGGTATCTTGTACCAAAGAAGGTGAAAATAAGTGATGTGATATGGTAAAGATAGCTAACTCCTGAAATTCAGTTACTGGCTGCTGGTAGGGCAATTGAGCTTCTAGAGCAGGGAAATGCTGTTAGCATAATCAGGTTTAGCCATCACTAACCAGTAACCACATCCACAGGAGCTGGTACAGTGAGCTATAACTAAACAGTCCCTGAACTCACATTGAACTAGGCAGTATTTATCCTTCTAGCAGCAGCCAATGATTTTGAGTGAATTCTTTTCTTGTCACTATCATCTCTGTCTTTGCCGCCTCATAACATGTCTCTTTGAGTGGCCACTGTACCTATTTTTAATTAACCTAAGCTTTTATTTTTGCTGAGAGGTAATATAGTACCATCTCCCCCGCTACAGAGGACATTTCTATCTGTGGTAGATGTCTCTTTCCAGCAAAAATGAAACCTTATGCTCAGCTGAATCTTTGCAGAACTCTGCATGTGACAAGTCAGGCTGGACATGGTGCTCATTGAAAATACAGATGCTTATGCCCAACAGCACTGTGTAACGGCACTTTTGCTAGCTAATGCAAATACCTCCTTGCATTCCTATGGAATCTACCACTGTGCCTTGCATGTACTGGCACTGATTTCCAAGGTTGCCTGAAATCACAACAGAGTGGAGCAGGGACTTTAAGCACTCTGTGCTACTATAGTATTACTGCTACAACGCAATACAGACAAGAGAGTAACATACTGCAAGGCTTCTCTGGTTTTGATGATAAAGAACACAGACTTGATTCCCAGAAACAATTACTGTTAAATTATTTTGATGTCTTTATGGTAAATATTACATCCAAATAGTGACCATAAGGTATAATCTCAATTTACCACTGTAAATAAGTTTTATTCAAGAGTTCATGCTAAAGGAGAAGAAATCTCCTATAGGTAGACTTTATAAACAAAGACCAAGTCACTCTCAGGTAGGAAAGAGCTGAATTAAAATTTCAGAGGTCTTATCTTGGCCAATGGTAGTTATTAAAAACAAGAACAGAAAAATGAGCTTTAATGAGAAGAAGGTATGGTAGCATATAACAGATCATTGCCAACAAGTTAATTTCTGACACATTAACTTTTTCTGTAGGTGCAAGACCTAATTTTTAAAAGAATAATAACAATAAACAGTGAAAACATGGTGAGCTTATACAAATATTCACAAAATAAAAGAAACTGTTACGTACTTTCTTGCACTGAAATTTAATGTGAATGCCTGAAGTATTGACAACCATTTTGAAAATTGACATGAACTACCTGTAAAGAAAGTCAACTACAAAAGTGTATTAAATAAATGTGTGTTGCCTGAGGTATCTTCCTGGTGATCACTGTGAAGCATATGTACTACTCCTAGCTGCCTTTGTTACAGGAAATACTAGATGTTTTGGAGTTTGTGAAATCAACCCCTTGAGTGAATTTTTCCAGAGACTTCAGTGTTTACAAGACACTTAATTAGCAATTACATCTGGCTTTAGTGTCATTTAGCAATCCCAGCAATACTTATGATTTATACAAGTATTACAGTAGACTGTTTTCTCTATAAATGAGATTACATTATGGAAAAATTACCATAAAAATAGCTACTTTATGAAGAATGATATATTCTTAGTAGCAGAAATTAAACATGTATTTCAGGATTCTGCTCTTTCTTTTGGGTAATCTCTAATGCTTTTCTCCTTCCTCCCACTAAGCTTAAGTGATACATGTGTACAACTGGTGCTATATTTCTAACCACAAATAATTATGGAACTAGAAACCCCCAAGACAGAATTGGTGAGTGTGAACTCTGCTACCTAATGGAGAATGGTTGAGATCACCATTTAGGACACTTCAGTAAATTCTGTATTCCCTTATAAAATTAAATCAAATAGCAAAACTCTGATTATTTTCAAGACAAGATGAGGTCCTCAGAAATTTTTCGCAAGTAGTGAAATCCTTATGCCCGTTAAAGTCTAACCCCAAAGGTTGCTCAGTATTTGGCTTCTCATTTTATTAACATTCTGTAATAAATGTCCAAGGTAGTATTTATATTTGCCTAAGGTTTATTTTATTTGGAATCTTCTCTCTTACTGAATTTGACCTTCACAAGTTCTTTTCCATAAGTGGTGACCTTTAGATTAGCCTCCCGTGTAAAGAAGTGGCTCTGTTGTCTGACACTGTTCATTCAGCACATTACTAAACCAAAAAAGATATGAATAATTTTAAATATCAGTTAAAAATGCTCCATTTTGTTAATGTGTTCCAAACAAAAGAACACCTTTTCCAGTATGATCAAGGTCCCAAGAGTATTTTTCATTATTTATTTCTTAAAAGCTTCAAAAAATATAAAATGTTTGGTTATAAACAGATTTTTTTCCTGTGTTTACCAGAAATATGAGTACATTTGGAGTGAAAACAAGAGTTTTATGAACAAAATTTCAACTTAAGTATTTTTCTGTTCCATTAAAAAGTTAATAATTTCTTAACATTCCATTATAAATATATTTAGATACCAAAGAAACCAGAAAAAAAAGTGTAGTCTGAGAAATGTGCACATATTGCTGAGTCAAATGCTGGCAATAGTAACACAATGACATATTTAGAGTGTGGACTTTAAAAAAAAAATCACTTTAGAAATGTTCCAATTCTGAATTCCCTTCTTTGTTCCAGAATCTTAAGGCAATAAGAAGAAGTTTACCACTGTAAGTTTTTATTTATCCAATGATGTGTTTATACCTCATACACCTGAGGTCATCATTTCTAGGATAGTGTGACTCAGACTGCAGCTGCTGAGGGGCTAAGGTAACAGGAAGCAATATTTTTCCTATTGTCACATACATTCAAAGCAATTTCCATGCAATATGCTGTTAAGCCCTGTCTTTTTCATGCTGAATGTTGGGTTTGATTTTTGTCTTTCTTTTCTCTATGTTTTCTTTTCCTCTCTTGTTCACTTTCCTGTCTTTTTTCCTTGGTCCCATTTCTGGTATCTTTGTCTCATGACAAACCAAACACAATATCCAAGACATTTCACTCAAAGGTTAAAAACTCTTGCAAACCTCTCACTCGTAGAGTGTGGCGGTCATCCAGTCAGTGGTGCAGCCGCCGGCTGGGCTGCCTATGACTATGGAGACTACCTTTCAGCCTGCCTTTCCTTTAGATCAGGCCGACTGGGTAGACGAGACCTCTTGGGACAGTGAGTCCTGAGAGGTAGGCGGGCTGGAGGCGGTTTCTCGTCATGGACGCTGTCCATCAAGGTGCCGTCCCCTCCCTTCTCCCCTCACAGTTGATTTAGATATTCATATGGTGGATTTCATATTCATGTATTGCTAGAAGCTTCAGTTACTCTGTTTTCCCCGTTGGTTTGTTCAAATATGTCCCGCCTTTGTAATTCGTTTATTGGTTCCTGTCCTCCCCCTTCATGCACCCCATTCGCCCGTTCCCCTTCTCCTCCCCCTTTCCCCCTTCCCTTAAAACCCCCTGTAACGGTCATTTCGGGGCTCGTTCTGTGGTTCCCATCCACGCAGTAAGTTCTTCTGCCCACGCCAGGGCAGAGAATAAACCCTTGGATTTAGCCCACAAACGAGTCCTCCCTTCTTCCTTCATCGCCTCCGCGTCGCTCCTGATCTATCGGCTGCTGCCAGCCCCAGCCTGGGCTGTGGGACTTGTTACCTGCCTCGAACTTGCCCTCAAAAGGCTAAGGCGTTGCATCGCCGCCGCGCACCCGCGTGTGGCGTGAGAGCCTGTGTCCGGGCACGCGAGGGTACTGTCGCCCCTCGACCAGCCGGGCGAGCTAGCGGTCAGCGACAGTAGAGAACAACACGGAAAAGTTTGTGTCTACAAAAACCAGGTTAGGGGTTTTTTTGTATAGAAAGATTTTACCTCTTATTATCATCTTAAGATTGCAGAGAATATCTGATACCAATGACATACCATATGCAAAACACTAGAGCAAATGTAGTCCTTCCTAATGAGGCTTGACAGATAAAAACATTTTTATTGTTTAATTTTTTGATACATTTTGTTATCTCTCTGATTTTTTTTCCCACCTTTTGGCTCTGTAAAACTTTATTTTATTGAAGAGACCAGTGGTCACTGGTAAAAATCCAACTTTTTGATTTTAATAAATCATTACTATAATTCTGCTGTCACAGTTTTATTAACCAGCTTCAAAGACTGCATGTGAAAACACTGATGATTCAGTGTACATTACATCTACTGGGTTTTTGCTCCTTTATGATAAATAAAAATCCAGGCATATTAGAATGAACAAGTAGAAAAGCACATAATTCTTTATATATTTGATTACTTGATATTGCCACTAATATTTAAATTAATTAGCTCTTAGCAATCTCTAAAATATACTTTTCTGCTCACAAAACACTACAGAAATAAACTACCATTTTGAAATTTTGTTCAAAAACATGCTTTGAGCAACAGTCCTACTAAGAATTTGAAATGCTGAGAATCTCAATCTGAGCAATTATTTTTTAACCAAGTAGCAAACATTTAGTTCTCTTTAAAGACAAATATTATGAACTTCTGTTATTCTTTTCTTTCATAGACTTGATAATTCTAACACTCTGTATGTTTTTTGGTTTCGAGAAAAAACAGTTGCAACTAAATTAATTTTCCTATTTAGGCTATTACATTCTGATCTTCCATCACACCTTTAATTATAAGTTCCAGAAAGAATGAAGTGTCATTAATATGTTGTTCAAAATATTAAGCAAACCTATAAAGAAATTTAAAAATACTAAAAAAATAGTTTTGTTTGTTTGTTTAATACAAACAATTGTAACTATTCCTTTGTGGATAGCCTGTGACACTAACGTTAATGAAAATGTTTAATGAATGTAAAATCAGAATCACTCTTTTTATTATATTTATATTGAATTAAATTGAGAAATTGCACTACATCCAGATTTTCTAAAAAAATACCAGAAAATGAATATTCTTTCTTAGGGTATGTGTATGAAGAAGCATCAGTGCTACCGGTATTGATGTGAAGATGATGTGTTATGTTTTTCACTGTGCTTTGAGAGGATAGCAAGCCTTTCAGGATTTTCTGTTATTTTTCAAAGCAGAATGAGTAAATGAAGTTCTAGGACCATTGTGTTAGATGCTTTTAAATGGGGGTCCATGAAACCTGGTTATTCTACAACACACAATTTTATAGATCTAGAGAGCTTCCTAGGCTTTCTGCTTCTCTTTGCTTTAAGGTGAATTATAAGCCAAGAAAACAAAATGTACTAAAGACATTTTGAGTATGAGCTTTTCATGCATCAGTTGCTGAAATTGCCAGAGGACTCTGTGAGATGGTAAAATGACCAGAAAAGATAGATAAGTCAAGGAAATTTCTCCTAGGACATGGTTTTAACATCCTGTGAGATCAGAAAACTCTTTTAACTGTTGAAATAGCACCTCTGTCTACTCTCCCATTTAATGGAGAGTTTCTGCCTTGCATTTGTCAAAAAGAATTAGGCCATAAAAATGTCAGCAACTTAAAAAGTATAAAATAGTAATATTACATTTCTCTAAAATTTTATCATATCTCTACTGCTAGTTGGAAACAGTTTATCGTATACCTTTACTATATTGTTATATGCTGAAAGGGTAAATGATGACTGTTGCTCAGCACATGAACTTTCTGCTTTTTCTCTTTATGTTATTATCTTTCAGTAAGACAGCCCTCTGGGCTTGTTTTAAATTCCAAAGAGAATTCCCCAGACAGGTGAAATCAACTGAATAAAATAAATTGAAACCTACTTTGTAGAGTTACTGTGGGGTTTGACTTAAGTAATAAACTGAAATATGAAGCTGCTGTGTTCTGCTTGCAGAAGTGTACCTGAACTGTAAAGAAAGGTGTGATGTATATCTGAAACGCTAATCTAGATAGAAATCTAGATAGAAATGCTAATGAAAACATTTCAGTCAGGGTTCTTTCTCTTCTAAGTATTTTATTGGCTTTTTCAACAGGTACTGAAGTCAATGCCACAGTTTCTTATCTTATGCTTCAGGAAAACAATAGCTTGATAAAGCACACCACAGTCTAGTTAGGAATGTACAATAAACCTTTGATTCACAGAGATTCAGATTTAATTCCTATAGGCATAGTTTAAATCTGGGAACATAGAACTTTTGATTTTTTACATTCAGTAAGAAGAAATAATAATAATATTCAGGAAGGAACAATAATTTTAAAATATGTGCAGCAAGGTGAAATGTGGTCAAGAGTACAAGTTTCTTCAGTGTAGTTTTTGGTTTAAGTTTTCAAGTAATAGCTAAAATTCTAAATACAGTAAAATATGTAGATTCAGTACATGTTTCCACTTACATGTTTCACTCCTGTAAATGTTTTGGAAGACTTTAACACTTATTCCACCCAAGTTCATCATAGATATGTAGCAGTGACCATCCCATGACAAAGGAATGAAAGAACGTGAATTATTATTTTGATAAACGGAATATAAAAGAGACTGAAGCAATTTGTGCATTTCTGGATACATTTAAAAATATTTTTTATGTTGCATGTTTGGACTAGTTTGTGTGTAATATGCAGAATGAAGAAATCAATAACTACTTTGACTTCTCTTGGCTGAGCAAACCCAGATCTCTCTAAATAGAAGAGGTGCTCCAGCCCTCTGATCATCTTTGTGGCTTTTCTCTGGACTCACTCCAGCAGGTCCATGTCCTTCCTATCCTAATATTACTCATGTTTCACAGTAATATTATTCCTTTTTACACCATGCTTGGGTAATAGAAACACCTGTGGTATTAATGTGATACAAACTCCAGGAGCTACCACTGCCTGACAAAATTAACCAAAAAAAATGCTGTCTTTATACTATCTTGCCTATTCCTCAAATATAAATATTTAGTCAAGGACACGTAACACAATGTAAAAAGTGTATCAATATCACTACTTTATATTTGCTAGTTAATGGAAAATATTGACATTTCAGGTTTCATTAAGTACTCAAGTTAGTAATCTCTACTTCAACATCTTACAGAATTGCTGTCTTTATGATGATATTATATTAGCAGTACAGATCAAGAGATGTATCTGCTTATTTATGTGATATATATATATATAAAACCAATATGACATATAAATAAAATCAATAAATCTGTATAAAAACACAAAAATATTCAGGTTTCATGAATGCAAACTGTAAAAATAAATCAGTAGTCTAAAATTAATTTATGTTTGGTTATGATGTGTTGAAGCAGTTCAGTTTTTCCATTTTCATACTTTTATATACATTTCCATACTTTTATATACAATACAGAAGAAAAATGCTGTATGTACTCAAAACAATATAAAAATAATGCTCACATACAAAGCTGTAGCTTCTACCATAGCCCACTTACAGATTATCACCTGCAAACATGAGAACAGTAAAACATGTGACTGTTGGGGAGGCAAGATTGCAACAGAGTTTCTTTCATGATCATTTTCCAAAAGAATGTCATCCCCAACAGCCTTGTCATTTGCTTGTGGTGACATTCATTTTTCTTGGCAGCCCTGACTACTTCTCTCTGACTCAGATTTCTTTGCTGAACTGTCCGAGCCTGGGTAGGAAATTTGTGCCACATCAGAAAAAAAAGGTAAACTGAATATCAAGAAAACTACTAAGCAGAGGCAGAAAAAAAAAAAAAAGAAAAAAAAACAACAAAAAAAAAAACAAAACAAAACAAAACAAAAAAAACCAAAAAACAAAAAAAGGAAAATGACAATCAGAGACACAGATATTTATGTGGCTTCTTGCAACTGTGATTGTGGCACCTAAACATATCATCTCAATGCAAAAGAAAATAAACCAAAAGTATGGTCTCTGTTAAAGACTACAAAAATATATTTTGAAAAAAATAGTATCCATGTATAATCAGGGATTAAATCAAAATATTTGAGAGGAATTAGAGATTACTGCTTAACTGCATATCTAAATCAACCTTAACTAACCTACAGAACAGCTGCAGTGCGTTTGTGAGATAGAGCTGTGTGATATGTGTGTTATATAAAATGGCAAGCTGATTGCTCCTGTTTAGTGTGGCTAACATTAATCACTGTAAATGATCTTTTTTTTTCTTTTTCATGAAGACCCTTAATATTTATAAACTGCTACAGACAACTGAAATATAGCAGGCAGGAACAGAACTCCAGAAAATGCATGTTTTCCTCAGGAAGTATTGTCAAATATTGTTTGCAGTTTTGTGCAGGTTTTTTATCTTTTATTTGCCCCAGTTGGGGAGGATCTGTTAACCTGCTATATTAAATACCCATGAAGATTCAAGCCGAGTAAGAAAACTCCACTTGGAGCAATCTTAGAGGAAGAGAAACTTTTTTCTGGAATAAGCCATATTCTTGTAGACTTATGCATATGTAGAAGTGCATTCTATTACCTACAGGTTCAGGATGCAAGATGTGCTGCTCTGTCTCCTAAATGGTGAAGAAAAATGAAAGTGTGCGACTTTAGACTAATCCCATACTGTTTCCCAGACATAACACATTGTTCATTCTCCCCCTGGGCTAGCAAGTCCCTGTACTACAATCTACGAGTTTTACTCGGGTAGCTTCCTTGTTAAAGATTTATGCTAATTCATATCCTACTGATACAACAAAAATAAGGCAAAAATGGATTGGTTACTGTATTTTTCTGTTTTTAAATTCTGGTGAATCAGAAAAGCATCCAGTATTCCTCTTCTGAAAGTAACTGTCATACACTCAGAAATGCTACATTTACCATGTGATTGGCCTCAATTTATTCTCTCCCACCTCTGTGTATCTCTGTGTATAGCTATTAACATAATGCAGCATTCCTTTTTGACCTTGTTTTGCACTGGAAGAAATAACTTTCATGGCAACTTGTAGAACTTTTTTGTTCATTTTCTTTTTTTCTGTGTGGGATGCTATTCATCTGGTAAGATCAAGAAATTTTGGAATGCATATATTACCTCACACAATTTCTCTCTGTTTCTTTGGAAAATTCATTTGTGTTGCTTGATTTAGCTTTACAAACACCTTTACTAACACCTTTCACAAAGATATTAAAACAGATTGACTAACATCTTAATAATCTTAAAGATCAAAACTGAAAAATATTAAGAGTACCAAGTGTTTTATAAAAATATTTAAGTTGTCTACAGAAGATCTTGACTGTAAGAAGAAGCATGGCACTGAAAATACATAACAGACATCTATTGAGGATGTGAGCTTGATAAATAGCCTCAAAATTAGAATAAAAATAAGTGTAACTACAACTGAGTGAAATATGAATATGAACCCACCTTTGTTTAGAATTTTGATAGTTTTTGCTTTTGTATTAGAAGTGTATAAAAGAACGTGATTCAGCAACCAAACACAAAATAAAACATATCCAGAAACTCAATTAGAATAGACATGTAGATGACTTCATCAATATCATATAATATCTAGAACTGGGGCTTTTTGTGAGGAAAAAATAGTACAGGGAAAATGCAAGTAGCCACAAGTTTGCATCTCAACATTTCAAATTCTCCAGGAAGTCTTATGTATAAGTGATCAATTAGAGATTTACACACATTTATTCCTACACCTTTTAATGCAAACAATGCCATCATTGCCAATATTCCATTCAGAATATAATTATACAGCCCTTCAAAAAACGTAAAGAGTTTAAGACACTTCTTTTCCCATACAAAATCTAAAAACTTCATCTTAAAGGTGTTGTGGCTGCATTCAAAGTACTGTTTAGAGGCAAAAAAGTAGACAAAATTTATAGATATACAACTTAAGTCAACAATTTGCTGTTAGCAAAACCTTAATAGTCTAGATACAATTATTGCAGAAAAAAAATGGAATAGTAACAATGCAGGTAGAGTACTTACATTCAGAAAAAGTCATAATTATAGCAATAATGCAATTAAAATTGTAACTCACTTCCTAGTTGCTAGCACATTTCCTGGTGTTATAATCACCTTTTCTCTTCTAGGTCCTGGAGTCAGTGGTTTCACACTAGTGTTAATAGTGGAGTTTGCTACTCTGAGTGGTCAGTATCTGGAGTCCTTCGTTAGGAGCATTGCGATGTTCATGATGATGACTATTCCTATAATTTTTGCCTTTAAAATTTTGGCTAGTATTACACGTATTTTGAAGCTTTGTTTAAAAATCACACTTGAAAGTTAATGTATAAGTAAACCACCAGTAAGATTTCATCAGCTCATTGAGTCAATTATCTGAAGATCAAACAGAGATATTTTTGCTTCTTTGAGGGAAAGCTGAGAAAATATACCCAGCTGATAAATTCAATTAAAGCAAGCATCACCTTGTTGGATGATCAAGAAATTGTATACCACATTATCATTCCAGTCTAAAATAAGCCTCTAGGAATACTCAAGTTAAAAAGAAAAAAAAACAACCTGTGAAATTGACTGAAAATAAAATACAATAGCATATTACTATTACTCTTTGACTACAAAATTCTGGAGTGTACTATGGTTACATTACATTACTTTGTAATACTGGCAATAACGTGCTCACAATATAGGAAGTTGGTTAGAACTTCAGACCGCATGACTGCATATAAGTACAGGCAACTAATTTCATAATCAGAGAGGCATCTGCAGTCAGTCATTTCAAGACATTTCTCCTGTCTCTAGTGTGACTACTGACCCTCTTTGCTCCAGAAACAATGCACACTCCATGCATTTCTAAATGATGGATTAAATAAACAGCTTTCATTATTTTCTGTTTGTACTTGGATCATACTGCATCATTTTCAATGTCATCCACTCCATCTGAAATTGCCTTTATGACACATTCTAACACTTATTCCAGGCTTGATGTTCTAGTCTGTATTTTTGCACACAACCTGAAGCCTTTCTATTGATTATTTCATCAGCACTGAAAACCTACTTCTTCTAGACATTCATCATTATATAAGAGTTTTTTCAAGTCTTACATCTCTCGATTCTCCTCCCACATTTTTGAATAATCACTTGGAATCTGTATTGGTTTTATCCCCGTTTTCCTAAATACTCAGGATACCATTGTTCTTACTCTTTTCTTCTGGTCTCATTCCTTAGATGCCCTTAATTTTCCTTGTACACTGTCATGAGCTTTTGGATCTCATCAGGGGATCATGATGTATCCATTTGTCTATCTTAAGTTATCACCTTTTCAAGTGTTTCCCATTCTGCTCACAGATTATTACCCTGTTGATCTCTTTTCCTCCCATATCCCGGTGGATGGAAACCCGAGCAACTTGGTTTAGTGGCAGGTGTCTCTGCCCATGGCAGGGGCCTTGGAACTAAATGATCTTAGAGACCCATTCCAAAACAGACCATTCTATGATTCTATGATCCTGGTTGACTCTATTTGGATGAAAGGTTTGATTATAGCTCAACAGCACAGTATCAAGTGAGACAAATGAGAGAACTGTACACATCTACTCCTTTGCTGAGACTCCATCAATCTACCAGAGCTCCATTTGTCTCATGCTGTTGGATAAAAAAAGTCTTGTGCTTCTCTTTGAGAACAAATTCTAGTTTTAGAATTCATTTGTTCATTTAATGAATACTGGCCTGTAACAGTTTTTTTAGGGAAGGGAAATTAAATCTGCTCTGATTTTTAAGGGGAAGGGTACCATTTTCACGTTAATATTTAATTAATTTTTCTGCATTTTTGTTTCACCTTTTTTTTTCCCCAATAGTTGTAAGAAAGTCTACAACTGTAAATATTGGCACATATTCTCATGGCGTTTATCATAAAATACCAGAAGTCATCTAACTCTTGCATTTGACAGCTGCAGCACTGATACCAGGGCTGCACTTCAGCAGGGTGCTGAGGGGTTTCTGCAAAATGCTCAAACCCAGTAAGCACAGGAATATAGAAGTCTGTGAATGTGTGCATGTTTATATGTCATATTAGGGTTCATTCCTCTAAAAAGGTACTTGCTGCCTTCCAAGATTTGGCTTTGACTATAATCACTTTTCATGGAGCCCAAGCACTTGCACTGATTTTTATTACTTGTCAGTTTTCTGTCAAACCTCTGGCTTACCAAGCGTAATCCATATTGTTTTGTATTTTAAGTGAGGCAAATAACATGTTAAGCTTCACATACAAGTTCTGCTCAAGTTCTCATAAATTGCACATTTCCTCTCTGTACTACGTTTTGAAAATGAAGTGTTTTCATTATTCTGTCATAGGAATAGGCATTCTCTTCTCATTTTTTTGTCTGTTTGTCTCCCTGAAAATCTTTTTGTAGTTTAAAAGGAGGGGAAAGAAATGAACATGGTGTCTTGCAATATATTTTCAAATAAATATTTGAAAAAAAATGAGGAATATAAGTCATTGTTTGATTAAAAAATGTATGTGATTTCTGTAAATGATACAGCCCATGCCTATATAATCGCTTCTATAAAATTGTATGGTTATAAAAATAATCAGGTCAAGAAATTAGCAAGACTAATGAAGAGTATGTTCTTTTAATTTGAAAACAGTATATACTGAACCTCTAATATTTTGGAATTCTGACCCACTTGACAGGAAACAATCTCACTTGTACTAATTTGTAAGATGTTCTTTAAATCTTGGTCTATCACATGTTGCCATAGTTAAATAGACCAAACCAAGTTGAGAGCTGTAGTTCTTTGGACTCAATTAAATGATCAAACAAAAGCAGGACACAGGATTGAATAATGAACAAAAATATGATCCTAACAAAGTTTAGCTTAGATATACTGTATCATTTCTTTTTCCTATTTTATAAAGTTTTCCAAATAGCTTTCAAGCTTACTTTCAGTATTTTCCTCATTGTCTTACTTTGTTACTTATTTATATTTCATGTCACGTTTGTATCATGACTTTTTTCAAGTCCTTTGAGTACTTAACAAGAACTACCTCTTTATAGAACTACTAGTTTGATCATATACATAATAGTATGATGAAGGTGATACACCTGTGATCAAATCATAGAGTGATAACCAGGTCTACATAAAGATATTTTAAAAGATTAAGCTCATTAAATGGAGATTATAAAATTCTGTAAGTTTTGAGTAATTACTTACTCTCCATTACTTTTGTTTTAGTTTAAAAACAGAAACATTTTATACCTGTAGGGCATAATGAGCACAAAGAACAATATATTATCTTTAGAAAAGAAAGAAATTTAAATATTCTTTTCATGTAAGTTGGAATTTTTCATATGTTCTCCATTCTGAATGATATGAAAACACAGTTACAAAACACCTTGATTTGATTGCTTCTTTATGCATATTTTAGATAGTGGGTGAAATTTTGATTTATTACACATATATGTAGGTTACAACACCATTTTAAACATTAAATATATTTATTAATAATAGTGTTTAAAACCTTATCTTTGCTGTACATTACACTGTTACTTTTCACAACATTAAAATGCAGCTGTATATAAAGCCTCTTATAGACATATATACACTTGTGTGTAAGCATTTTTTTTCCCTACCGAAAATGAAGGAGAAATTTCAAGTGGGCAAGGATAATTACACTGAAATATTTATTGTAAAAAAGGATATTTTAAATTTTTTTTTTAGATAATCTCTTTTTGGGGAGTATGTGGATAGGTTTCAGGCATAAATCCATTGGAAACTACAATGTTTAACAAAAAAAAAGTCATATTTTTCAGGCTGATCTGAACACGGCAAAAGTTATCTGTGTATCATAAAACTATCAATTTTCAATACAAATAAAAGTAATTTACTTTTCATCTTTTTCACATCAAGAGTAAGTGTGAGTTGTGAAATTACTGTCATCTTTTACTATAAAAAATGCTGCAACTAAAGGCCCTGAACTCAAAAGGTAATGCTCTTGAAACCTGTAGCAGTATGCTGAGTTAAAATAAAACTGTGAAAAAGCAAAGCTGTCTTCCTAATGCTTGATTCTAGGAGAAAAAAAAAAAAAAAAAGAAAGTTATATGGATACAGGGATGATTTGTAGAATAGTAAATATATTTAAACAAGCAAAATGGTCTTTGCAGGACTGTCTACATAATCTTTTCATGTTTTTGCTTTTTTTCTCTAAATATAGAATTCAGAAAGAAGAAACAGCAAATCAATCACACAAAGCCCGTCTTTTATAGAAGGAAAAACTAGAAAGGACATATCTGATAATTTTGAAGCGTGAAAGAAAGCAGCTGCCATGAAATGTCTTTAATGATTAAGAAACTTATTTAGCAATCATCATCAGTAATTTCATATTTTCAAAGCAGGTTGGAGTATTGGAAAGGTAGAATAGAATGGTATCCTGTCTTTTTGGAACAAAATATAAAATGTAGATGCATTTGAGATTGGTCAAGATAACGAAATTATATGGTAAACATCCCCACAGGAACTACTAAAATGTTAGATTCAGTGATCATACCACAAAGTCTGTGAGAAATTTGAGGGCATTTAAAAGGAAAAGAAAAGGAAAGGTCAGTTATCCTGGCTGTCTGATATATATCCCGTGTAGAACAATAAAAGAAAAGGATGATTCTGGAATGTCTTAAAAAACTAAATTATAAAAAAATGTAATTACTTTCAGGCTTTCAATGTTATGTTAAATAATTTTCTCCAGATGGATTTTCTCCTTTCGCTTCAGACTTTTAAGTCATAAAAGAAACTGACCAAGCATAATAAATGAGGGGTTTTTTTTAAGATTTATGACTCTGCACTATATAACATACTAATAAAAAAAGTGCCAAAAACTGGAAA
>VZTJ01004571.1:15874-116873 GCA_013397795.1 Orthonyx spaldingii
AAAACACCAACCTCACATCTCTAGAATTTAGTATAGGTTTACAGTATATATTTACTATATGGTATAGGAGGTAGCCAACTGACATATACAAGAAATAAAGTGTCAGCAGGGAACTTTGAGCAGAGACGTATTTTGCAGTGGTATCGCAAGGTGATTATTATTATTATTATTATTATTATTATGAATTTAGGTGATCTGTTAAGAGGATGACTTGTTTCTAATTTAATATTTCAACTAATCTAATTTGTCATAAATTCATGGAAGATTATTTTTGCTGAAGCAGGAATAATCCCTGTAAAACAGCATTGGCAAAAGTTGTTGGATTTTTTATTCTCCTTTTTTCCCCCTGTCATAAAGCCAGCTGAACCTATCTACTCTTTCTTCTCTATATTGGTGTTGGGACAGCAAGTGAAATATCTATATCAGCTGTTTGACCCTTCCAAACACTGATGGAAGAAATCACCCGTATTTTAAACCTTCAACATCTTGTAAATAATAACTTTGGGCATTCAAGATCCTGAAAACTAACTTGTTTTCTGATTGAATCTCTGGTTACACTGATTTTTCTCTTTCTGTACAGGATATGTTAGAGTATAGATGTGAACCATCCAGTATTGCAAGATGAACACTAAGTGTCAATCACTACAATGTCAGTAGCTCTTTCTGGGTTAAACACAGTGTTTTTTAAAAGATTTCTATCACATAATATTAACAGTTACCCTTTGGTTCAGGATGAGATAATAATCTATATACCTGTGTGAATGGAAGGAAAATAAGCAATTGAAAGTACTCTAATGTGACATGAGGCAGCTTGGTTTCTTTTCAAATAAAGGAGACACAATTGTTGCCTTGAGCAAACTAGAATGGTGAAATCAGAAAAAAAGGTGACGCTGACAATCTGTAGATAATTTTGCTTATGATTACCTAAGTCAGTAAACAACATGAGCTATAACACTGTCTGGGGTATAAAGTCATAGACTCATAGAATGATTTGGGTTGGAAGGGACCTTAAATATCAATTAGATTCAATCCATCTGCCATGGTCAGGAACACCTTCCACTAGACCAAGCTGCACTAAGCCCCATCCAAGCTGCCACTGAATACTTCCAGGGATGGGAGACCCACAACTTCTCTGGGTTGACCCTCACAATAAAGAATTTCTTGCTAACATCTAATCTAAACCTACCTTTTAAATTGAAGCCATTCCTCCTTGTCCTGTCATTATATGCCGTTGTAACAAGTCCTTCTCCATCTGTCTTGTAGGTTCCCTTCAGGTACCGGAATGCCATGATAAGGTCACCCCACAGACTTTCCTTTTCCAGACTGAACAAGTCCAATTCTCTCAGCCTTTCCTGGCAGGAGAAGTGCTCTATGCCTCTAGATAGAGCATAGATATCCCTCTAGACACCTCCAGAGGAGGTGTCTCTCCTCTGAACTCACTCCAATAGGTCCATGTCCTTCCTGTGCTGAGGACTCCAGTGCTGGATGCAGCACTCCAGGAGGGGTCTCACCAGAAGAGAGCAAAGGGGCAGAATCTCCTCCCTTGCCCTGCTGGCCCTGGACACATTGAGACCAGGACACATTTGGCTTTCTGGGCTGGCAGTTCATATTTCTGGGTCATGTCCAATTTCTCCTCCATCAGCACCCCAAAGTCCTTCTCAGCACAACTGCTCTAAATCCCTTCATCCCCCAGCCTGTATTGATACCAGGTGTTGCCACAACCCTGCTGCTGCACCTTGCGCTTAATCTTGTTAAACCTCATGAGATTCCTAAACTGAAAGAAGTAAGGCTCCTCTTTAAATTTCCTAAATTGAGGTTACATTGTAATAATCTCTTTTAGTGTCATAACTTGTTTTGATTACCAATTATATTACTTTAGGCAATGAAATATTTTGAATCTAATATAAGCTTAATTGAAACCTTAATGCAATCATTAATTTCTTTGTTGTCTTAGTGGTATTTTTATTTAAGCATGTACTTGCCTGCTTCCGCTTTATAATAGAATCTGTAACAGTTGTATGGACCTGATTTAATTAAATGAATATTTTATTAATTTTACCTGAAACAATCATTATATTACATATTTAAATACTACATCTTAATTAATATTAATAAATCAGAGAGTGTCAGAAAATATTTGTGATGGCTGTAGTCTATCATCTGTTCCGATAAACTGAGGGAGCAATCTTGACCAAGGCTTGATCCAAGACAACCCATGCTTCCAAGGCACCATTTGGAGAGATAAAAGAGGCCAGGGTGATTTGAATAAGACTGAGAGCATTTAGTAGTATGATTATAACACCTATCTTGCCAATTTTTCTGTGTCAAGATGTGTACCGGGCATAGTCAGAGAGTAGAGTTGGGTCTGGAACCAGCTTCTCTTCCTCACCTCCCATGTGAGCACCTTAATGACCAGGCTGAAGACCTGATTACTCCCCCTCTCAGCTGTGCTCTAGTGAGCCTTCGACTTTGCATTCCATACACACAAGCATATACGATGCCTAACCACTTGAGAACATAGCTGTGGAAATGCTAAGGCTAAGGAACTCCACAAAAAGTAGATCCTTTACTTTGGCAGAGAAAAGGGTTACTTCTTCCCCAGACCACCCCAGGTATTTAATATAGGCTGCTCAGTTTGGAATGACATGTCACTGTCAATAGCATTTTGCTTAAGTTGTAGAAGCAGTCATATTAAGGCTCACTTCTGCATCTGATAAGTCAGGCTTAATGTAAAGCCTCTACCTTTCATTCTCAGCAGCAATCAAGGCCAAATAAACAATAAGAAATATGTGCCTCAGTATTTGTATGCTACATAAAATAGACACTAATCAATATTTCCATTTAAAAACTCCCTATGTGCTTCAAAAATGCTTTAAAATCAATTTGGCTGTATTTTTTTAACTTTATAGTATGACATATTCTGAAATATATGGAAGAAAATTAACAACTTCAGTTGATTAATGGGGAAAAAAGGTTGAAATCTAGTTAATGAAAATAGCAAGAGATGTGAAAAGTTTAAGAACAGATGCATGGTTACACCGAGATCTTTGAGAGTCTAATTTCAGTCTGTGTTTAAGAAAATATCACCAAGATGATGACTCAAACTGAAAAAAAAAATATTCTATTCCCATTTTGGTTAATTTTTGTATCATTATAATGCAGCAAGAGACAACTGTATGTATTTGTCTGTGGAAGGGAGAGAAATCACAGCTATGAGGTCATATTCATTTATGCTCTGTAGTTATCATGTAATTGTGAAGGAAAAAGAGAGAAAGTCCTGTAACTTCCCTGTTACACATGTCATCATTAGAAACATTACCCATAAAACTTGTACTCAGAGCTTAAATCCATTTAAATGGATCATCCCATGTAGAAATGTTCTGAATAAGTAAGGATGGACAGTAGGGCAGATGCTTCACCACTTGTACTTTTGAGAAAATGCTTCAGGAAGGGAGGGGAAAGAATTTACATCACAAATACACCATCTTCTTTGGAGGTCTCATTAAGAAGAAACTCCCTTGAAGAAGCTGATTGGAAGAGGAGGATCTGGGTCTGTGTTTCACTTGACACAGGTCAGCATCCTCTAGATAAGCTGAAGATCTATGGGCATGCAGATGATTTTTTTCCTTTTTTTTTTTTTCCTGTAGCTGTTTTAAAATTCTTTTTTATTTGTCTGAATTATTATCCCAAGCCACTGTTAAGTTCTTGCAAATAAATTTGTTCATGATTTCTGTTACAGTAAGTTATTTCAGACAAGGCAATAGATCAAAGACAGAGCTTAAAACCTGAAATAACATTATAGTTTACTGTCTATTTGTTGCTGGTTTCCGTCCTCCCACCTTTAGTTATTAGAGTATTTTAGCCCTCTTCCTTTGCCTGGCAATTACAACTTAGTTTTTATGCCATTTCATAACTTACTATGAGTACTTACCACAGGTTGCTCTTCATAATCATTCATCTTTGAGTTGTGGAGGGAACATCTGGGACTGTGGGGTTTGTTCATTAGTTAGTTTCCAGTATTGAAAACAGATTTCCTATACTGTGAGGCCAATAAAGTTCTGGGATTCCTTTGCAGCTGTTTGCAGAGCATACCTGAGAATACAGAACACAGTATAACGTCAACTATAGGGCACACAAAATAATTAAAATTGCAAGTAATTTCGAGACATCCATCTCCTCTGTTGTTGTCTGATATGTCGCAGCTTGAAGAAAGAGTAAAATATCTTTTAAA
The DNA here is from genome assembly GCA_013397795.1 of Orthonyx spaldingii. Taxonomy (NCBI): domain Eukaryota; kingdom Metazoa; phylum Chordata; class Aves; order Passeriformes; family Orthonychidae; genus Orthonyx; species Orthonyx spaldingii. The sequence goes on from VZTJ01004571.1 coordinate 20,106, forward strand.
AAGCAGTTCTGGGAGCTTTTATTTAGAATGTTTCAGAGGACTGTGATAGAAGGTAGGAGATTTTCATCATAGATCCTCATTTTGGAAAACTCCGTGGCAACACTTTACGTTTTGTAGAAGATGCCATAGGAGAGCATAGGCAAGTGTTCATTCACAATATTTTCCCTGTGCTGAGTGGTCTTTAGAGGCCCTCAGTACTCTGGGAAAGCTGTCCTGGTGTTTTCGGAGGATCCATATCACAATGTCAGGCAGATAAACCACAGCAATTTAAGATAAGAGCTGTGTTGCAATAGGTGGTAGGTTTGAAAAAGAGCTGTAATATTCCCCTTTATCCTGCTTTTGTGTGTTTGAGTTTCGGAACCTGGTTTCCAACTGAGTTTACTATTGAACTGCTACTTAAATGTGCCAAGAAATAGGCAAAACCAACATCATACACCTATGATATGTAGTCTACCTTTTTTTTTTTTTTTTAACATGTGATTATGGGGGTTATGAGGGTTGCAGTTAGAGCACCATGCAAAGTTTAGCAGGAGAACACCTCAGTACACCAAATAGTGAAAAAATAGATATCTCCACAGTCTCCTAGTCTAAGGGAAAATTTATATGTCTCCATTTCAGGTTTAAGGATGCAGAAGAGTTTAGGAAGCAGTCTTATTGCATTTGTTGGTGTCATCCATTGCCTTTCAACATGTTTAGATAAAATATTTGCAAGTGGGATTATTAGGGAATAGAATGAGTAGCAAATGCACCTATACTAACCATGCCATTTAGAAGTTTCAATTTTTTTCTTTGAAAATCTAACTTTAAAAAAAAAAATCTACATTCTGCTAATAGTTCAGGTGTTCTATACCACCTCTGAAAATTACATAAAAGCAAACAACTCAGAAATTAATTCCCTTCTGTTCAGAGACATCCATGACTGTTATGCTTATATACTCATATTTAATGAAAGTATATGCTATAGACCAACAGTAAAATCTTAACCCAAAAAAAGCTTACTAAAACCTGGAAAGAAAAAATCCTGCAGAATCCATGAAGTCCATCACATTTCCTTGGAAGAAAATTGCAAAAATTCAATCACACAGAATTACACACAACAGAAATTGTATTAAAAATATACCGGTAGAGATGGAAACAAGTCCTGTCAATCTCTTTAGTGAAGTGCAGCTTATAACAATGTACATATACAGAAATCTATTCAAAATTTTAAGCTACATTAAATTTTTCATTACTTGTGCTAGTGTTTTAAACACAGTTGTTAATCTTGAAATGAATGTCAATTCAATTAGTATGCTATAGTGTACTACTAAATTTTAGAGATGCTGGTGGAAAGAAATGGGATGAATGTGTCTTTGGAATACAACCTCAGAAAGGTAAGCATACAAAACTTCAATTACAGAAATTTCTGTTACTGAGCTTGACTATTTGGAAATATAAGTAGCTATAACAAGTTTCTGTTGAAAGGGAAAAATACAAGGAAAATTATCCCTTCTGCAGAATCGCTGAAATAGCTTCACATAGGATTCTACATATAAGAAATAAATAAAATGATGGCAAGATTTTTTGTTATTGAAGTTGGGCTAAAATGTAGGCTGGATTATTTAAAGTAATTTGAGGGGTAGAGGAAAAATCACACAGCAGGGAAAATTATTCTTCCAAGTATATTTCTGGGTTCTCATAACAAATGCTGTCATTTTGTGGATTTTTTTATTGTGGGTGATTTCTGGAAGAGGTGTTGGGTAGTTACCTTGATAGACCTGATTGGGGTGTTTTGCTACTCAGAATGTCATTTTCCTGCCAGAACTCTCAGACCGACTGACTGGGTACTTCACTGTGTCCTTCACTGAAGATGGAAAGAGTACTCACCCAGATTCTGTGGCAATCAACTGATTACTTTATCTCTCCTCCCAGGGGATGTCTGTTAATTTGCTTAGGTCATTGATAATAACCCTCCTGAAGACTCTGGCTGTTCATTGTACTTATCAGTCCAGCAGTTCAGACATCATGCTGAATTTAATATACTCAGTTTCTTTCGTTTCTTTCAGCTGGTAGTTCACAGATTTGAATTAAAGTTCATGCACACTCATTATGACTCTATCTAATCTTGTTTCCATGACTTCAGACAAAACCAGTCCATTTTTAAGTAGGAACAGTTACATTTTAAAAATATTGCATGTCTCTCTATTATCATCATAATTTTCCTGATGTCTAGAAAAATAAAGATACGCTTATTTCTTCATCATGGCGTCTCACTTTTCTGGTTGTGTTTCTTCTATAAATACAGGTGTTTGCACATAGCAAAGGCTCTTCTAACCCTATTTTCATCTTGGTGAACTAGAAGAAGGACAGTTTAGAAATTTCCCTTGGAAGTTTTCTTCGAGTGTGTGAGTTTTTGTAAAATTGGGTGACATTCCTTACTGTCGTATATTCCGTATAGGAGAGTCATTATTACTGTATTATTGTATGGTATATTAAAAGTCCTTCTAATGGAACAGCAAGCTAGGCACAGACCAGGAACTGAATTGTACTAGAAAGGTGTCAGAAGAAAGGGGGGCCTGTTTTTTGGAGCACTGGATTGTCATTCAGTGTCTGATTTACATGGGCCTTCACTTAAGCAACAGAGTATGCTTGGATAAAAACTGATTTGGCTCACAAAACAGGCTTTAAGACAGGTAGGATAAAATAGAGAAGAACATTTTCTTTGCTTTAAAGTGTCATCTGCTTTAGTCAGAGGTGTTCTGGCATGATATATGACAAATAGGAAATACATAACATGTTGTGGAATGGATCATCACTGCTTATCATTAAAGCTGAAGGTTTATTAAGGTTTGAAAAAAGGATTAGACATTTGCACGGATCAGAATATCCACAGGTCCTTTAGATAAAATTAGAAAATACTTTGATCCCTGATGCTTTAAAGAAACACCACACTCTAACTGATGGGGAAGAAGAAAGCCTTTTTTCAAGACCAAATGCCTCTATTATTCAACATTACTGGAAATTTTGTGAGGGCAGGACCTTGGCTAATCTCAGACAGGAAATATCACACTAGAGATATTTATGATACATGTGCACATACTGGTAATTTTAGAAGAGTACAGAAGTCATGTAAGAACTGATATAAACTTCATATAAAAAAAAAGAAAAAAGGAAAAACCAAAAGTAAATAAAACCATAGCATGATAAATAAAACCATAGCACCAGCATGATGCTGTATGACATAAACAAACACTTGAAAAATTAGATACTTTCAAGATAGCTTTATGAATAACATTAATTTATTTCTAAAGTATCTTTGCCATTCCCATCAATTAAGGAGTTTACATTTTTGTATTAATTTTGCACTCCCTCTCTTAAGGGGAATGTGACACAAAAATAAATACTGAATGTTCTTCTAGAACCAGTTAATAGGGAATTATGCCTGAGACTCACACTACTCAGTTTGCAACAATGATAAAAACGTCATTTTTTACAATTGTTTGTTTAGAATGTTCTAACGTAATTCATAAGAAGTATATAAATAGACAACATAATTTAATATTTTTACTTGTAATACTAGTATAAGGTTGTAATATAAATTTCTAGCATTGTCCAGTATTTATAAATGCCCTCTGTGTAATGTTGTAACATAATTTAAGTGCATAAGTGTCTCCTTTATGTTACTCAGCTTTGACCTTAATATGCATTAATATTGTGGTAAGAATATAATTTGCCACAGGAGATATTTCAGAAATATTTTTATTGTTTACTTTGTGATTTCAGACATAAGGAATGGGGTTCACAGGACTGGGGCTAGAAGGAGAAAATGACAGACAAGGGTGTGCCAATTACATTTGCAAACAATACCAAAATAGGAGAGACAGCAATATATTGAAGGACAAGATTAGAATTGAATTTTTTTTTTGCAAATTAAACCAATGAACTGAAAAACCTAAGATGAAAGTCAAGAGGGAGAAGTACAAAATGCTATGTGTTAGTAGGATTAATCAGCTGCCTAAATAAAGAAATATTGTCTGGTTAGGTAGTAGCCAGAGGTATACTGAACCTCAAACTAAACAAGGGTCATGCTATTGTTAAGAAACTCAGCACACTGGAAAGCAAAAAGTAGAAATATAAGCTTCTAGATGGTTTTAGATTTTAGAAAAGGCAGTAGTTGCTTTGGCAGAGTCCCGTGGGTAACAAGTAGAAAGAACGAGAAGTATAGAAAACATGTTTCATTTATCCAGAAGTCTGAAAAAGATATCTAAGACTGAATATTTGAGGGACCAAGGGAATGTGAATAGTTTTAAGATCTCCAAAAATATTTTCTCTGTATGCATGGCAGATGTGCAGAGAGGATATTTAGGTTAGACATTTGGAAAATCTTTTCAGCAGTAGGAACAAGCTACACAAACATCTTTCAAAATTCACTAGTTTGCAGTTGTTCATGCCTTGAGACAGCTGGATGAGCAAGACAAACTCCTGAGACTCCTGCAGGACTCTAGGATCAATTTCTTTGCTGACAATCTAGGACTTTTGCTAGAAAATAGTCTGCTGTCCTTCCTGGCCTTCTTTACATGGAAAGAACCATCAAGGTTCTGTGGAAAAAATACTATACATGAGAAAAGAGGAGAAGACAGGAGAGGAGAGGAGAGGAGAGGACAGGACAGGACAGGACAGGACAGGACAGGACAGGACAGGTAGTAATTTAGTAGAATATTCCCAGAACATAACCAAAATACTGACTTTGAAAACTGAGATAGGTTAGGGATCTCTAGATATTTGTTGCTTGAATAAAACTGCAATTCATGCCTAAAATTTTTGGAAAATTTTAATATGTTGTTAATAATAGAAGAAATTAGTTTGAAAATCCCTGGCTGAAATTACAAAAAATTGTGAATATCACTCCGCCAGTTCTTCCATTCAGGATTTTTGCAGTCAAGTTGCTTTATTCATTTATGTTCACATCAGTTACACTATTTTACAATTTGACCACCCCAGTAAAAAAGTCTCTTTGTCACAGAGGCTAGACCAGTGAGTACTGAGAAACAGAATATTAAAGACCAGGTCTTAGGACTGATCCTTCCTGGAAGAATCTACTTAGTCACAAATGTGTCTGGCAACCAAAAGAGGTAAACAGTCATATTTCTTCATAAGTATATATTCCCAGCTGATAATACCACAGAGCACACCTTTATAACTTGGTAAGAACTATTTCAATTACAATGGAGGGTATGTATCTAATATGGACGATGTACTGAGAATGGGGTAATTTCTTGTCCATGGTTTTCTACCTAACTCAGGAGACTGAACCTGTTTGGCAAATGTATTAGCTTTTTAAAGGTACTTAAAGCTGAGTTCTTATACTCTACATTATAAGAATTCCTTTAGAATCCTTTACATATATTGAGGTAATAAAAGTAGTCTAAATTTTAAAATTATGTAGTATTTAATATGGTTATTAATATTATTAATAATATACAGATGGTAATACAGGAATATAAATACATTCAATCTGTTTGAGTACATACACAAGTCAATTTCTATTTCATTGAATATTTCAGTATATGACACATAGCTTCAATGTCTCTTGTTAAATACAGATGTAGATCTGTAGATCATCAGAATTCATGGAATAATTTTTTGGACAGGGAAGAAATATTTATTAGATTATTATTGCTTACAGAATTAATCTTCAGTAGGTTCACAAGCTGTCGAATTCTGTCATGCCTACAAGTCCAACTGTATTTGAACAGGCAGTGGATGTGAATATTTGATCACCAAATCTCCAGTTCCTTACTGTAAGGAAACTGAGGCATGAAAGCTATGTAACTTGAAATAATTAGCCTCTGTTTTCTGCATTACATGCAGAGAATTTACTGAATTCACATAGTTATAATATAAAACCTTTTAGGGAAGGAACAAAAGGGAAGGAATAATCTGTAGAAGAACAAAAGGGATAGCTAGGAAAAAGGAGGCATTGAAGCAAGTAGATGTCAAAAAATGAATGAGAGTGGATATGAAAAATAAAAAAAGACAAGAAAACAACAGCATATAGTCCATTAAATTTTGCAAGCAAAAAGTAAATAAAGGTCATAAAACAGATAAAATTATTTGCAGTCAAAGACCTTTGTGGTAATATGATGGGTTTTTACAATTGCATCAAGGAGACAAAAAGGCTAGAGACAATGTCCTAAATTAACAGAGGCCTGGGTTTAGCTGGAGTTCATGAAAGTTTTGTGCTCAGGGCAAAATGATGTTAGGTTTTAGTGGATTCTGGGCTAGAAAAACCATTCAGTGGAAAATAAACAAACAGTTCTCGCAAGATGCTTAATCTACTCTTTGTCAAAATATTACAGTAAGTGAAATCTAAAAAGGTACTTACAAATATGATTATATTTATATGCATCTATAATAATGTTGAAAAGGTGTCAAAGAAATTAGATGCCATGTATAAAACAAGAGCTGTACTTGTAACCTTCTGTGGCTGCATTTTAAAAAGCGCTTTTCAAGACAGTGTATATCTTTAGAAGCAAGTGATCTAAAATATGGGAGAGATGATAAGGAGGTCATATTTTGCACTGCTGTGTTTTCTAGGAAGTCCCTGGACAGCATGGCCCACATGAACTGAAAAAAGAAATGTTCTCCTGTATCCCATATTTTCTGAGTTTTGATGGCATTTTCTTTATTGAGCAATGTTAACACTCATGTTCTAGATGAGAAAAGTGAAGAAGGATCTGTTCAGTTAAACTGTTAAGAAAGTAGATGAAATGTCTATTGATAGAAAACTCCAATGCTTGTCTTCATGTCACCACAATATATCACATCCATTCATTACCAACTGATGCAAACTGGCAGGCAAAATTAACACATGTCAACTTTATATCTTCACTCTGAGGGCTAATAGGCATCCTAGGGTATTTTATACCTACTGTATGTCTTGCTAACAGGCTGATACTGTCACAAATGAAAGGGATAGTCTTCTACTGGAAGTAATCTTGGACCCAGAATATACTACAGAGCTCAGAAATCCCCACAAGCTAATAAACTGTGTGAAGATACTGTAGCGTAAATGACAAATAAAAGCTCCAAGTCATTCAACTCCTGAAAACTGTGATATATATTTTTAGAGTACAGGAGATGCGGAATCAATGCCCAGAGCAAACCATCTAATCATATAGGAAAAAAAGTATGTGAAAGCAATAGAATTTCTGAAATAAGAACCAGTAACAACTTTCAGTTGACAGTTGTGGTAGTGTGCTGGCCACCAGGAACATCCTGGCCTGGCCTGGCCACTCACTGCTCTGCATTCCACTTATCCCTCCCCTGTTCCCCCAGGACTGGCCACATGTCACGGGCTCGTCATTTGTCTATTAGCTGGGCTCTCGCCCTACCCACCAGGAGGAGAGGGATAAAAGGAGGGAGGCGAGAGGGGGGAGGGATCTGACCACGTTTCCACTACTCATCTCGTGATCTGGCTCTTCCATGCTGAGGGAAGAATAAAAGGACTCTGATAAACACAACTTGTACGTCTGTCTTTACCGGCTAGGAGCCCACTGAGGAAACAGGAGAGCAACAGACAGTTGTTGCATTTATTTACATTATTTACCTTTGTCTTGTATTTCTATCATTATTTGTCTGGAAAGCGAAGGTTGATCTTATTCTGAAGAAGCACGAAGCTCACTTGGGGAGATTTTGGAGGTTGCAGGATGCAGCAAGAAAGAATGACATTTTTAATAAAAAATACTCTATTACTTAATTTGACTACTATGTCAAATGTTTTCATGACTATACATGATTTTTAACAGTGAGCAACAAATACTAATGAAGCATTGTTTGGTTTCATCATTAAAATTGTTAGAAATGCCTCTGCCCAAATTAAGGTGCAAATGAGACCATATGCCAAAGTCAATAGTATGGATTTTATTTAATAGTAAAAAATGAGAGAGAGAGGAAAAGGAAGAAAAAAAAATAGAAAAGAGGTGGGCAGACAGAAAAATAATGACAGGGCCAGACAGATTAAAGAAAATATCACTCTATGGATCCCAGTGATGCTCCGTTGATCCTCTCCAGCTGGTCTTCTTGGTGGTGAAGGTCCCCTGAAAAACATAGAATCCAATGGATTAATACATGTTCAGACCAGGTGGGAATGCCCAGGTAACCTCTCCTGGGGGGAGCGGGGGAAGAAGTTTGGCACTCTCTTGCAACTGACTCTGGATCTGTTGCATAACTGCATCACGTGCAGTCCTGTGGTGCAAGGCCTCTGGGGAGCATTTTGGGGGAACTTTGATGGGTTATGTCATCCCCTCAGCTGTCTCTTATGTGAATGTCCCATGGATGTGGCCTTTCCGGGGTGGGGGAGCTTACAACTGAGCCAGATTGTGTAAGGGAGGATGGTTTTGCCACACACTCAAAACTCCTCCTCCCATCTCAGTTGGGGGGGAGTTTGTGTAAACCTGCCCTCAGTGAATGGGTGTATGGTCTGTGGCCTCCCCCATCCCAAACCCAGACAGAGATGATTCTCAGCACATCTACTCGATTTGACTTTCTTGCAAATGCAGTCTTCTCCCTCAGCCTTGTTTGGTTTTTCCTAGACCTGAGATGACTGAACAATTATGTCTTATCTTGTATTCCTTTAAGTGGCTTAACTCACAGTCCAAAGTTCCCCTTAGGAAACATCTTCAGGGAGGGGAGGGCTTCAGTGGCTGTAGTTTCTTTATACAGTTTTGCCATAATGGCTGAAACTCCTTCATAACAATGTTTAAGCCATGAACCATGACATTTCAGTCTCTGACAAGCATATAGGAGAAAAAAGGGAGAGAAAAACAGAGTAAGCGACAAGGTATGAATGGTATAAATTTCATCTTTGCCACAACCAAAAACAGGTAGGAAAAAATCTTGGTTTGCCTAATAGACTATTGTTCTTTTGAACAGAGAAGAATTGAGTGTTGAGTGAAGAAAACATCTGTAAGGTGATGAAATAATTTTATGAATTGGTCTGTTTCAAATACAAATAAAAATAAAAGTGGGTCATTTTATTTCAGTAATAAACAAAGAATAGACAAGCATATAATTAGTTGCTTAATACAACATTTATGAAAACTTGCTTATCCATCAATGACTTTAGCTATTTTAAAATATAGAATATTTCCAACATTATCTGTATTTTTTTCTGGCATGAACAGACCATACTTTTCTAGCTAGTATATTATATGGTCTCAGTTATATGATCTATTGAAAGATTAAATGATGAAAAAAGAAGTGTCCATATCTATTACAAAAAAGATCTCAACAGCCTACATAGCTGTATGCCATACATTTGTTGATTGGCAAAGTTTTCAGAAAATATCCCACAATTAGTGCAAATAATCATAATGGTATGACTCCCTCAAGCAAGATTTTCTTCACAAAAAGATTTTTTTTGACAAAAATAAAACAAGATTTTAAAAATGTTTGCTAGAAGGTGTATAGTTTTCCTAGAAAAAAAATAACTTTGAACATTTACCTTGTTTTTGAAAATCATAAGTATGCAGTAATCAGTTTGTTGCTAGGAAACAGCATTTTAATAGACTGACTTCTCAAACTTTGTGGTATAATCCTATTTGTATTGAACCACATTTCCCCACTTTCCCAGTCTCTGCAATCCCTGACTACTCATTTATTGTTTATAGCCTCTTCCTTCTCTTCCCAAGTATATAATACAGTAGACTACCATTCTGGATTTAGTTGAAGATACACACGTAATGTTTCATAAATAATTTGTGCACCTCATAAAAATTGTAGCATTTACACTCCTGTAGCACGAAGTGCTAGTCCAAGAAGATTTAAATAATTTGTAAAACATGCTTCTCAACATATTGAGAAGCAGGACTTACTGTATTAAATACATTTATACATGTATAAGGAGGAATACAACTGGGCTGTGGGAAAGGTTGGGAACAAAAAGCAGGAACCAGACTCAGTGAAGTGAATTGCGTTTTCATCTATATTGTGACAGTAAGTCAGAAGTCTATTGGAATTGCATAGATTGCACCACAAACCAAACAGAATGTGTTATTTTTTACTGATGTCAACTTTTAATGGGAAGACTGAGCTCACAGTGAAACAAAGTTGAGTATGTGCTACCTCCAACTATTTTATAACAGGAATTCAACACATGTCAAATATTCATTTAATGTTCTCTGAACTATTTCAAATAACTTTAGACTAACATGGAGCCTAAACTTTAGAATTATTTGAGATGAAATGGCGCAGATATTTTTGTTCCATGTTTTAATTCAAATGCCTTATATTGGATACTCTTAATCTGAAACTCTTGACAGTCATGACCATTGACTAGGCTATCTTGTGTCAGTGGTGCACTTATTATATATGTTAATGATGGGGAGAGCAGCCCAACTGAGAACAACTTGCGTATGCTGGTGTATAAGAGGCTGGATGTGATCTGGCAATGTGCATTTGCAGCCCAGAAAGCCAAATGTGTCCTGAGCTGCAGCCATAGTATGGCCAGCAGAGAGAGGGAGGGAATTCTGCCTCTCTAGTCTGTCTTTGTGAGGTCCCACCTGTTGTGTTGTATCCAGCCCTGGGGTCCTCAGCATAGGAAGGACATGCCCTTGTTGGAATGAGTCCAGAGGAGGAATTGAATAGAGTGATAGAAGTTGAATACAGGGATAGAGCAACTCTCCTACCAGGAAAGGCTGAGAGAACTGGGATTGTTCAGTCTGGAAAAGTCTATGTGGCAACCTTATTGTGGCCTTCCAGCACCTGATGGAAGCCTGCAAACCAGATGGAAGGGGACTTTTTACAAGGGCATGTAGTTACAGGACAAGGGAGAATAGCTTCAAAGCAAAAGAAAGTAGGTTTAGATTAGATGTTAGGAAGACATTCTTTATTGTGAGGGTGTTGATGCACAGGAACAGGTTGCCCAGAGAAGTTGTGGGTGTCCCATCCCTGACAGTATTTAATGCCATATTGGACGGGCCTCTCATCAACTTGGTCTAGTGAAAGGTGTCTGTCCACAGCAGGATGTTTGGAAATAAATGACGTTTAAGGTGCCATTATATATTTCTGTGATTCAATACACACTCTCAAATCATTCCACTTAAATAAAATCTTTCCTCTTACATAATAGTACCCTCCATCATTACAATATCACCAATGAAATTTCAGTGCTTAGCATTACTCAGCAGTTTTGTGTCCATCGCTTTTACAATATCATAACTAGAATGCTAATACAGGTTTTCATGAGTACTTTGATAAGCCACTAAGTTAAAATGCAAGGAATGCTGTTCCAGACTCTATTCCTGTCTAAAATTTATTATATGTCGTAGAAGTGTTTTTAGGATGAAATGAAAGACATACGAAGTCATCAATCATCTTTTTATTCCAGCCATCCAATTAGTTAGTAGTAAGCATTCATTTTTTTCCAGCAGATCAAAATTAAAATGTGGAACTACATTTTCGATCATATTTCAAATATTTATTTCATATATCCTCTATAAATAAAACATGTTAAATGATTTTAAAGATTGCAGTCTGCATGATGTCTTAATTCTCCAAGAAGTTAAATTTAAATGAAATGGTCAAAATGCTGTCATCAAAGAATGTGTCAGAAGAATCAAAATTAAATACAGTAACATTTTTAAAGGAAATTGTAAATGCTTTCTACTCATGATGCAAAAATAAATACTTTTATGTGAAATGATACTTATTTTTTATGAGTGAATTCTATGAAGAGTCAGATTCCATGTTCCAAAGCTGTAGATATGTCAAAAGGTGAATTTGAATTAGGCTTTTCTGCTGGTTAGATGGAAAGTACATTTCAGTAACATATATATAATGAAAATTTGCTATCATGGCTTAAACTTGATTTTCCTATTCAAAGATAGCAATCTTATGTAAATTATGCAAGACTTACCAAGGCTCCCAATATTATTTATGTACAGCCATGTAACATCAGGTAGTTTAATATGAGAAAATTTCACCTGGTTTTAAGAAAATCCTTATAAAAAACAATGCTGATAAAAATTTCTCCAAGTTTGCTCCTATAAAGGCATAATGTCTGAAACTTGATCATACTACAAGAGGTTTTATTGGCTTTCTGAAGAACCAAGACATTAGTACCATTAATTCAACCTTTATTATCAGCAAGGTAATGACAAGAAAAAACAAGATATAGTGTTACATAACAAACACAATGGATTTGAAACACAATAACTGCAGGCTCTCCAGGGCACTGTAACAATGCTGAGTGCATTGTGCTGGATAGATGGAATGCACCCTTGTCTAATGTACAAACACTTATTTACAGCTTTTTTCAAGAAAGTACTGTAACTTAAAGCTGTTGTTGCTCCAAATGTGAATACTTCTTACCACAGTCATAGAACTTTTTTACTGAACTTATGAAGGAGAGTATCGCAGTTTGGGAAAAGTTGAAAAGACACATCCATTCAATTTTTGTTTTCAAGACTATTAAATGAAGCAGCTGCTTAATGTTTCTGAGAAGTGGCAGTTTACTTGATGACTAAGAGTCGAAGGTGATCCTTCGTGGTTGGCAAGTGTTTAAAGGAAATTTATCACATTGCTTATCTCCAAATGAAAATTATTTGATTACCTGAACTAGAACATTAGATAGTGACAGAGAGTTCCTGTTACTAAGTATATGAATGTAGACAAAATTATCTAAATTGAATATGAATATGAGCTCCATAGCTGTAAATTATACAGGTTAGCTGAAATAACAATATATATTCCATAGATATTACTAGGGATTTTAGTTGCCAATGTTGTCAATCAAGTTCCTTGAACACTAAAAATCTCAGCAGAAAAATTAAAATTGCCATTTCTGTGCCCTTCAGTCATGGTATTTTCCTTTCTTATATGTCACACAACGTATTTAAGTCTGTACTAGGAATACCCAAAATTATTGAGCATATGAAAATTTACTTGAACTGATATTAATTATGTTCTTACTTGTACAGGAGCTTGAATGAAAACATAACTTCAGTGAACATTTTTTTCTTCTTTAGCCACCAAATATATAAAATGTGGTGTATTCATTGTATAATTACCAATATTTGACATTTAGTCCTCCCATTGAAACACATGGTAGGAATAAACCATCAGTTACAAAGAGAGTATTGATATTTCATTCCTGCCTTCTATTTCAAGGATGCAATTTCCATATTTGTGTACCGAACTACATCAATGAAAACAGTACTGAGTCAGAAAGGATGGGGAAAATGAAGGAAATGTAATTTTTAGAAAGTAAGGAAAAAAACCCAATTTTGAAAGAGAGGAGGAAGAAACAGATAGTTGTAGGTCTTCTCTGTTTTAAACTGTGATAGAGTTCTTTCTTTCTTCTATAATATGCTATTATAGCTCTTATTTATGGCTTAGACCAGATTTTTAGTGTAAGGTATTCTCCATTTGAAGCTTTAATTAGTGTAAGTAATGTGATAATGTTAACATGTAATTTGAACATTCTATTGTCTTCACATTAAAACACAAACAACCTTTACTATAAATTTATGTGAAATGGGAAGTGACTGGGAAGGTTATGTTCCTGAGGTGGGTTGATCCCTGTCAATAATTAAGCACCCAGGCAGCTGCTTACCCCTCCCTCACCCTGAGAAGAAACAGAAGAGCAAAAGCAAGAAAAATTTGTAGGTCAAGACAAAAGCAATTCACTAAGTGAAGTAAAAGGGGGGAGGGGGGCGGGGAAGGGGAAAGGGGATTTTACAATAGCAAGTGACACAATCATTTGCTCTGTCCGAAAAGCAGACTGGTGCACAGCCACCCAGCAAGCAAGTTATTTCGGAAAGAGTACCACCCAACTTTTATTGCTGGGCGTGGTGTCATATGACATGAAATATCCCTTTGTTCAATTCTGGTCAGCTTTCCCAAGCTGTGTCTTGATGTCTTGCCCACCTTTAGCCTACTCACTGTAAGAGCAGAGTGGGAGACAGAGAAGGCCTGGATTCTGTGCGCGTCCTGTTCAGCAATAAAACACTTGTGTGCTGTCAACACTGGTTTAGTCACAAATTCAAAACACAGAACCATACAGGCTGCTGTGAAGAAAGTTAACCGCATCTTGGCCAGATTCAATACAGTTCTTTGTTCTGTTGTGTTTTAACCCAAGCCGGTAAATACACACCACACAGCCACTTGCTCACTTCCCCTTTGGTGGGATCAAGGGGAAAATTGGAAGGGCAAATGTGTGAGAAAAATCCTTGTGGTTAAAAAAAAAAAGCAAAAAAAAAATCCCAGTTTTATATAATGAGCATGATGTCATGAGGGCTGGAATGTCACTTGGGTTAGTTGGTGCCTGCTGTCCCAGCTATGTCCCCTCCCGCTCACTGTGCACTCCAAGGTTCTTCACTGGTGGGGTACTGTGAGGGGCAGAAACGGCTTTGATCAGAAGAAATGAAAACATCTCTGTGTTATCAACACTGTTTTCTATTTAAATCCAAAACACAACCTCATAGAAGCTACTGTGAAAAAAATTATTGCAGCAAAAACCAGTAAATGCACTTAGGCTTCAGGTCAACTCTGTCATCACATGAGCCAAATACACACTCAGACTGTGTCATGTGTCAGTGGAAAATTGATTTTTCTTTAAAGCCTGAATTAAAGCCATCATCTTTACACATTACCTGAATGTCAATGGAGTTCTCAAGTGTATGTCTAAAGTAGGTTCTGTCTGCCTTCTTTGACTGGAAGACATGAAATATGTGATGAATTAAAGTGATACTGGCTACCAAAATTTCTCAGAAGTAATTTTGAACACCAAGAAAGAGGTTTGAAGCTAGTAAGACAAACTTGGGATCAAAAGAAATGACAACTTGCTCACATTAGGCAGGTATTGTGCTGTCAGATCACGATGCTAACTACTTTATTACTAAAGACAACCACCGCTTTCACCATCTTTATTCATGTAGAGCTTGTGGAACTGTGGAAATAAGTAAGCAACAGTCCTTGAAGAAAATATTTCAAAATCAGAAAGAAAAAAGGATCACATAATTGATGTGATTTCAAACTTGATTTCAAAAGAAACAGTATCCCTAAGTATGTGTCATGTACTCTTTAAAAAGGGCTAGGTAATTTATCAAAAATAAATGATATTGTGTTTATGTGACAACGGGTAATCTAATATCCTCTGGCTTTGACAGTTACTAAGTCATCTCTATGATCTGTGATACCTATTTCATCAGCCAGTCACAAAATGTAATTTGGTTGTTCTTTTCAACAATGATGGATAAAAAACTTTGGGTTGGTACTGTCATCACTTTTATTCTTAGTTTATACTTTAAGATTGCTAGGGTTAAGGGACAACTAATATGGTATTTCAGATTCTCATTATGCCTCAAAACCTGCCTTGTCAGACTCTCTAAGTTCTGAATATTTTCCTAAGAATATTTCAAATCTCATTGTAATTAAAAGTTTATATGTTAAAAACCATTTTTAATTATGATAAGATTATTTTGATATCATGAGAAAAGAATTATTTTATCGTGTGTCAGTCTGACCTATCCAAGCATACTCTGTCTTTGAATAGAACCAAGACATTTCTTATTCTATAATTTAATCACAATACTAAACTCTATTTTATATTTCCCAGTGCCTTGTGGGAAGTGTAGTTTCTTTGTCATAAAGAAACATTCAAATCTGTTGGTCAGGAACTGAATAGAAATTTCACAGCAAGGAACCTTAGTAGTGCTCTTTTCCAGAAAAGGATGATTAGTTGTTGCTGTAAACAATAGGGCCATAACTGTGTGATTTATTTCTCCCCATAATAATAAGTACAAATCCAAGATGCATTTGCAAAATACAAAGACAAAAACAAGAAAGAGAAAAGCAATATGAATTTCACAAAGAAAGCAAATATTGCATAGAGATCTGGGGCCTGGGTTTTCTATTTTCTTTGCCTTAAAATAGAAAGGTGTATGCATCTACTTTCAAATGGGGAATTATTTGAAAGTTTTGCTTTCTTGTAGCTCTAATTCGTTTAACTGGCATTTGAATAAATCTGTATTGTTAAAGGGTTTTGTACAATTGATACCTCCTATTATTGTGTGCCACACTTCCATGTTTTCCTCTTATTTTCTGTTATCTTTTAAAAAAAATAAAGCTTACTTATTGCTGCTCTTTAACACTTCTAAAAGCACATGACACTTGGTGTAACGAAATGTATTTCCCGGAGCTGCTCAAAAACAAGTCTTGGCTTTTGTTGTTCTTCAGATCTTTAAAAGCTATCAGTATTTCATTTTCTTATATCTAATGAAATTTTTGGTTTGCAAGAGGCTATTTTTATTTCTTGTTTAAAGAATTGCATGTACTTTAGAAAATTCTCTTGCAATTATTTTGATAAGAATATAAAAACTAAAAGATAGAAAGAAACATTTTCATTGAGAATATGCTTTTAAAACATTTAAATGGGAAGGAACATCAATTTTATGATTATGATGGAAAGACAAAATTGAATAAAATTTATAAAACTTATGAGACTGCACCTTTAGCTCTCCTGTCTGAATGTCGGATAGTCCTTATTTTTCTCTCTAGTTTATAAGAAAGTATGTCCTATTAATTTTATTGAAGATTTCTGCAGATCAATATGATACATAAATATTTGTATTTTATAACTGTTTCTTCAGTGGAATATTAGGAACAATGAATCTTGACAATGAAAACTATATTGATTACATAACGAACAAAACTTTACCAAGTAGATGCAGGAAGTAAAAAACACTCTTAATTCTGTGAAAACAAGCTTTCAGGGAGAAAATACTCCAGACATAAGCATAGTGATCTGTTTTACCTTGCAACTTCTGTGAACTGTCAGTTTTCTTGGAATCAATTGCAGGTGAGGATATTCCTTGCATTATTTTGATAGTAGATAAGATTAAATGAATCCCATTTATGAATTAATATTCAGGTCAATATTAGAAAGACTGTGTGTAGGAAAGGTTTTAATAAGTGCTAACACATGTATGCACACGTGTGTGTGCATGCATGTAGTTGTATACATATATATATATTCATTATATAATAATTTGATTTTCCAAACACAACTACTATAGAAATACATATTTTATGTGATTCAGGTAAGATTAAGGTTTAGAGAGGCTATTTCAGAAAGTAGTAAGAATAGACACCACAGAAACAAGTAAGTTCTCAGCTTTCCTGGCACTTGCAGAAGTATAGTCTTGCTGCAAGACATTTCTTGGCCCTGTTTTCAATTTCCTGTCCCACTCTGGCCAACAGTAGAAACTAAATATACACTATGCTATAAATGCCAGTAAATAGGGATTCCTGACACTTTTCCTTTAAAATGTAAAGCCCACACAGAATATATCATAGTCTGGAATGAAACTATTATTAGATTCTCTGATTTTCCTGATGTGAAGCACCATTCAAGAGTAAATAAATCCATCCCAGTCTCTGCCAGTGCATGAGAACACTTCTACCGCCTCTGAGTCTTTATGTCTGCACTTATTGACTGCCTTCTTTAACTGCTAAACGCTTTGAACAGTTAAGAGGAAGCAAGCAAGGCAGACAAGGGGCAGGCATAAAGAGGGCTTTATAAGCTATTTTTGAGACCTTCAATTCAGCGGCTGCACTGTGCTCCAAATCATGCAGCTAAAAGCTATTTCCATTTTCTTCAGACAGCCCTAAGAGACCATCAAAAGCAAAGAGTTGTTTGGCAACTTCTTCCTTCTGAAGGTTCTAATTATACAGGCCTTTGCGTTACCAGGCTGCAGCAAGACTATCCCTTGATCTCTCCCTATGAAAAAAAAAAAATTAAATACACTGAAAGGGAGTAGATGTATGTGGTAAAGTACTAGACAGCATTCTAACTGAGTTTGGAGAGTAAGAGCAAGCATACTACCAGCCTTTTTTCATGTTTGGTTTTTTTTTTTCACTGAGTGCACAAATTGCACTGATTTGGGCAGCGAGTTTTGTCTCAAGGTACAAATTTTAGATTGCATTTTAGCATGGGACTTTCAAAGTGCTACATAGGGAGATTAGCCTGTCTAGTAAAACAAAATCTGTGCAAATCATAGCCAATATTTCCTACCTGATTTAGTCTTTTGAATTAAAGCAGGTGTTAAGAAATAGTGAAAGACTTCTTTATTGTAACCATTAATATATCTTTGCATCCTTTCAGTGAAGTGTGGGTGACTTGGTAGTGCTTAATTGCTGAGTGTACCTAAACCATAACAATATATATTGCTGAATACAGTTTACTTAATTTGTATGCAATTTTAACTGTGTAACATTGAACATATCCTTCTGAAAAACAATTTCATTTAAATTATTTTTAATTTTAAATTGTTTTCAAATAAATTTAAATGTATTAACTAATTTGAAATAAATGTAAAATATCAAAACATCTTAGGTACAACTAGGCTTCTGCAAAATATTATCAATTGTGTTAGACTCTTCTCTAAAAAACACTTGTGAACAATAAGTAAAATATCTTTCATTAAACCATACCAATATTTTACTCTGTATGACCACAGAAGTGTGTGCTTTGTACAGTACCTATGAACACAATTCACACACACATATTTATAAATACACATGCATATATATAAAAATATAACCATTTATTTGCAGGAAGTAAATATCACAAAACAGACATTAAACTTGTATAGAAGGAAATAGTTTTGAATTTTGTTTATTTGTTTCTTTGTTTTTCTTGAATGGGCAAAGCCTTCAATAGCTTTTCTACTTTTAGAAAACTTATTCTTTGCTGACAGTTGGACTATAATTGTATTTCATAAATCTTAAAGCTCCCAAGTTGCTGGAAATAAATTGATTTTGTGAAAATATGCGACACACAAGTTTTCAATATGGGTCCTGAACAGTCTGTCCCTAAATTAGTTATTTCCATTTACACCCTTGACCTGCTGGTGTCTTTGGTGGTGCTGTAGTTTTTCATGTACTTCAAAAGTCACAGATCTGTTTCCATCCTTCTTAATTTAATATAGACTGCACATGCTTCTATCAGTAAGAACTTTCATTTTTATACTTCTTCGATTTCATGACACCAGTGGTTCTATATTTCACCGTGTAGGGAGCAGAATGAAATTACACTGCTCTCAGACTTCAGCAATATCTGGTTTATGTGATTCAGGACCTTCACACAAAGAAGAGGTCACTCTCAATATTTCTGTAAATGGCTCTTTCTGAAGGAGTATATATGGTAAATCTGATAAAGTGGAATTTGTTTGTTGTGTATAAAGTGGGGTAAAAGCCCCAAAACTTCTGTGATAGTGGCAAAATGCAGCTGCATAATTCAATAACCAATTATGCTCTTTTAACATAATTATTCAGAAGCTGGAAAATTTAAATAAGAGTTTTTAATATTTTTACTATCAGCTGTCTTGTATGTTGCTATCACAATCTCTGCCAGCAGGATTTCAGCCTTTTGAAAAGTGTCCTCCTTTGGCACCAGAGACCAGAGGCTGGCCTTATGTCAATCCATATTCCAGTAAATGACTATTGCTATACATGTGAGCTATCAGATTAACTTTAGAAAATTGCTTTTGTGTACCTAAGGAAATTGATATTCATACTGAGTATTTTAAATACTTCTTCATTGTGTACTTTCTGAGCTCAGGTAATACCTCAAGAGCCTTTACGGTAATTGGTTCACTACAGAATTGTGATTTCTATTGTTTCAATGCCTGCAATTCTCATAGATATTTCTCTCCTCACTCCAACTATCGAACCGTTGGTATTCTGACAAATGAGTTATTTCTCTCAGTAGACTGACTTATGTGATGATTCTTCCACTACAGTGACAAAATAAACAGAGAACACAATGCACAGTAAGAAAAGTATTCTATCAAATATTGGTAGGAACCTATCTGTTAAACAGAAGGTGTGAATTAGTCACATCACCACTGTAAAGGCAGAGGTTCCCAATACTTTCTTTATCCCTATCTTTAACAGCACTGCTTGGGTTTCCAGCATTGGGAACAAATATCCAGGTTGATGCAAACACAGAACCAGTGCCAGTGAAGGAAAAGTTGAGGTGTGAGTTGTCACAGGAGCTTGACCCCTATAAATTAATGGGACCTAAACATGTCCATCCAAGGGTATTAAGAGAGCTAGCTGACATTCTTTTGAGGCTATTCTCCATAATAATTTAGAAGTTGTGGGGATCAGAGGATGTTCCAAAAGACTGGAATAAGGCTAATATTACCTCTGTCTGCAAAAGGAAAAGCCAGCATGGATTCACCAAGGGCAGATTGTGATTGAAACACCTGTCATCCTCTATGACAAAGTAACTTGCTCAGCTCATGTGGTGAGAGAGTTGCATTACAGTTTAAACCAGTGTGTGGGGAACTGACTGACCAGATATGCCAGGAGGGGAATGGTAAACAGCTCCTTTTCAAATGGGCAACCTGTCACAAATGGGGTTCCAGGGATCGATATTGGGCCCAACATTGTTTAATATCTTCATAACAGATCTGGAAGATGGGATCAAGTGGATCCTGATGAAGTTTGTCAATGACACCAAATGGAGTGAAGAGGGAGACCCAGTTGCAGGAATACCTGGATAGACTAAAAGAGTGGGTTAACAAGAACCTTATGAAGTTCAACAAGGACAAGTGTAAGGTCTTGCACATATGACAACATCAGCCAGGAGTGAAGCACAGGCTGGGATCTACCCAGCTGGGGAGCAGCTCTGTGGAAAGAGAGCTGGGAGTCCTGGTGGACAACAGTGTGCTGCTGCAGAAAAGAAATCCAGTGGGATTTTGGGTTGCCTCATCAAGGGCATCATGAGCAGAGATAAGTCATTAGTCTATCTGACTCGTGCTTGTTAGGCCACACTTGAAATACTGTGTTCAGCTTTGGTCCCCGCTGTGCAAAGTGGACAGGCCCCTGAAGGTCCAGAGAAAAGCCACAAAAATGATCAAAGGACTGGGTGCCTACCATGTGAGAAAAGACTGAGAGAACTGGGTTTTTTTCAACCTATTTTTACTACATAAATAAAATGTAATCTGCTTTTTAAAAATACATGAGTTTGTTCCTTTCACAGAATCAGAGAAATAAGAGATTAAGGGCAGAAGGGATGACTGGGTGTCATCTCAATCATTTTTTATCCAGGCTAGTCAGGCCCAGCTCCCTCAAACTTTCCTCTTAAGAGACATATTCTAGTCCCTTAATTACCTTTGTTACCCTCTGCTGGACCTGCTCCAGGAGCTCCATGTCTCTCTTGTACTTTGGAACCCAGAACTGGACAGACTACTCCAGATGAGGCCTCACCAGGGCTCAGTAGAGGGGCAGGATCACCTCCATTGACCTGCTGGCAATGCTTTTCCTAGAACACCCCAGGATCCCATTAGCCTTCTTGGCCACCAGGACACACTGCTGGGTCATGGACAGCTTGTTGTCCACCAGGATGCCCAGGTCCTTCTCTGCAGAGCTGCTCCCCAGCAGGTCATTCCCCAGTCTGTCCTGGTGCATGGGGTTATTCCCCTCCAGGTGCAGGACCCTGCACATGATCTCCAAAGAAGATCAGAATTTATGATAAATCTCACCTTTTAAAACAAATCAGTTCTGTCTGCCTATGCCATTTTAAGTTTCATTGGTACAGCTTCCTGACACTCAACTTTTCTATCTATTTCTACCTATTTCTTGAGCACTCTTAGAATTACAGCTGTCTGCTAGAGTTTAATATTAGAAATGTCATAATAGTGAGCCAGGATGAGCTGGGTTAGGAAAAAAGGGATCTTCTCTAGAATGTAGTTTCATGAATTTGCTTTTAAAACACACTTCTGAGAAGAAATCCTGTAAAAAAATCTGTCATTTCTATAATTAATATTCTATAATTCTATAAATTTCAAGTGCAAGATATATCCCAACTAATTCCTGAAAATCTTTTACTCCAAAACAATAGAAGACTTATTCACTTGTCTGCTATTGACTGAACACGTTTCTTTGCTTTCCTGACAGCTATTTTGATCAGAAAATGAAATTGATTACCTCAATCATGCTTTAAAGTTTAGATGTTCTTCCAGCAAGACATGATTGACTTAAACACCATGCATATCAAGATACTTATTATCTTTATAATGTTTCACTTATCCATAGTATTATGATGAAACTGAAGATTTAGTTGCCACATATATATATATATACATATATATACACATACATACACACACTTTGTGTGATATCAATGTCTATATTTGTAAAAGTATTTTGCTAAAGAAAAATGTAACCAAGCATGATGAAAAGAACTGGAATTGGAAGTACTGAGAAAATTTACTCTACTGGCAGATATGTGTTTTAAATTTAGTGATCTAATTTCATTTAGGTCCAGAAAGAACTAAGGAGAATGAAATATATCTATGTTAACAAGTAGAAAAAAGGTCTTCAAACACTGAATCAGATATTTTCAAAAGTTTTATAGACACTAAGTATGAAGCCTGCACTTAATGTATATAATTTTTTTCTTATGAACACATTCAAAACTTCCCTCTTTGTCAACTTGCACATAAGGTAAGAAAAATTTATTGTATTATAGCTGAAATTTAAGGAGGTTTTTTTTTTATTTCACAGAATACTCTGAGTTGGAAGGGACCCACAAAGATCATCAAATCCAACTCTTAAATGAATAGTCCATATTGTGCTCATTTGAAAAAATCTGGAAGTGAGTCATTAACTGAGGAGAGTCAAAGAGTCCAGGGTGGAAGCAGAAGGATCCATCTAAAAGTCACCTGCTGTCATCATCTGAACAAAGCTCTATCAGGCACTCTACAGGTCTTTATATATTTTCCATAGCAATTTCTTGCTTCTCATAGCAAGATAAACACACAGTAAAGCTATTAATAGAATGAATTTTATTGGATTGTTAAATGTTATGTAATTATGCAGTCTTCTGCAGAAAACAAACCTGTAAACTCTATTAACAACACTAATAATGTAGTTCTTGAAAGAGTTACGAGATTCAGTGAAAGGAGATTAAATTACTATTATTAAATTATTATTAATTAACCTTTTTATTAATTGCAGTGAAGCCATGAAGGCTGATCAGAGTATTCTCATGTGGTAATGTTTCTGTTTGTTATACCCTGTTCCAATCATTCTCAAAGTGTTTAAACAAGAAGATGCTGCTGGATAGCGTCATGAGGAAGAAAAGTGAGTCACCAGTTCCACTAGTTCTTCAAAATCTTGTACTGTTAGAATTTCAACAGGAAATGTGAATAAAAGAGAATCTATTGTTTTGGTTGTAGCTGGAGGTTTCACAGTAGAAAAAACCACTTAAGTCTTTTGGATTTGTTTATTTTTCCTGTAGGGTTTGAAGATTCTCAGTGATGATAATTACATTGCTTTCATATCAGTATTTTGTTCTCTTGATAATGTTTGGTAGTGAATATGGAGTGATACTTTTTCTTTCTCTCAGTTTTAGGTTTGTACTGAGGTTTTCTAGGGGTTAGGATACAGCTCCTGGGAATTCAGGCCTAAATTTCAGGTGTAGTACCATAAGTCTCTCTTTTGGTTATTCAATGTGTATTGAGGAAAACTTACAAAAAATTGCACCCATAAAAATAAATTCATGAAATAGGTGTTTCTTTACTTGTCAGAATGTGCAATAGAGTACCTAGCTATTGGCTGTAATGATCACATTTGGTGGTTAGAATGTAACAGTTTGTCAGTATATCAGAAAAAAAACCTGCTCAGTTCAGGACAGAAGTGGTTTGTTGATTTATTAACAAGACATAATTAACTGGCAATCACTGAACTATACATGCAGGAGTATAAATAATTCAATAGATAAACAGTCTTATTTAGACACTTACAAAATGTTAATACAGCTACAAATTTTAAACATATTTAGATATCTAACCCCAAACAGTTCTAATCCCTCGCACAGTCATTTACTGTGGAGCTGGTGAGGCACTGGAACAGGTTGTCCAGAGAAGTTGTGGATGCCCTATCCCTGCAAGTGCTCAAGGCCAGGTTGGATGGGGCTTTGAGGAACCTGGTCTAGTGGAAAGTGCCCCTGCACATGGTAGTGGGGTTGAAGCTAGATGATCTTTAAGGTCCATTCCAATCCAAGACATTCTATCATTCTGTGATATTAATGAAGCTACATTTGTGTTACAAGCATGCCCTTTTTGCTGGAGGATAGGGCAAAGTCCTTGAGTACACACTCCTCCTTGAGAGATGGGATGATCCTACTCTGTGTGTTTCTCTGCTGCTTACTATCATTTACTCACCAGAAAGGGAGGACTTCACAAGCCCCCTCAGGCACACCAAGTTGTGGGTCCCTGCTGCTGTCGCCCACACTCTCTGCTCTGGCTGCATGCGGGCTGCTCCCAGTGCTTCACAGAGGGGCTACACCATCAGCCCTCAGACAGGCTTCAATGCTTGTCGAGTGACTGCCAACAGTGACAAACTAGGGGCTGACTGCTGCTGTTTTCACTCTGAGGTCTCACTGTTTCCATTTCTTTTCTTCTTTTATGCTTTCTTTTTGGGGGCTGACTCCTGTGTTTCAAAAGTTTTTGTCTAATTGCCTGGTTACTGTTCAAACCAGATGACAGTCACCTTCGTCTTAAGAGGCCTTTTAGAAAGGTTGACCCATGTGATCATCCCCTTGCTCATACTTAAAAGCTTCATGTCGAACTTCTGATATAAGTAATTAGACAGTCAAAGCAGCATAATTATCCATCTGTGCAAATACTTATGATCTTTGAATTCACCTGAAATTTAGCAAAGCAGGATGAGTAATAAAGGAGTCCCACGAGCCCAAATCCTTTAAAGGTAGACTGAGCATTTCATCTAAGAACCTGCTAGTCAATAGAGAACTCATCTGATTGATTACAGTATTAGATACACAGATGTCAATCATGTTCTGTTAAACCCCTATAAACCTTGGGACAACAGTGTTTTGATCTTTCTCAAAACTGAAACTATTATACCTACTAGTCTAATTGGTGATAACATTGCATAATAAAAGAAATACTTAGATTAAAACTCTAGGTCCATGTGTAAAATCTGAAGTATTATTTCACATGCACACACACACACACTCTCACTGTGAGAGGAAATAATGTTTCTTATTTTTTCGCAAACCTTTCCCAAAAACACATCTCAAGGTACTTCAGTAGAGTACTTCCAGGCACAATTCTGTATCTATCATTTGCCTATTTGTTCACTGTCCAGTGTGCACTTAATGTTCCCAGTGCTCACAATCTTCTGGCTGTTCTCTTGACATTTAGCCATTTTTCTACTATTTCTGTCTTTCTGCTTACAGAAGCTCATTTGATATTTTCAGAGGTATTTCTGCCAAATAGGCAGCAATATTTCACATAGCAACTTCAACCAGACTTATATCAGAGGTTTCTGGAAATTCACGTTAGATATGTGGAGTAATACGTGGTGTCTAGAGAAAGGTGCTTTCTCCAGTGGAAACAATTGCAAAATTAGACTGAAGAAGTTAGAAATTAGGGTGTCTTCCAAGGTCATTAAGGATGTTAGAACTCTGAAAAGTAGAATAACATTTTAAAAAGGAAAAAATAGAATTTTCTAATCTTAGTAGCATGTTCTAGGTAAGAAAACTGTGCAAACAAAACATGAAGAAATACAGTGGTCATAATTTAAGCGTATGTCACTCTAGGTTGCAAAAAGAAATCAGTTTTCTCAATACCCATATAGACAGCTTTACTTCATATTTTAATGGAGGCTTTTTAATAAATACACTAAGAATTTTGGTATCTAATTACAGGAACTTATTTCAGTCTTGTTCAATACACTTAATCTAATGTGATCCCTCCCTCTTTGATATAAAAATATGTGCATCAAAATAAGAAAAAGAATTCCTTTGAGCACATTCTTTCTCATGAAAATTATATTTCTAATGTGATGTAAGAGTTACAGAGGTAGTGGTGCTCTCCAGTAAAATGAAGGAAAATGTGTCTCTTTTCATTTTGTTATGATCCAAAGCAGCATGTTATCCAGGAAGATTTTGTTGTTTACATTAATACTTATTTATGTAATCACGATCTTAATGACTTAAAGGATTAGGTTATCTCCTCCAAGTATAATTTGAACAAAATTCTATTAGCAAAATAATTCCTTTCAAATTTATCTTCTATTAAATAAAAAAAATTATTAATTGACAGTAATCAATTTTCCTAATTAATAAGCAGTTCTATTTCTAAAATATCTCAAAGAAGAGAAAAGTTTTACCACATATACTTAACAAGTTACTTGCTCTCTTACTATGTAATGTGGGGTCCTTATAGATATCAAAATACACTGAAATGCAAGCTATCAGAAATGATGGTTTATATACTATTTTAAACTAATGTCACAGAATCACAGAACCATAAAATGGTTTATATTGTAATTCATGCTACTGAAGAAGAAAGGAACAAAAATAAATAATTATTGCAGGATATTGAAATGCTTCTAAAGTATGTGTGGTTTGTAAAATGTTATGGCATAAATTTATGACTACAATTCTGTTACTTTGGTGACAGAAGACATAAACAAAGGAAAAATCACTGGCATTTCGGGGCCCCTCTTTAATCTTCTGAGATATCTATTCCAAAAGAAGTTTTAAGAATACTCTGTCAGCAGCCTCCATTACGATGAAGGTCAGCATATAAAGTCATTGAATAAGTTAGCAGGTAAATAAGAGAGAAAGCATGTCTCAATTTCTATTTTGAAAATTCAAGGACAGTTATGATGTCTTGAAAGGTAACTATTGATATTCCATTTGCATTATATAATACAGTCAATAAAACATGAGCCTAAATAAGCATCGTAACCAAAACAAGTAGTTCTCTGCAACATGCAGAACAGTTTCAGCTGAAGGATGAATAACTGGTAAATTGCTGGCTGACTGTTGAGAATAGAATGAAGATTTCAAGTATAAATTAACACCTTTGATTTTGTTGCAATATTATATAAATGCTGCAATGAGACATTTATGGGGTTTTTTTCACTATTGTTATTCCTGAATCTTCTCTATATGTGATATCTCTGTATAAGTGAGCAGGTGCTAGGCATTGCTTTTCTGAGTATAGTATTTTCACACCAAATGATATACTCAGCAATTAGCATGAACTGTTAGGTGTTCTGGTACCATGGACTGAGATCTCATCCTCATGACAGGATCAGTCTGAGGACAAGCAGCCACCAATTTGGAGAAGAATATCTCTAGGCAGTCAGAAAAGAATGTCTAGAACATACTAGTACATTCACTAAAAGACATGCATTTATCACATGCCTCAAAATTTTCTATGCCTTAATATGGAATCGTATTATTTCAGTTGACAGAGAGAGAGATGGCTTGCAAAAAACTTGCCACTTTATGTTCACAGTTAAATTAAAAAAGCTGATTCTACTCGTATTGAAGTTAACAGCAAAATTCCTGCTTATTTCAATGACAGCCGTATTGGCCTATAAATGTCCCTTTGTTATGCTTACTCTGCTCTGCATAGTATGTTTTCCTTTAACAACATTCTGTAATTAACAACAATCTGACAGACTGTAAGATCCCACTGTTTCGTACTTGTTATTGCTGTACAAAGCTGCATTGTGGGTTTTGTTGATAGAGGGAAATTGCAGTTAAGTGAAATGTGCTTTCTTTCCCACAAAATAGCTCTTTCAGTATAACCACATGATGCTCATACCAAATAACAACTTGCTGATTAGAGACTCATAAGATTACCATGCTGAAGAGATGCAAACACAAGAGTATCCAGAATTTGCTGAAACTGGCAAATTCTGACTTAACTATGCATTAAACAAAACACTTAACATCCCTTCCTCTAGCCAGTCTTCAGAATTTGTTCACATTACATGTTTCTTCTAAGTGGCAAATTAAATCCTTTCTTGGGATAACTCTTCTGTTTTGTGTACCTGACAGGTGACAATGTCATTTCTCTAGTTAGAATTATTTGGACAATCAGTGTTTGAAAAAGCCAATTTAGTATCTTCGTATTTCATTTCTTTAAGAGATAACCACATCATTTTTAAAACCTTTGCCTTGTTTGCACAATGTATTCAAGAGCCTTACAAAGAAACAACAGACAAGGATTTATTAGTATGGATTAGTTAGTACAATTATTCCATCATTTATCTTCTACTTTGAAATATATTTTGCTATATTTTATTTGAAAAGGTATCCAATAGAATTTTATTTCATAATATGTTTGCTTGCAAAACAAGTAGGAAAATGACAGTCCTGCACTCATATTTGATCTAAGGCTAATTTGATGTCAAAAGTGTTAAGAGAAATTGAGTGCTTGTTTGCCTATAATGTTATATGAACAAAGGCTTAAATATCAATATACATTTGAAACACCCACTATTTGTTTAGATTAATTCATACAGATTAAAGTTAGCTTAGACATCAATTTTCAAACAATCCTTGTTAATAAAGATTAATAAGTACTGATGTGTTTTATGAAAATACTCAGGAATGTGAGAAATTTTTATGAGTATACAGACTGTGAAAAAATTTGCATTGCAAATCAGCACATCCCAGGATTTAACCTCGATATTAATTGGGATCCAACCCTAGTAATGTCGCTTTCTTCCTCACCCACACTTTTTCATTCTGTCCTTTTAATCAGGCCTAGTACTGTTTCAGTTAACAGAGTGGAAAAAAATTTAAAAAAATTATCTAGATAATGCATACAATTTATTTTTTAAAGCACCTTTGTAGGGGCCCATATGATCAATCTTAATTCAAATATATGCTGTTGATGAAATTGGAGAGAGAGAACATGTAAAGTGGTATGATATGAGAGTGCAAACACCAATGACAGACTGGATTTAAAGAACATTCTGTTGTTGAGCTTTGCCATTAAACACCAGAAACTCCACCCAGATAATAAGGACTGATTACATGTAAATGTCCACCTGAAATACAGAAACTCCAATAGGTAATAAGCCAGACATTAAGCAGCTTTATTCCTTCTGGAACAAAAGTCATTAAACAATTAGTTTCTTGTTCTAGAAAGAAAAAAAATCCTAATTGCATCAGAAGACTAATTTTATACTGTACAGTAAAGTATGACAGTGAAAAGCTTTGGTTTTGAAAATGAACCTCTAATCTCTTTAATTTTAGCCCTCACAAATTAAATAAGATTTTAAGAAAATACCAATAATGCTAAGTCAATCTCTAATATTTATTCAAGCTGCAGCTCAATAAAGCAACAGTCAGCTTAAGTACATGCTTTGACTTAGGTACATTTGAGTCCAAAATAGTCTCACTTGAGCTTCTGTTTGAATCTGGAGAGGCCTTATGGTTTGCTTCTGAAAACCAAACTCCACTTGTATAGTCACAGAACTCTATACCCTTCTTTCTGTCTAAATGCTAATGAGACTAAAAAAAAGTCATTTTCTCCTAAGAAAACATTAACATTTAACAACTCAAACAATGAGACATCTTTCCTCTCTCGCCATTTTTAGAATCACAAGGATAATTCACCATATCTAATTCATGTTTGTCAGTTTTGTGTCTTGTTTCACAAATGTTCTTTTCATCTATCTTCTCTTTATGACTGTCTACTCTGGCAGAATAGTCAGTGTCTAAATATTTTGGTTTCAACTAAAATGATTGTGTTTTGTGCAAATATTTACATTTGAGACACTGCAGGTTGGTCAGCATGTCCTTGATCCCTGGGAAGGTCATGGAGCAAATCCTCTTCAAAGCCATTTCCAAATATGTGAAGAACAAAGAGATTAAGAGTAGTAACTATGGATTTATGAAAGGAAAATCATGCTTAAACAGCATGATAGCCTCTTACAATTAAATTACTAGCTTAGTGGACAAAGGAAGGGCAATGGATGTTGAATTTTGAAATTATTTTAATATTGTTTTCCATGAAGCCTTCACAGGCAAACTGAGGCAATATAAACTAGATAAATGAACACAGAAGCAGACTGAAAATTGGCTGAATTGCCAGGTTCAAATATCTTTGATCAGTGCACACCTGCAGGCCTGTTGGAGTTCAGTCCAGTGGAGTACAGTCACTAGTGGAGTACCCCAAGTGTCTATACTGGGTCTAATACTGTTCAACACCCTCATTACAGAACTGAATGACGGGGCAGAATGCAAATGATCCTCAGCAAATCATGCAAAACTAGGAGGAGGTGGTGATGCACCATACAGATATGTTATTATCCAGAGGGACGTCAACAGGCTGAAGAAATGCTTCAGTGACCAGTCACTCTCTCTGTGAAGAACTTTTTCTAATGTCCAATCTGAGCTTTCCCTATGTAGCTTCGTTCCATTTATTCATGTCCTATCACTGATCACCAGAGAGGGGACATCAGCAGCTTCCCCTCTGCTGACACTCTTGAAGAAATTGCAGACTGTGATGAGGTCACACCTCAGCCTTCTCTTCTCCAGACTGAACTACACAAGTGACCTCAGACACACCTTGTCTTACCCTCAAGATATTTCACCATCTTGTCTCCCTCCTCTGGACATGGTCTTATAGTTTTATAGGCTTCTTATACTGAAGCACGTGAAACTGCCAGAGTACATGGGACTGGGCCACACCACTGTGAAGTGGGACAATTGCCTTCCCTGAACAACCCCTGATAGTAATGAATAAAGAAGACAGAGAGTGTTCCCCTGTGGCACCTTGTGACAGGGAAAGAGGCAATGGACAGTAACTGAAATACAGGAGATTCCATTTAAACAGAAGCATAAAAAATTACTGTGAGGGTGGTCAAACACTGAAACAAGTTACCCAGAGAGGCTGTAGGGTCACCATTCTTGGGAATATTGAAAAACTGACTGTTCCTGGTCTTTTCAGCCTGATTTAGTTGATCCTACTTTGATCAAGGAAATTTGATTAGACAGTTGCCAGAGTTCCTTTCCAAATATCATGAGTCTGTGATTCTGGTCTACAGATTACTACTACATATTCCTTTTGAACAAATTACATATTTCAAGTAAATTCATTCAACTTTAAATGTTTGGGGGGTTTTGGTGTTAAATATCAAGTTGCATATAAACCTAGGTTTGGCTCTGATATTCAAAAATTTAATGTAAGATTGCAAATTTGACTGTTCTGTGACAGACCAAAAGTCCATCTCATTTACTGACAGTAGTAGGGTCAGAAGCTGAGCAGAAAAGTATAAGAGCAGTCAAGTCTACGGTAATGCTTCCCTTGGTATAATTCCTCACACTAATTTGTAATATTGTCTTTTCCTTGACATCCAAAGGCCCTCCATAGATGGATGCTAGACAAGATTTTAGCCTATAGACAGAAGCCTACAGGTAAAAAGGAGACTGGAAAGTGAAACGTAAGGAAAGAATAGCACTCTACTGAATTTCTCCCTTTCAAGGCAGCATATAATCAAAAGACTAGGATGACATATGCTATGAAACTGTGATAATTTAAACCATTGCATGCTATATTCTTTGATGGTGGTTTCCCATTGTCTGACCTGCACAGCTGTGGAATGAAGTTTACTGAGCCTTAGGTGAGTATCCTACTGAATCATTCTCTGTATGAGAAAGGTGTTTCTTTTCATTTGGATACTGGAGTTTGGAAACATCGTTTCTTCCAAAGAACATTATCCTTTATTCCCTATCTGCACAATGATTCTACATATTTTAAATGGAAGAATGATCTCGTTATGATACCGGATTTGGTGAGTGCAGTACCAGGTTTTAAATGCTTATGATATAATGTAATTCAAATTCAGTAGTCCCAAAATGGTGCTTCCTGACTTCCGCTTACTTCCAGAAATCCTAATGTATAGTGACCCTTTTACATGCAATCATTCGTCTAGATGAAAGTCAGACAGGGCCTGTTAATTCTGGCAACAAATAGATTCTATATAAATATGTAATATACTCAAGTTATTATAATTAAATCTGTGTACATAGTACAATAATGCTTCCCATTCAACTCCAGTTACACCTCAAGGGAAAAGAAAAGTGAAACTCTAAAAGAAATCTTTGAGCTTTCCTGTCATAGATCACTGAAATTTCTAAATTATTTATTTTGTCTAACTTAAAGGATTGGAGCTAATTGATAAACATATAAATCCATTTCTTTATGCGGCAATACCATATTGCACTGTGTGTTCAATAATCTCAACATTGAATCAGTGCTGATTTCTGAAAATTTTTCAAGGTAGGCAGGTTGTTAGGTGCAGTTTTTCTGAATGCCATGGGAGATGTTAATCATTTTGCAAAGGCAGAATGATGATGCTGTCATGATTCGAACATTAGGGTTCTTAGAAATACCTCTGCCCAAATTAAGGTGCAAATGAGACCATATGCCAGTCAATACTATGGGTTTTATTTGACAGTAAATATGAGAGAGAGATAGAGAGACAAAGAATAGAAGGAAGTAGAAGATAGGTAGGGGGGACAGAGACAGAACAAGGAAAATATCACCACTCCATGGATTCCAATGCTGTTCCATTGATCCTCTCCAGCTGATCTTCTTGGTGGTGAAAATTCCCCTGAAAAACATAGAATGCCATGGATTAATATACCCTCAAGCCAGGTGGCAATGTCCAAGAATATCCCTGAGGGGGGGAGTTTGCCATTGTCTCTTGCAACAGACTTTGGATCTGTTGCAGCACATGCAGTCCTGTGGTGCAAGGGTTCTGGGGAGCTTTTTGGGGGGTCTTTGATGGATTGGGACTCCCCCTCAGCTGCTTCTCATGTGACTGTCCCGTGGATGTGGCCTGTGGGGTTGGGGGTTCCACAGTTGGGCCAGTTTGTGTAAGGGAAGATAGGTGTTCAGTGCCTCTGACCAGAGGTTATGCCATGCACCCGAAACCTGCTTTCCCCCCCCACCTCGGCTGGGGGGCAGTTTATGTAAACCTGGCTTCTGTGAGCTGTGTTCTCCCTCACCCCAAATCCAGGCAGAGGTGACTCTAAGCACAGATGCTGGGTTTGATTCCCTTCTGGGTGCATTTCTTTCCCCTAGCCTTGTTTGTTTCAGGTGACTGAACAATGGGTTTTCCCTTTATCTAATCTCAGTAGTTTGCTTTACAGTCCAAAGTTCCAGTCAGGCATCTTCTTTATAAAGGAGGCTTCTTTATAACTAACAAAATTTCATATCAGTGTTTGAGGTATGAACTTTATCAGTCTTTGACAGATGCTTAGGTACATGACTCTTTATGTAGTACCAGGATGAATGTACCAAAAGTCAAGCAAAAATGCCCAAGACACAAAATTATGATTTTGGATCATAATCATAAGTCATTGTGAGTGGTGGCGGAAACACTGTTTTCATATCAACATGTATCTGCTTCCCCTTTCCCTGTAGAAGAGGTCTAAAAAAATTACCCATAGGAGTGAATATTTGTATGAGGAAGTTATTAGAACTGTTTCCTGACATATGGGAGTAGCTTATTTGGTCTGTTGTGCATCATTAACACCTTCATAAAGTAGCTAGTATGCCATCAATTATGTAATTGCAAATTGGCTTTGAAAAGACTGATATCACAAAGCCAAGCAATATGTTAATTTCCTGCCAGATAATATTATGATAACACACTTTTCTAGACTTAAAGGCTTTTCTTTCCAAACATAAATCTTTTTAGGACAAATGTTCTCCAAATAACCTTTTAATATAAAAATACTAAAATGTATATATCAATGAATTAATATTCACTACGAAAGAGTGCATAATATTACAAAAAGTTTTAAAAAGTTTTACAGCACTGCTGTTAGCAGATTTGCCTGCAAGATGATTTCCTTATCTTCCTGAAGGGCAGCACAGCTGTTTGTAAATAAATGGAATTATTTCTGAGTAGAATCACAAAGCTCATGGCAATGTGTATTTAACATGAAATATGAATGCCTCAGGAATTACACTTCTACTACCCTGAGGCAAAGGTACTCAGTTTTACTAGAGCACTGTTAGGAAGAAAAAGCAGTGTATTCTTTCATAACTTGATCCTTTAAAGTCTGACTTTAAGACTTTTCAACATGACAGATTTTCACTAAAACAACTTGGCAGCTCAAAAACCTTAGAACAGTTTGAGTTGCAAGCAAAAGATAGAGATGTGAAAGAAAGTACAATTCCTTTCTCCTTTGTTCAGATTGTGACACATCCTTGCAAAACACAAACTTTTCAGAAAAACAGCCATGTTCCTCTTAAACCCAAATTGTTACTCTGTCAGGGAAGTCAGTTCCATTCCTCTCAGTAGAAACTCCAGAGAGAAGGGAAAACGAAAACAGAAGAAAAAGCATTACACTCAGTTTCTTTTCTATCATGAGAGCAATAATGTGTTTCATGCATGATGGTTTTGTAATACCCATATACTGAAAATATATAGAGTCTCTCATTTTTTCTGGATTTTAAATTTCCAATTCCAGGTGAACTCAAGTGGTAATATATCTGCATTAATCCATGAACACACCAAAACTTTTCCCCTAAACTGTTTCATTTATCTAGTATGTGCATCATAGTATCCATACTGATTTCTGAGGAGCTGCTATAAATTGAGATTACAAGCAATATTTGTCTCTTTAGGAAAAAAAAAACTACAGAAAACTGTGTTTATCTAACACTTCAGAATACTATTATACCTGCTTAAAAATTACAGAACATTTATTTTATCTTTCCAGAGCTCAGAGTGAAGTTATTACTTTTGTCTGTTGCATATATCAGTAATCTCTATTACTATGGTGTGTGGAACGTGTACTCAAGTGTGCACAGACAGATACACAACTAAAATTTCTCTTTGATTAGGGGTTTGAAATGGCCAGTAGAGTTTGGCAAATCATGGTTACAGGATTAGTGCCACAGCAAGAGTTTAGGCTAATTATACCATGGGACTCATTTTGAGAAATCTGGTCCACTGGGGGCTGATGGGGTCCACCTGTCAGAGAAAGAGAACAGCACCTTTGGCAGTAGGCTTGCCAAACTGGTGAAGAGGGCTTCAAATTAAAGTTATTGACACCAGGCTGTGGTGTGTTTGACATGCTGAAGGGAAGGGATGCCATCCAGTGGGAACTTGACAGGTGGGCCTGTATTATCCCCATGAAGTTCAACAAGGCCAAGTGCAAGGTCCTGCACCTGGGTTGAAGCAATCCCAAGCACAAACACAGGCTGGGCAAAGAATGGATTGAAAGTAACCCTGAGAAAACGGACTTGGGGTATTGATGGATGAGAAGCTCAGAAAGCCAACTGTATCCAAGGCTGCATCAAAGGAACATGACTAGGAGGTTGAGGGAGGTGATTCTCTCCCTCTGTTCTGGTCACTTGAGAGAGACCCCACCTGGAGGACTGTTTCCAGCTTTGGGGTCCCCAATATAAGAAAGATGAGAAGCAAGTCCAGAGGAGGGAAACAAAGATGATCAGAGCACTGGAGCATCTCTCTTATGAAGGCAGGCTGAGAGAGCTGGGGCTGTACATCCTGGAAAAGAGAAGGCTCTGAGGAGACCTTATAGAACCTTCCAGTACCTAAAGGGGACCTACCAGAAAGCTGTGGAGGGACTTTTTACAAGAGCATGTAGTGATACAAAAAGGGCAATTGCCTTAAACTGAAGTAGCGTGGGTTCAGATTAGCTATAAGGAAGAAGCAAGAAAGAAATATCTACATGTATCTGTGAGGGCAGTAAGATACTGGCACAGGTTGCCCTGAGTAGTTGTGTATCCCTGAAAGTGTTCAAGGCTAGGCTGGATGGAACTTTGAGCAATCTGGTCTAGTGGAAGCTGTCCCTGCCCATGAGGAGATGGGGCTTGGAACTGGATGATCTTTAACGTCCTTTCTAATCCAAACCATTTTATGATTAAGAAAATTGAAAAGCCAAGTGGTAATGTGAAAGCTGCATGGCAGTTGAAGCAGAGTATGCACACTGATGCTGGCTGGTGTCTTGTTATCGTTGACAGTAGGGTAAATGATCATGAAACTGGCTTGAAAAACATCTATGCAGGGCTAGCTGTAATTTAATATTTTGGATGAGAAAATACAAAGGGACTTTGCACAGACTTTTTTTTTTCACTCTTACCAGAGAAGTAATGAGTTCTCTTGGGATGAATTTGGGCAGAAGAGTGGGAAGAAAAGAACTGAGGAAGACAGGAAGAAAACAACTCCTGGACTCCTTGATTACATGTCAGTGCCCAGGAAAAAGACATAGATCATAGCAATGCTACTGTGGGAAATTCTTCATAGTAAATTGAGAATGTGTAGTCATGGTCTGGTTTGGGGCTGTGGTAGCTGCTGCCACTCTATGGGGAAATCTCAGTTCCCTAGATCATAAGTCAAATGCGTTCATAATTGAAGAACCAGTAAGATCTGCTGTTGACTAACAAGCTGTCAGAGCACTGAAAATCTAGGTGCCCTCTGCTGCTGTTGAACAACTTGAGAGGTGTTAGAGCTGATATTTGACCTCTGGGGACGAACCTATCTCACAGCTGGCTGCAGATGTCCATCATGGCATTGATGTTTAGTTTAAATCTCTGCTCGAGAGGTTCAGGAAAGTCAAATATGTATAGAGGACCCAAGGATGTAGGTGGTCTCTTGCCAGACCCACTGTCTCAGATCCTCCAAGCAAGGACACTCAAGGCTGGAGTTTGTCATTCAGCAAGGACAGTGGCTACTCACACCATTACCACAGATGGTACTACACAGTCCCAGCTCATCCCAGGGAGGTGAGAGTCGCTCATCTCCCAGACACACAGGGTGTCCTCCCAGATCAAGTCCAGGATGAGGCCCCACAGGTCCCAGACCCTGAGCCCCAGGGCACTCCAGGATCAGGAGCTTCTGGCAGTGATTAAAAAAATCACATGTGTTTGTTATTGTCATGTTATTGTCAGTATCTGCAGTGCGCTAATAGGTCCAATGTTCCCACCCAGCACTGTTCAGTCCATCCTGGCCAGGCACCGCAGCAGGGCCCCAACTGCAGCTGTTGGGCAGGGGCCAGCAGACAGGGAGCTGGGAGGGGGTTTAGCAGTGCCCTCCATGAGACACCTCAGGAGCTTTGGTCCTTGGTCTTGCTCAGCTTATTGGGAAGCAACAGCACTGTTCCTACTAGAAAGGAGAGGGCACAGCTCCTGCCAGCACATCTAGTCTCTCCTGACCTCAATGCCTAGGAGGAGTACAAGTGATTGATGACATATAGACAGATTAATATTCTTAAATGCCTGCTGAGAGAGGAGAATATAGTCTTACACCTCTAATTTAGCTTGCTGAGAGCAAAGCTGTGAGCATGAATGGGTCGGGATCAAACATACATTTTTCCCCCATATTCCTGAGCTAGTTTTGTTCTATGTGGAATCATAGATATACTGAGCCTGATCCTACTTGTTGCATTAACTGTTTGACAGAGTGGTGATATATTGCACTAATTTATTACTTTTTCATGGCATTTGTGTCAGGAACTTAAGTAACAGTATACCATTTACAGCAATATACCTTTTAAGATGCCAGCTCAAGGAATAGAAACTTAATCAACTTGTAGCACATATGGGATAGCTAGCCCTACCTGGTCTTTGCTGTCAGTCATCAACTTCCCACTGGGAATTTCCTTCATGTTTAGCTCAGAATTTGCAATGACAGAAAGATAGATGAAGTAGCCCTGTTGCAATGAGTCATGGTTTTAGCAACCTCAGAGGTGGACAGAAGGGCAGGATGTATGCAGCTATCCATATGTTTACCTTGAACTGTTTAGTGGGATTACAGGAATATGAGAACGGTGATCTGGGCCATGCCTGAGTTTGGCTAACTTGCAGAAGTTGAGAATATTTCTTTCTTGTCACTACTACTTGCTAGTCTGCAATGAGACATTTGTCCTTTCTGATTCTTTTATTCTGTCACATACTGTAGTTATATCTTCACATCTTGGACTGTTTTGCTTGTTTTGCTCTCTGGACTAAGGGAGGATCATGCCTTTTATTATTTCTGCTGCTGTCACATTCAATGTACTAAAAATTATATATAGATGGACACCACATCATTCAAAGAGATTAATACTAAAAAAATATTTTCATTATTCTGTTATTATGCAGAGGGTAGAGCTTTTAAAATCTTTAGTTCAGTTATTAATCTAGATGTGTATAGGAGAATTATGCAAAAAATTGCACTAAAGAAAACTAAGCCTACTATACACAAGTCCATCTTTATACTCTGCTTTTGAAAGCTATTTAAAATAAACTAAGGAATTAAGTCAGTGAAAAAAGAAACCTCAGTGACTTATGGACTAAATTGTTCATTTTTATAATCAGTTAACAATTTACAAAGAATTCAAATATAATTATGTTCCTTATTTTATGTCACTGGAAATACTATCTTCTGAGGTATGTTAGCAGGAATATTCCGGCTATCTTGTTAACTTCAATGGACTTTACAGGATTGACACTTAGAGGATTGTTGGTGAAGGAAGAAATACAAAATTGAAGTTGGACTCTTTTAGGTGTGTTGAAAAAACTGAGAACAAAAAGGATTATAAATTATGCAGATGTATTTTTTTCCTGAAATCAGCAAACAGTTCTGAGTAGATACACCCAGGTAAGTATAAGGTAAGAATGTTTTAGACAAACATCATGTCTCTATACTGTTTTATGAAATCTTGAATGTTCTCTTAATTGCAGTATTGCAAATTATTTCCTTATTTTTAAGTCTTTTATATTGGACAATCAAATGTACATGTTACTCAATTCTAGGAAGAGAAAAGTTCCATATATATTCAGGAAGCTTCTTAAAGAAATAGCATTTTTAAGATAAAAAAACCAAAAAAATTATATATCTATGAATTTCTATATATTTAAACTGTTAAAGAATATAGATTTACTCTTTGAGAATGAAATGAAAGCATATTAATTTCTAAATAAGCAGAAAATTGATTTATTATTCATGTTATTTGAAGATTTATTTGCTTAATTGAATCTCTTAATGTTCCTTGAGTCCTCAGCGATTAATTTATTTCAGTCTAATAATTTTTTTCTGCATTAATTGAAACTTTGACCCTACAAACAGAAAAGAATAACTTTATTTACAGTAGTAGTGTAATATAATTTAGCTGGAGTATTTAGAGTGTTAATTACCAAAAATTGCTTTTAAAAATATTAATTTCAACAGTGCAAGTTAGCTAATAATTTTTAATAATTCATAACTATATAGGAATGTGCTTAATTTGACAAGTGATGTGTGGATAGTTATGAGCACATCAAATTCTGCTTTTAATTACATCTGCAAATATTTGTTTCCACAATGAAAATGTTTTACTTGAAAGAAAGGAAATGAGATTGAAATAACCAAGAAAGAAAGGTAAAATTATTAATTCTGTCACAAATTTGCTTTATGTTGCTTATATGGTGTTAGGAAAAGTAAAACAAAACCAAAAAAATCATGGATAATAAAATATATTTGCTTCTTTTTCATAGTAGGGGACGAAAGCCTTACTGGAGTAGAGGCTACCAAATCCTTCTCATCTGCACAGAGAGTCATTTTGCCATAAAATGAGATAAAGTTGACCAAATACTTTTTTCTTAGTAAATCTGCATAAAATCTGCCTTATTGTGTTCTTTTACTTCACAAGACTGAAAATGAGCTCCATGAGAAACTAGTCTGTGACTTTTTCCAAGGACTGAGGGGAATCTGACTGGCTGAGAGGTCCCTAGATCCTCCCTTTTTTTCTTTTTTGTAGATGCTATACACGGGCCTCACAATCATATCAGAATACTTTTTCAGCAATTTCAATTGAATTTTGTCTGGTCTCATGGATGTGAATACATCCCTAACTTGTTTTCCCACTTTTGTAATCAGATTTTATTTCTGAAAACAGAAGGAAAAAACGACATGGAACAGTTCAACCTTTTCAACATCATCCACCACTAACTCCTTCCCACTGTTTAGCAATCTCTTCTCTGAATTTTCTTTTCCTGTGCCTGTCTTGAACATTTCTTCCTCACTACATTTCATGACACTTTCTTATTTTAACTTCACTATATCTTTGTCTCTTCTGATTTAATGTAGAACTCTCCAAGTAATAATTTTGTCCAAGCAATAATATTATGCTCCTTCTCTACTGCATGTAGTTGTTTCCAATTCTTGAATGCTTTTCAGTCCTTTGAAAGTCTTTATATAGCAGGGTGGACTTTCTGGAGAAATCCTTGGTCTTCCTGACCTCTGAAGCAGTTTGCTTATTCTTCTTCTCTCTCTCTTTAAATAAAATAAGCATCTCTTATAGGCACCTTTCTACTTCATGGTGGCTTCTCAGTGTATTCAGACTTGTAATTCCTCAAGTAAACTGAAGGCCGCTCTCTGGCATAAGTCCAGAGTCTAAATGATTATTTTCCCAGGTCCTTCCTCTAGATCCTGAATTCAATCAGTCCATGGTTATGAAGTCCCAATCTGTGAGCACAAGTACAACATTAGAGTAGTTAAATCCACTAGCCCTTGCCTTGGGAGATAATCATCTCCATAATCTCCAGACCTCTTGAACTGCTTGCACAGTAGTTTCTTCCCAGGAGATGACTGTATATTTGACAGCCCAAATAAGAACCAGGTTGTGAAATCATGAGGCTTCTCATAGTTCTGCACAAAAAGCCTCATCAATTACCTTGTCTTGGGGAGGTTTATGATGGGTCCTTACGACAACACTGCGGTGTTATTTATTCTCTAATCTTGACTCAAAACCTCTCAGATGCTGTGTTTTAGGGGCTGCTTTACTCCTTATATTTTGTTACCTGTCCTTTCCAGAATTTCTGACAAGTTTATTTTGTTTTGATAAAAGATTTTTACCCCCTTTCCTCTCTTTATATCCTTGAAGTGAAATAAATTATTTTTTGAAACACAAATTCTGACAGCAGTTTAATGGGAAGACAAAAAAATTAATTATCTTGTTATTTCATGATGACTTACTGTCCTTTTAGTCATGCAAATAATATGCCTTTAATTATTAAATCTTCTAAGTTTCCTCATCTCATTGCCTGATATGTGTTTTGGAGGGTTTTTTCTATTTTTTTGAGACAATAAAATGTAATAAATTACTAGGATTAACCTCTATGCAACAAAATAGTAGACCTTAGCAAAAACTTCTTTTGCTTTGGAGTCTTCAAATATCTCAGAACTTCTGTTCCTTTTTATTCTTTGTGCTTCCTCTCCTTGTAGACCACAGTAATATAATAGATAATTTTAACAGTTGCTTATGCTAATATCCTATTAACATAAATGTAACTCATTTACTGAATTTCCATAAGCAATGGCAGAACAGAATATAACCATGGAAACACCCAAGACTTCCCTCAGATATGCTTAAAAGCAACACAGATTTCCTCACTCATTTAGCTTTTCTCAGTATTCCCTTGTGTCATTTCAGTTCTTTGCAGCTTTATTTATAAGTAGAGAGAATTGATAATGGGTAAAAAGATTTAAGATAGAATATTTGTCATTTGTGATTGAAGACTAAGGAATTAGATAATGAAAAATTCTATTTATGCATTACTTTATTCATGCTATAATTTAGGAATTAGCTATGTGATTTCGTTATCATAAAATAATCTCAAAGAGTTGTCTGTATAACAAAGCTTTAAACTTCAGGAAGAATTAAAACACTGGATTGTGCTACTATCTTTAAATCTGATGTTCTTCAGTCTATCACTGATAAAGCAAACTATTTGAAACTTTTAAGCTTTATATTGTGGAATTTAAGTAGAATTTACCATCCACACAAATGTGAATACTACACTTGCTTCCTGGTGAGTTACTGCTATGGTGGGTTTTTCTGCTGAAGAAAAGACCTGGTGTTGTTGTACATATATTTATTTCTGTTCAGCATTATTTGGTTTTATTGAAGGTAATTCTTAGCATTAATCAAAGACCTGGAATTTCCAAAATGCTGTGCAAATGCTTTGTACATTCTTATCGAATAGGTCGATAGCATCATCCCCATTTTTCAAGGACACAGATTTCTGAAGAAACATTTCAAATCAGTGTTCAACTAGTGAACTCATTTTTTCTGAGTTCTGGTTAAAAAAATCTAAAAAAAAAGACCAAAAAAAAGAAAAAAAAAAAAAAAAAAGCACGTAATTTTTTCCTCGGTCAATTTTAAAAGTAGCTGAATGCAGATCTTGAGTACCATTGTTAAAGACAGTAAATCCTAGGAAATGGGTAACATTCTTCTTTGGGCTATCACCATTATTAGTTTGTTTTAACAGGAAGATTCCAAATATCTTTTTAACTTATTTTAACTTATATTTATTTTGCAGACTTGTTCAATCTAATCTAATTTTTTCCTTTGACAGCTTTTTGATTTTAATCAAAGAATTCAGCCATTTTGAAGCTCCTCCTTATCTTACTATGGATTATTTTTGTACTATGCAAGCATAATTCTGTTTTCTCTACTTGCACCATGCTACATCTGGTTTTTTGCATGCTTGGCATTTTCACAAATTTGATCTACCTTTCTGTCTACATTATTCTTCTAGAAAAACTCAGTTAATATGTGCAAATCTTCAGAAACTGTTTTTACATAAGAACTTGGTAAATGCAGAGTATTTATACAGTTGTTTCATCATGTTATCTGCCTGTGTATCCAAGGTTGCTATAAAGCCTTCTATTGTATTTTCAGCCTTTCACCCCATTAGCAAGTAGATGCAAGTATGCCTCACATTTCTATTTGTATGAATTGTGTCCTACATTTTTTTCCTAGTGAATGAATCAATATAAGTTGCAGACATTTGACCATTTCATTTCAGAAAATGATATAAAGTTGTTTATGTGTGAAAGATTTTGTATCACCTCGAAAACTCAGACCTCAGAGACGAAAAAGCTTTGCAACCAATTTAAACACATATGTGCAAATATTTTTCTGATATCTCCAAAAATAGGAAGTGAAATAGTAAACACATTTTTCAGTTGAAGAACAGGGATCATGGCCAGAAAGGTAGGTAAATCTTTTATTTTCTGGAAATAACTTCAGGGTAAATAAACTTCCAAGGTACAGTAATCTGGCATAAAGCTCCTACAATCACAGAATCGTAGAATATCCTGAGTTGGAAGGGATCCACAAGAATCATCAAATCCAACTCTCGGCCTTGCACAGCACAACTCCCAAGATTCACATAATCTGTCTGAGGGCGTTGTCCAAACACTTCTTGAACTCTTAACAAAATTATACTCTGGGAGTTACTAGTAGGCGGCTCAAATTACTCATTTTGTACCAGCCATAAGATATTATGCTCTCCCTGCATCTTTTTCACAAATTGTAGGACACAGTGGATGTAAAAAGGTAACAACATTCCACAGCACAAAGACCTTTCCTGTGCAAAATATGTTGAGAGGAGACACAGCCAGGACATCTGATCCCATCTGTCCAAAGGGAAATTCCATGAAATCCAGCATCATGCTCAGCAATAAAGACTGAGGGAAGTAGGAAGAGGGGTTGTTCTTAGTTATGACATTTCTCTTCCCAAATCACTGTTATGTGTGATGGACCCCTAGTTTCCTGGAGATGGCTGAACACCTGCCTGCTTGTGGGAAGTGATGAATTAATTCCTTGTTTTGCTTTGCTTGTGTGTGCAGCTTATACATTCCCTATTAAACTGTCATTCCTTGTGATCTG
Organism: Orthonyx spaldingii; assembly: GCA_013397795.1. Classification (NCBI taxonomy): domain Eukaryota; kingdom Metazoa; phylum Chordata; class Aves; order Passeriformes; family Orthonychidae; genus Orthonyx; species Orthonyx spaldingii. The sequence goes on from VZTJ01004571.1 coordinate 63,616, forward strand.
AAGGCACTTTAAATCCTATCCTGCTCAGTGACAAATTTACAGAGTGATGCATTTTGTCTACTACTCTAGAAAGAGGGGGAAAAAAAAGCAGTATGAGCAACACTAGGGACACTGTCAAGTGCTCTGTTGCTTGAATTTAAAAGATGACAAAATAGAAAATGGAAAAAAAAAATCCTACTTCTTATTAATGTTTTAATCTGAAAAGCAAGCTAGATTTTTGATTGAGCAATTTGAATGGTAAATAGAAAACATACCTTCCCCCCAAAAACATTAAAATAAGTTTTTTTCAACACTAAATTATTTTATTATTAATATTTATTTAAATAACAATGACCACAAGTCTGTGTACATTTAAAAATTAAAAAAAAGTAAAATTCCAAAGTATACTTTTACCATTTTTGGAAGATCTAACCGATATCTTGAACCCTTTGAAGTAAAACACTTAAGGAAATTGCTTTTGGATTTCTATGAGAGCTGATATAAATAAAACAATTTCTTCAGTATGTGAAATGGCATGTGTAAGTGGTACTTGTCTGACAGCACTGTGGTAAATGAATTAGTCCAATTAACAGCATGGGGCACCTCTAGGATTAATTGAAAATCATTAGTTTATTTATTGGGTTGCTATTAAGTATTTGTAAGTGCATACTGTATTAATGTTGTATTTCTCTAAGTGAAACTGTAACTAAACAATGATAAGCTGTCTTTTTAGTATTTTGTGTTGCTGTGGTTTGTTTTTTCCCTGGAAGACAAGATGTTGATGTGGGCAATGTGTTTTTCATTGCTATAATCCCTAAAAAGACTGTACAGCTCTTATATTTAGCAGAGGTGTTGTAATAGGGAACACACTGAAACAAGGCTTACTTAAAGGTTTTGTGTGGAATGATCAGCAAATGCCACAGAAGTATAGCCAGTACAACTACAAAAAGCTATGTTTACATGTGCATGGGAACAGACACCTACACAAATACAGATGTGACATAAAGGACATTTAAGTAGCAAATATCTCAGAAAAGATGTAAACTTTTCTGAGTTTACATAAAGTTGACATTCCTTATATAACACGATAGACAATATACACAGAAAAAGTCTAAAATACCAGCAAGCATTGAAACTTGAAATTTTGAGATATGTAGATATAAATATGCAGTAATGTGGGGAAGTTTGGTCAGTTTTGGAATGTGTCCCACTACCTAATCATACTAACGTAAGACGAATTTTTAATAAGACCTTCTACTTAATTGCGACTTAAGCACTTTTACAAAAAGACAGTACTACTTTCTGCCTTCAGTCTGGCATTTATTGCATTTCTTTGAGCTCCAACAAGATATGCAGCTTCTCAAAACATGGAACTGATCCTTCTCAGAATAGTTTGGTTTCCTGATCTGGCTTGTCACACGTGCAATTACTTGTACAACCACAACAAACAGCTCCCTGGGCTCAAGACCACTCCATGCGACAGCAGCCCAAACTTACACCACCAAGAACTGGGTAAAGAATTTCAACATGAAATGCAAGACAGCTCAACCAGAATACAAAATCTGATTTGATAATAGTGGAAATTCCCCATGATTTCAAACACAGACTAGTAGTAATGAAACTACACAATCATTTATGTCTGAGCTATAAATTGATAGGGATATCTCAATGTATTTTTTTTGTTCCTTTGTAGATTAAATAAATATGGAAAGCACATACATAATGCAAATTTCATAACTAGGAATTCCAGGAGCTATAGCCATGAAAAACTCAAAGTTATACCACCATTTGGCTTCAAATCATGATTAGAAGCATTATAAACATCAATAATATTTCTGTGAAAATAATGTGCCCAGAAACTTTCTTTAAACACTTGTAACATATCAACTCACGAGTGTTCAGTCATCAAGAGCCAAAATTATGATTTGGGAGATTTTTGTATATCAGACCTGTATTCAGGCCTTTATTGCAATCAATTCATTGTCAAATATATGCAGAGATGAACATTACTAAAGGGTGATAGAATTCAGAAAAACCTAAACCATTTAACAGATCATACAGGGTGGTCTTTTGATCCAACATGTCTTCTATGTAAGTTATTAGTTCTGGCAGTGTAAATAAGTGCAAGCAGTATGGAAGAAAAATGTTGGAGTTTTGCATAAACTAATGCATGGGCTGTCATCATGGCCATTGTGAAAAGCATAAAGACATTGTGGTGTACATGAACCTAAGCACTCTGAAGTCACACAGTAAAACACTGAGTAATCACCTACCAGAAAGCACTTTATTGAGTCAGAAGCACATGTCCTTTTGAAAAATGCTATCCCTAAGATATTTTTTATGCAGCACACTTCTGTACTACTCCTGTATATAAAATCATTTACTTTGCAAAAGACCCTTAAGACCATCAAGTCCAACCATTAACCCAACACTGCCAAATCCACCACTAAATCATGTCCCAAAGGGCCACATATGCACGTCTTTTAAATACCACTAGGAATGGTGACTCAACCACTTCCTTGAGCAGTCTGTTACAATGCTTGATAACCTTTTTGTGAATAAATTTTTCCTAATATAAAACCTAAACCTTCCCTGGGGTTCATCAATGCCTATAATCCTAATACCCTAATATGCATTACCTTGTCCAAACTTAAGTACCTATATTGTTAAAATATATAAAAAAAGACATATCTGAAACTACATGTAAAGATAAAAATTTGAAAGATTGAAAGATATTTTAGTTTTGTCTTCCACTTTTAAATCTCTTTCCTTCTTTCATATTTCTTTTTATTGCTAAAAATGTCCTGTTCTGTGGAAATATTACTGCTGTGAAATTAGTATTAATACTATAAAATAGAGGTAATGGTTAAAAAGCCTCACTATTTGTGTATTGAAAAAGGCTGGTTTTTTTAATACAGGTAGTAAAACAGCCTATGAAGAATATTGAAGAATCTAAAATAGTTGGAAAAATATTTAATGCACACCTGGTATTTGAAAGTCCAGAAACACAGGAAAAGAAGAGGCTAACTGCAGTAGTTAGGGGTTACAGTGGTGACAGAATAATGAATAGAACTCCCAGAACAAAAGGTTGGTATGTCAAAACTGTGGTAAAATGTTGGTGAGTGGTTTAATTTGTTTACAAAGTAACTTACATTGTTGAATAATGAAAGAGTGAAATTACGTTTACTATGACACTTGATGCCCCAAGTTAGTACTGCCGTAGTTTTCTGACCTCAATGCTAGAGACCATGCATGAACCATGAAACTGAAAATGTTAACAGTTGTTAAATTCATCTGGGGAACATTTCACATGATATTGTCTTGGAAAATGTACTGTACTATCTCTATTTGAAAAAGATAATCTTAGGAAGCACAAGGACCACGTAGGTCACAGAATCCAACCATCCAATGACAGTTACAAACATGAGAAATATTTCCTCCAAATGGGGCCACAAACTCTGCTTTACCTGGCCTTCTACTTAGTAAGTTGAGCACATAAGTACCACCACAGTCACCTATGTTTAAGTATCAAAAGATTCAGGATCAGAGAAAAAAAGCAGGCTGTCTTAAGGCATTCCCCAGATAACCTATTTCATTCCTGAAATATCAAGGAATGAAGCTAGAAGAAAGAATAGAGAAGAAAATTTGTATATATGTTATATCATCTGTGGTTTTCTTTCAGTAAATTATAAGCCCCCAAATAAAGAAAAGACAATTATTTAAGACAGTCAAATACTGTCTTGAATAAGGGAAACAAAATACGGGTATTAAAATAAAGGGAAAACTGAAAAAAAAATTGACCTTGGAAATCATAAGCTTCCTAGATTGTGCCACATGCATGCACAAAAATGTATTTGACACTTCTCTTATGAAGTCAATAAGATGATATTAAAGAAGAACTGAGCATATTTCAATAAAACCACTGAAACTGTTGTACCCAATTCCTTTTAGCTGCAAAAACACTACTAGAAGTCTAATATTACAGATATACTGTTCCCACAAACTGTACTATGTCCCTCTGCTTTAATGCAAGTTCTGTGTTCAATTCTGCTAATTTTTGTCTTACATTTTAAATATGATACAGACCAAAAATTCATACTATTTAATGAAGTTCCTATGGTACTTACAACAATATAAGAATTTCAGTCTCTATAAGTGTAGTTTTAAATTCATAAGACTAGATACACTTTTAGGGAATCTGGTGGTGTCACCAAAGACATATTTCTGTTCAATTACAGAGATATTTTATTTTGTTTTCAAACGATGAGAAATTCCACTGGTATATTTCTTTCCTAGCAAGTAGATAAAAATCCAGCTTTTTTTCCCCCTTCAGATTATTCAAGCTAAAATAAAAATACCTCTTAAAATTTCCAGTCAATGAGAATAGCTTTGATTCTTTTTCTGCAATTAATTCAGAGAACATGGAAGAAAGGTTCATGTTAGCTCACTTCAGCTGAAATAACACTGGGAAAGAAATAAACACTGATGTTTACCAACAGCTACAAATTTAAATGCTTATCAACACTGCTGCTAATTAGAACTACAAAAAAAGAGCTAAAATACTCTTTTCATCTAATTTTATTTTATTACATAATTTCCACCTAGCTAAGAATTCTGTGAGCAAGTTGGAAAACAACAAACAAGCAGCTAAGTTACCAGATTTGTGCAGGCAGCAGTAGCTATAATTTTAGAGAACTCAAGTAATTATAGAATAGCCAATGGCAGCTAGGTTTTACTTCACAAAAGTGTTGTTGTTGTACATCAGCTCCAGCATGCAGTGAGGGAAAGTTCACTTGCCTCAGGTGTCCTAGAGGTTGTTCATAATTTAGATTACTCTGTAGGTTGGTTAATTCACTACTCACTCTCCAAAGGCCTTCAAGGAGCTATTACTACAGGGAAAATTCAACCCCTATTAAGTTGTTTTTGAAAATAAAATCAGTCAGGATGGACAGCTTGGAAGATTTAGAAACTAGCATTTAACAAGTACATTTTGTAAAGAAATTAGATTTCTGAAAAGCCTCTGCATCCTAGTAATATGTGTAATAAACTTTCTTTTATGATGATCTCGGGAGCAAATATCTCACTAATAAAAAGTCACAATTTCTGTATTTTAGTTTGCCTTAAGGACATGTCCAGTGCTGCTAAGATTACTAATCTCCATCTGAAGAGTTTGGATATTGTTATGCTAGATTTATATGTACAATATATTAATGCTGGTTTCGTCTTCAGAGACATTGTTTCAATAAATTGGAAGAACAGCACTACATACACCTTCACTTCTTCAGGCATTTCCATCAATCGAAAACTTCGGTCAGCTCATGTGTGAAACAGAGAGAAGGAGTAAAAGAATGGAAGACTGGGTAGCAAAGAGCTTCCTGTGTTAGGATTTTAACACATTTGACACATTTTCTTTATCATATTTTGTGCTGCACATAAACATTCACTGAGGGTTTGCTATTTTCCTTTTAATCCTTTCCTGTGATATCTATCTTTATGGCCCCAGGTGGAGAAGTCTTTAGCTGATTTGTTTATATTTCCAACAGAGAGCCATGAATGAAACTGCATGTATGTTGATTGTTGAGATAGTTGGCCTTACTAGCTCTAGACAAGTTGATAGGGGAGATGAGTACAGGCTCCAGAGACAGACAACCTCAAATACTTGACAAAAAAGAGGGAAATCCACTATTATACAATTCATTATCACACGTCTAGCCTTGGACCTCTCCATGGCAGGTCAGTATTTCCGGATTCCACAAATGTTCAATTATAATGGTTTTTCAGTTGTTTTCTTGTGCTTCATCACTTCTGCTTTCTGCTGCAGTATGGAGCAAAAGAGAATGTTCCAATCTGAAACAAGAAAATGATTTTGCAAAGACTTCTTTCCAGCTCTTGCAAATGCATTGTTTTTATTCAAGAGTAAGTTGTATAATATAGGAGAAACAGTGCATTTAAGACAAAAAAATCTAAGTTCCTATATCTGTGTTAGTCTTTAAGACTGATGGAAACTTTGTGTGCATAAGTACTACATGAGTGAACCCTTAAAATACACTGAGGAGGAGGCTGTGTAGTCATTTAAAGTTCAAACACAGTTTCAGCTTGGCCATTAGTCAAAATAAGGCATCTTGGGAGGCTTCCAGTTTCACAAAGTAACCTCTGTGAAAGTCCTTTAAAGCAAGTCTATCTTAGAAAAGTTCCAAACAAGCAATGTCTTGATCCATAAATCACTAAAAAGAGTCAAGAAGGCAAGCTTAGCTTTATATGTAACAATAGTCTCTGATCTGAAAATTCATATTAGGGTGAATTCAGAAAATATCTATTCTGTTTCAGTACATGGTCCCTTGAAATATCTATGATAGCACCTAAGTAAAAAAGATCACTTTAAAGACAGCCACGACATAAATATTAAACTATTGAAATAATGAAAAATAACTTCCGTTTGTGTCTCAGAACTCTATTTAAATTTTTCTAAAATTCCAATATGCTTTAAATTATGAAGAATTTCTCAGGCAAACAATGAATTTTAACTCTGTAGTATGTAACACATTTGCTAGTTCTGTGAAAGCTTGATAATCCCATGCACTAGTGTGATAGTGTAAATAGGAAGAAAAGAATTCCTCCTATGCCTTGTATGGGTGTGCTTTTCTGCAGGTCTTCTTTTCGGACAGAGAGAAGGCCTCTATAAGCACTGATTTTGGTTTTCTCCATATTTGTAGATGCTACTGAGAAGTGAACACAACCTTGACACAGTTTTCACTGAGGTAATGCCAGTCTGTTGTGGTTTTTTCATGGTATTACAAGAAGGACTTGCTGCACTGTACTGTAAAATTGCATTTTTCTTGCCTACGGCCCTAACTAAAAACCAGTTATCTAGCTGTGAATCATAATTCCTCTCTCTTCATTAAAAATAACGATACAGAATTTTTACTGTGCTAAGATGGTAGCACCAAGGAAATGCTGTTGGGTATATAAGTAAAACCTGACAGTTCAGAGGTCTATCTAAAGTCACTTAACAGCTCTACAGATATTGCGTATCTGAAATACTCTTCTTCCTGTGGCTAGCACACCTATTTCCCACTCATACAAAAGCTTTTTTGTTAAGAGAGAGTGATGGAGGGACCAGTATGTCATTACTCAGAGTAACCTACACAGCCAAAAACTTTCTGTCTCTACATGTCAACCTCTTGTTCAGCAGACAGGAAGACTGACAGGTTGTGTAAATTGTCCTGGTATGCTATACATAGAGTGGTGGTGGAGCTGTTCTCTCCTCTTTCCCAGAAGGATTGTCCTGAGTATTATCAAGCATAATATAATCTCTAAAAACTCATGCGAATTTACTTCATAAAGGAATAAGCACCTGAACACTTTACTAATCCAGTAAAGTCCATTAAACTGTGTACAAAATAATCCTGCTGAGAACTCAGTTGGCATTGAGTGTCTTCTATTAATAATAATCTTTTTCATGCTGGGTAGCTGAGGAAAAGATAGTAATTTTTCAGTTAGATGGCATAAGTTTGTGACATATATTTCCTTTCCAAATCTATTCTATTTAGATAAATATACTTCTAAATATTGCGTAATATGACAAAAAAAAAGGTTAAAGTAAAGCCTTGATTCTCTGACATATTTAGATACAACCTAATACATATTTTGGAAAGATTTAAAGAACACAAATACTGTCCCTTCCCTGTGTGAAATAAAATTTCCTGTACTTTATTGTGGAGAAGTTATTCATAACAACTTGCCTTCTCCTCAGTGCCATCTGTGGAAGTAAGGGTGAGACAAACCACAGTATAAATTGACCCTATATCTTCTGCTGTAATCATATACTAGGAGACAACAGATGTTAAGTCGTGAAGCCAACACCAAGAGGTAATGAACCCTTTCATCTGGCAGTTTGACTACTGAACTGTCAGTCAATTTTCATCCCTAAGGAACTTAAGCACCACAGTGAAAGTCCAAAGCAGAGATTGGTCATTCCATTCTTTTTCAATTCTATGTTCTGACTTATGTTCTATTTAAAAGGAGACTTTGATTCCTCCTAAATTCCCTGAAGTAAATTATCCAGAGGTGGACTTTGTTCTCTATCACACTTCAGAACATCAAAGAGACAACTCAGGAACTCCAGAAGGAGACTGAGGGTAGGGCTGAGAGCCTGAGAAGCAGAGTTTGACAGGTTATGTACGTTTAGAATTACACAGGAATGTCCTGACTCCTCCCTTGGGAGGGGATTTCTGTCTGATTCAAGACTGAAAACGAGTTGGGTGGACAGGTGTGGAAGGGGGTGCTTCAGGAATCTGTTATGGTTTATGGATCCTTTCAGTGACATGACCGAAGTGAAGAATACCTTCAGACTTACTTGTGAGCTCTTCAATACCTCCCCTGAGGGAAGTTTTCCTTACCAGAAGGAAGGACATTGGCATGATAAAATGTATTACCCTACCTCAGCAGGATCTGCTATTCGGCCTTTTCCCTCGGCTATTGTGAAACACTTTGCTTAAGACATCAGTCCTGGGCCATCAGGGAAACAATAGTAGGGCTCAACCAGCCCATCCAAGCAAAGGTCAATCCATCACAGCAACACCTTTACAAGCAAATAAGACTGGAAAAACACAGAGAGATGGTGTAAGTGACCTGCTTCTTTCTATTTATTACCAGAGACAGAATTCAAGGGTGTTTAGGTGTTGCTGTGAGGGATAAGGTTATGTATGAAGAAGATGTAAATATGATAGGATTCAATTTCATCCCATTAATCTCTAGATCTCAGGTGGATGGTACTGAAGTTTCCTTGCAGGTTGACCATGCAAGTGCCCCTCACAGCATATTAAATTACCATGTATATGTGACCAACCAACCCATTCAAACTTTCAATATGAACTTACAAGTCCAGTTTAAATATGACCACAAGATTGCTTTATGCCATACAAGTATCCCATTACTTTTTAATCAGGTTTTTTTTTTGTTTTTTTGGTTTTTTTTTGTTTTTTTTTTGTTTTGTTCTGCTTTTTGGAATTTTTTTTTTGTTTGTTTAATTTTGTTTTTCTTTTTTTTTTTTTTTTGTGTTTCCTAATAAATGTCACAAATGCCATTCTGGGTGTAATTGGATGTGCTCAACAAAATCCTCATTTACAATGTTTTCTGTACATATATTGAACATACATACCTCTGGTGAAAAGAAAAAAGACCAGTGAGCTGTGCGGAATATGACATTGTGTGTCTTTTTTCCTTTGCACAAAATAAAGGTTATGTGTCATATAGACGGTTAAAGCAAAACTGACACAGAAATACCAAAACATTATTTTAGAGTTTTATTTTTAAGCACTGAACCTGTTATAAATTATAAAGAGCAAGAAAATTCAGGAAGAAGTTAAAAGTATCATTTAGAAGAAATATTGACAACCAACTAATACTGAAATACCTGCTCAACACCTTGCCTCTTTTATTAGTCTCAACAAAAAAAAAAAGACCTGAGGGTAATAATAATAGTAATAATAGTAATAATAATAATAATGACAATAGTAATAATAAATCAATAAACAGAACAGAACTAAAACAACCTATCCCCAAAAAAACTTGCAAAGATTGCATCTCTAGATAAACTAAAAAAACTAAACAAACCACTAAAACACCAACCAAAAATACCCCAAAAAACCAAACTAAAATAAAATTGTCAGTTTCTTTCTTGTGGTATGAAATTTAAGCTGGACAACTAAATGAAAACCTTAAATAAAATATTTTTTAATTCTTCCAAAAAACACTACACTAATATCTAATTTTTGAGTTGTTCATGCATTTTAAAGTTTGGGTGGAGAAATAACTCTGACAAAGAAAAAACTAACTGTAGACATTAAATCACTTATTTTCCCAATCAATACTGAAATTAAATGATAACTAATATCCTATGCACAGTGTTGTCACAACATCACATTAATTTTAAAAGATTTTGGGCATAATCATGAGTATGAGTCAAACAGACTCAAATCATTAAAGTATAATCTCTTTGAAAGCATTATGTTTAAAACAGTTCTTATTCAACCACTATATATTTTTCAAATAGTTTCTTTCTGCTCATAAGCTTTCATGCCACTCACAAGGTTCACCCAGTTCCCAGTAGACATGAATATGGAAAATTACACTCCAGCTTCAACACCTGCTGAAATCAACAATATGATAGCATCTACAGAATACATTTGAATAAACTTTGAAAAAAAAAGGTATCAGGGATCTTCTTGCATATATTCTGTGTGTGAATTACATTGATATTATTGCTGACAGATGAATAGCTGTCAGCAATATTTTTTTTAAATTATCTATTTTAAAAGTATCTGTGGTGAGAGAGACTCCAGTCTTCCAAGGAATCTGTTCCACTGTCTTAACTTTAGCCTGAATCTTCTTTGTTGAAATTTAAGGTTATTATTTCTTTTCTTCTCCATATCTGCAAAGAAGAACAGATTATTTCTAATGAGAACTTACAGGAATGGGACAGATGGTAACTTTGCATTTTCTTATTGCATGTTATCCTCCTTTCAGGAGAGGGATTAATTCAGATACTTCTCTGCAGAGAGAAGAGATATGTTTCTTCTCAGGAAGCAACAGAAGCTGGCAGAAAGCAGGGCTCCTGGAAAGTGCATGCTGTGGCAAGCAGAATAGAGTGAGAAAGTCACTTGAATAATGTAGAAGTCTGCAGGTGGAGGAGAACCTGTGCTGCTGAGAAGAAATAGGGAGCAGAAAAAAATTTTCAGAGGTGTTGCAGAGGGAGCACTGAGAACTGGGCTTTATTTTCTGTGTCTTAGTCACTGAACAGGATGGAAGTAAAGAAGCAGTGAGTTGGGAGAGACATAACTGCATATAAATCCTGTATATTTCTAATCTGTCTGTATTTTAAAAGCTAAGAATTCTAGATAATAGTTTAATAATCCCTGACTTTTGTGAGTTTAAGAACAATTTATTCTTCTTTGGGGATTTCACTATAAAGATAAAAAGTAGGCATGGGCTTAGTACAAAAGCCTGGCTGACAAGGTCCTGCCTGAGGAGCTTCCTAAATTTCTGTCATATTTTTTGCTGTGCTATGATTTTAACAATAAATGCAAATCTTTCCTGAAGTGCAACATGTGAAACTATGTACACTGTTCCAACTGAGGCCTTACCAATGTGCGTAAAGTAGGAGAAGGTGTAAACATCCGAATTATTACACAGGTAGGATTTATGTGATCAGTAGTCGGAAAGTCTGTTCATAAAGGCTTTGTGAGATATTTGTATTCACTGTAAAAGCATAATGTCAGTACATTAGCGACCAGTCATTTGCCAAAAACTCCAGATCCTTTCTTGGAGAATTATCATGTTCTGGGTGGTTTATATCCTTTACCAGTCCAGTTGGCTATATCTGTTCAGCATAGTAATTTGTAATTCTACCATTTGATCTATTCTTATGTCTTTGTTTTCATTTGTTCCAGAATACAGGTAAATAATGATAACATAGAAATGAGTCAGAGTCAACACAGGTTCCTTTTTGCCAAGAAGAGCAGCTCTACTCCTTGTAAATTAACTCGTCAGGTTTGTTACTGTGGTTCAGGCTTCACCCTTTTTCTGTGGTTTGCTCTTGGGCATGTCATAGGAAGCAGTATTTAAAGCCACTGTGATGTCATAAGTTACCTGTTCTTTTCTGAATTTGAGGTTATTAAATGTTACTGACCAATTGATGCAGTGACATCTGAGCCACACAGGCACTTTGGAAACTCCTGCACTCCAGTTACAGGCTTTTATAATTTTCAGCCATCCAGGGTGGTACTGCTCAGATGCCAGCCTCAGCTGTTTGCTTCAAAATGTGTTCCCAATATACTCCTTTCAGGAAGGAGCTTTCCTAGCCACATTTAATTTCCATTTTAAAGTTCTTGGTTATTTTTATCACATTGTGTCATGTGTTCTTCTCCTGGCTATTGCTGTTTCACTTATGTCTGACATGAATTTCTTAGTTTGCTCAAACCCATACTCACTCACCAACATGAAGCCAATCACTGTTAATATCAGGTAGCATGGTCTTTAAACACTGACTATCCTATGTGAAATAGACAAGCTTTTGTGTCTTCAGCATACAGTTTTGTTTCTTTCCCATATTCAGCTGCTTGATTTATTACTCACTTCATCACATAGATGTAAGGATTTCACCGGATAAATAAGAGTTCTTCTGTACCTCACCATTAACTCTCATCTGTGTAAGAACTAAATCAAATACACATTAATTCCTGATTTTTAAACTTTTATATGAAATCTAACAGTAGTAAGTTCCAAATTTGGCTTGTATAGCACTGCTTCATCCTTGGTCCTCTCATTTTTCCCTAATCAAAATCTTATTACCCTCTTGGAAGAGAAAAACAGCTTGATTTGATTGAATTTGTTCTTGAAAAACCTATGCAGAACCTCGTTCATCTCCTTATTGTCTTCACAGTGTTTAAAAGTAGTTGGCTTGGTTTTTTTTAATTTTAAAAAGATCTGGTTTTATTCTGAGGAATGACATCAGACTAACTGCTGTATAATTCTCCAGATTCTTATTTTCTCTTCTTTTATGAACAGGGTTTTTTATTTCTTCAACTCATTTTGTACCACAACTGTCTTGCAAGAGTTTTCAAAGATAACCACTAAGAGTTTTTGATTACATCAGCCAGTATCCTAGGATGAAGTTCATCAGATCACATTGATTTAAGTTATCTAAGTGCTTGCAACTCATGTCTTTCTTATTTCATATTGAGATCTTCTCCTTTTGTTGCTGATATTAATTATGCTAGGCACTTCTCCTTAATGGATGTTTTTACTGCAGATTGATGCAAAAAAAGTCATTAAAAGCTTCATCCTTCTCTGTGTTATCTGTGCATAGCATTCCTTCTTGATTAGTTGCAGAACAATGCCTTCTTTGGTCTTCCTCTTATACTTAGAAACTGATTTCTTGTCATTCTCATGCCTTTTGCTAATTGCATCCCATTTGTGTCTTGACCTTTCAGTTTTTTTCTTCTGTGCCTAGGATTTATTTTTCTCTTCAGTAGTCTCTCCTAATTTTCCGTTTCTAAACACTTCCTTCTTCTATTTGAGGCCAATGGAGTACTCATAGTTTATCTAAGCTGATCTCCTACTAAACTTTCTACATTTTTCTATTTAAATACTTATACTTTCAGAGCTATAACTTTGAACAGTTGGCAACTTTTCACAAATTTCCTTTTTCCTTAGTTTTATCTGTCAAAGTATCTACTCACTGATGAATTTCCAAGCTTATTGAAGTTAACCTTTATGAGTAGATCAGTCTTCACAGTACAAGGTGACTCAGGAAGTGTATTGGGTAATCATTTGTGACCTGGTAATATTTACATTATGTTTTATTTCTTTACAATGAAAATATTAGAAATAATGTTCTTTAAATACCTTGCATTCATTCAAACCTGACATTTTTACAATGCTTTTCTTTTTAATTCCTGCTATTTCTACTGCCATGATTTTACTTTTTTTAAAATGAAGTACCAAAGCCATTAAGTAAACTTTGGCTTTTCTAAAAAGGATGTCACCAGCTAGGACAAACCTAGATATTTTCCAGGTTCCATAAAGAATGTGAACAAATATTCTGCTATGGAAGACATGTTATGACATCACATCAGTTGTAAGGATAAAGGTGTGCTATTATGAACTAAAGAAAAACCAGACAAATAAACAAACAAAAATATTTCCCTTGTTTCCTTTTAGAATTTTTTTTAAATTATATTTGCTCTATAAAATTCTTCTTTCATTTCCAGACATGCATATCTAAGACCATAATTGCCCAACTGAATATTTGTGATCAACTTTGTCAGAAGGCTGACATATATGTGTAATGGAAATAGATTAGACATAAATATGTCCAGATTTATGGTATTAATTTATTGAGTCTCTGCTACATATTTCTGTATATCCAATCCTGCTCTTTAAAGTACTAGGCTCAGAAAGTCATTAAAAAAGAAGAAATTCAGGATTTTTTCAACACACTATATTGAGAAGAAAAGATCAAGAGAGCAGATATGATATTAAGGTTCTTCTTGCAAAAGTGGCAAAATTTTCCATTAATACTTGGCTATCTTGTATTTTCAGAGATCTCCAACGTGGAAAACTCTGCTGGAAATTCTAAAACATAGGACATAATTTTTTTTTTTTTTCATGTTAGGTGCTGAATTTCCTACAATACCTGATGAGTACTACAATGATAGGACCTTCTTTGAAGTGAATTTCTTGAGAAGTTTTGCTTATTGCTACCTTCCAAAAGGCGACATCAGCTATATAAGCTATATTTGCAAGTTCAGGTTATATTTAAATAGAAATTACCATACTTAACATTTTAAATAATTGAATTGGAAGTGTCTTTCACTCTAGGTTAAATTTCTTGCTGTCTTTTGTGAGTTAGAAGAAACTTTATCCAATTGCTCCTGATCTCCATGAAGACATGAAGACTTCTGTCCATCCATCAATAGGCTGTTCCCTGTCCACCACTGCACTCCCTCTATTTCTGCTGCAAGATCCCTGCTTTGATTCCCTCACTTCTCCTTTTGCACAATTTGCACCCTGGATCCTTCTCCCTCACTTTCAGAGATTTACCAGGAAAGCAATCTCTCTTCAATGGTTCAGTCTAACTCATTCACATTTTTAACAAAATATAACTCACAAATTGAGCTCAGACTACTCAAACAATCTGTCACATTGCTCAAACTCTATCTCATTTGGAAGTTATCAAGTCCTTATCAATTCCATATATTCTTATTCTTGCCTGATTATAAAGTATAAATGCATGCCTGATATTGCTTGAAGGAGGAGAAAAAAACATCTGCAGTGAAACCATTCATTTTAGTGGACTCCACATTGCAACAAGTGGAAAGATATTAGGCCCACTTAGAAGATCCTAGGAACCATTAAGCAGTTAAGGTGTTTTATTTGTTTGTATCTGCTTGCCACCTATTCTTGAAAACAGATGTCTGGGAGAAAACAAGGGTCTGTAGAGGGCTATCAGTAACATACGAGCTACATTTATCTGATATAAGCTGTGAGACAATCAAAGCAGAGAGGGAAGGAAAATAAATTTATAAACACAGGGGATGGAATTAGGGCTGTGTGACTAGAAGTTAACTGTTTTAGCATAAGACATGGTGCAGTTTTTCAAAGCTCTTGAGAAAACAAGAAATATTTGGCTACTGAAATCTTTCTTATTTGTGAAGACTTCTGTGTGCAAAAAGTGATTATAGGCAGCTGAGAACACATAGATACTGCCATTTCCTCAAGGCATGGAAGCCTCAGGTGAAATCTAAATGCTTGGGCAGAATGTGATCTTTTTCTGAAAACTGAAGATATCATCTCTGTGAGGACTGGACAGCTGTCACCATAGTTTCACCTAGAAAATAGCACAAATGGAAATAGAAGCATTTTGCATCCAAGATTTTTAAAAGAGCAGTGATGGTAGGGACAATAATTACTACCTTCCTCCAAGAAGAGGTGAAAAGCAAGTGTGATGCTTCTCAGAAATGGGGACATCAATTGAGGAAGAAAATATATCCTTCTAGTATGACCACTTTGGTGTTTTAAGCAGCATTGCATATGTGAAAAATGAGGATCTTTTGTCAAGGGACTACACCTAATTTCTCCTAAGGCTTACTTAGTTAAGATATAAGGAGCTTCACAATCTACTGCTTTGATTTACCAATCTTCTTCTTTAGTTCCAAATTGCTCAATAATGCAGGTGAAGTCCTAAAAATACAGCAATATCTGAGAAAAGGTGAGGTGACTGAAAGGGTACAGGCTGGTGGGAGAACTATCTTTGTCAGCTGCCATGATTGCACTCACAAAACTTCATTTATGTGATTCTTAATTGCACCTAAAATTAATTTGTTATTTCTGATAAACATTTTGCTATTCAGAAAGTGCAGGTACCTGTATCAGACATTCCTGTTCACAGGGCTGCAGCAACTCATTTAAGAAAACTGTTTGTCCTTGCTTTTGAGGCCTCAGGGACTATCCAAAGAGATACATCTAATAATTTTAGCTTTTGTGTCAATCAGAATCAATTAACTCCTCTTTTACTTCATCATAGAACACAACTCCATACCAAGCACTGCAAACCTTGTTTTTCAGTTGTGTATGACAAATAAATTAAGAAATGATTGGCTAAAGTAATGCACTGCTCTTTATTGAAACATGAAAGCAGCACTGAATATATTCATAGTAGCAAGTAGAATGTTTTATAAGGACCCCTTTATGAGAAAGCTCTTGTTTGAGGCTTTTTCCCTTCAATAGGTCTGATTATTTTATGTTTAATTAACATGGGGTAAGTGACAATTAAAAATGAAAACTGCATATATTTAACAGCACTAGGATAAAGAAATAGAACTGATAAATTAAATTTTTAACTGACATTAGTGTTTATAAAAGAATACTTCAAATACTTGAAAACTAGCATGTATTACTTTAACAGGGGAAGAATTGCTGTGGTATGGTCTCATTGAGTCATTTACAATTTGTAGATTTTTTTTTAAACTGAAAAAGAAAAAAATAAACTTCTTACTATCTGCTGCTGAAAACTGTTGTTTCTCACCTTAGTGCTAGCAACTTTTCCAGGAATGGTTCCAAACAGTGGATAGAATGAACATTATCTTTACATAAATATTTTAATATATATTAATGTTTAAAATTTCATAGGTCTGTGGCAAATAAACAAAATGTAAGCTATGCTAAACAAAATATTTCACTAACCAACATACTTTTCTCATTTAATTGCAATGAGACATTTCAGCACAATAATCATTGAGTATTTCAATTGTGATATTCCAATAAATATTCTAATATATTATTTCTTATCATTGGTACCTTTACTCCACAGGAGTAAAGCATAGCATTTAGTGATGCACAGTGGAATTAGAAATTGTGCCACATTGTATTCTTTCATACTAAAAATAGCCTACTTTACCTTCACTGCTTAGCTACTACGAACTTTATTTTCATTTTTTGGGAGATATCTCAGTGTTGTAAACTTATGGCCAAAAATAAATGCAGATTTTATTTCACTTCTTTCTCTGATTTTGCAATTCTAGAAATAGTGTTCTGTGCAAAATATGTGCATATGGCATAAGAACAGCAACTTTGCATTACAAAAATAAAAATCGCTAGCACAGGATAAACTAAACAAATACCTTTCTAGTAAATTCTGTTACTCTGAAAACATTTACAATCCCTTTGATCTTCTTCCTCACAAATCATAACCCCTCCAAAGAGACTTTGGCAAAAGATGGAAACTTTGGGGTTTAAAAACAGGGTTTGTTCTTAGGATGTTATTTGTTTTTACTTCCCTTAACAGTACTTGACTTCCAGAACAACATAAGTACACTTCAACCATCAATCTCATAAGTTAAAACTTTACCTGATTATTCACTTTGTGTGTGTATTTGAATAACAGGCTGCTTTTTAAAATTGTGAACAGTAAAAAGCAATTTTATTTATATAAAGAAGAAAGTGTTGAATTCCGTCTAAGAATAAGAAAGTTGCATCCTTTCCACTTTTTTAGTAGATTAATAACATCATAATGAAGCTTGAATTGATTGCTCTTTTCCAAATCATAGATTGCATTGTGTTTGTGAAGGCATCATATTTTTTCTCCATTGCTGACAGAGCCAGAAGGGTCACAGCAGCAGTGACGGCAGGTTATGTCAGGATAGAGTATTTGTTACATTCATGTAATCAAAGTACCTATAAGGATTTTGATCCATGGCAATTTCCAAGAAAAATCTCCTGTGTATACCAGACTTTGCAAAATGGGATGAACCTAGCTTTAGTTTTGGACATAAGTTGGGGCTCATTAAATAGGAAAAAAACGAGAAAATATAACTCTCAACATCCATGGAAGATTTTCCACTGAAAAAAAAGTTTCTGTTCAGGAATATATATTATGATTAGAAATGCTTTTCTAGCTACTTGCAGGGTTCATCTTTTGCCCCACTTCTTTTCTAGCAGCCTGGCTCATGGAGTTAAATCTCCTGTCATAAACTGTTCCTTTCTGTTGCTGAGCATTTGTGAACTGTAAGTCCTACTGCCTTCACACAAATTGGAAAATACAGTCTTGATGACATAATCTCATAGGGATTAAAAATGGGGACTGAAGCAGCTGCACGTGATATTTGAATATTTTATTTCAAGCTTGTTCTTAGTTTGTATTTTTTATTATTTCTTTTTTTTGTGTTCATGGTTCTGAAGAAACAAACTCTTTCCATGTGTCAAACTTGCTGTGAATGAGGCTGGAGAGGGTGTGAAAAGCAACAACTGCTAAAAATCCTGGATTTTCATCAAAAAGCAGTGGATAGAAAAAACTTGAAAATACCCCAGATTTTTTTCTTGGAAAATAATTGCTTGGCCTTGAAAGAAGACAAAATCAGTCTTTGAAATGTTGTTTTTGCAAAATTAGGGCTTATAAAAGAAGTGAATTTAATGTGATGAGTAACTCTGGCTGAGAAGAAAGGATTCTGTTTTCACCACATATTCTTGGTTCTGGAGTTTGTTAAATTTGTCTGTATTGTAAATAATGTTCACAAAAGTATGTTTGTTTTGAAAATGTTTATATTTGTCTATCTTTTCTTTGTTGGTGAGCAATGATAGTATTGTTTATCAGTATTTCCTTACCACTGAAGTATGCTTGCATTATCATAACTTAAACCAAGGTTTTATTCTTCCTGAGCTTGAGGATGCATTGATCAAGCTGATAAGGCAAACTGGTCTGACAACTAAATGTTGTCTGACACTTTTTTTCCAGGTTTCTTACAATACAGACTTTAAAATTGTGGCTGTCATTAAAATGATGGCATAAAGGATAGAATCAACAAATTTTTTTTATGAGAAACTTGACAATTTACTTTATGCTTTTGATATGCTACTGTATTGCCAAATATCTGGTAGCTATTGATAGGTATTGTGCATTTAACACTTTCAGGTATGTCTGAATTATTTTGAAGAAAATGTATTTACTATGATCTTAACAAGACTTTTCTAGATACCAGGAACTTTGGGTCTTCATGGCAGTTAAATAGGTATTTAAAATAGAGGAATAAGGCATAAGATTCAATTTGAATTTTAAAAAAAAATTCATTCCTGGATCAGATAATTATTTAAATCTCCCAGAATTTTGGAAAAGAAAGGGAAAACTAACTATTTAGAATTGCTGAAGTTATCAATGAAAAAGAAAACACAAACAAAAAAACCAAATAAACTCCTTAAACAGACAAAAAACTTCTGTGATAAATAATACAAGTACTCTAGAAATACATATAAGGGATTAATTAGTACATTGTTAAATATATATAATAAATATTTTGTTCTAGATAAAGATGATGGGTTCACCTTGGCTGGCTGCTGGGTAGTACACTGTACTATAGTAGCCACTGTACTATATCCCTTCCATCAAGAGAACAGGAAAGAAAATACAATGAAAAGTCATGGGTCAAGAAAAGGACAGGGAAACCACTTACCAATTGCCATCATGGGCAAAACAGACTCACTTTGGGCAAATTAATTTAATTTATTGCCAATTATAGCAGAGTGAGACAGTGATAAAACAAAATTAAAAAGAGCTTCACCCTGCCGCTCCCTTCTTACCAGGCTCAATTTCACTTCTAACTCTTCTACCCCCTTCTCCTGAGTGGTGCAGGTGCATGGGGAAAAGGATTTTTGGTCAGTTCATAAAGCATTGTCTTTGCCGCTCCTTCCTCCTCACACAGTTCTCCAGCTCCAGCATGGATTCACACCCATGGGATACAATCCTTCATGAAGTGCACCAATGTTCATCTTTCCTGCAGGCTCTAATTCTTCAAGAACTGGTCTGGAATGGGTCCTTTCCTTGTGGTGCAGTCCTTCAGCAACACACTACTCCAGTTTGGGTCCCCCATGGGATCAGTGGTCCTGCCAGGAGTCTGCTCCTGCATGGGCTCTCCACAGGCTGTAGCTTTCCTCAGGGAATATCTGCCTGCTCCATGAGTGTGTCCCCAATGGCCTGCAGAGTGCATACCTGCTCCACCATGGTCCTCCATGGGCTGCAAGAGGACAGCCTGTCTCACCATAGTCTTGTTCCAGCAGAGTTGTTTCTTTCACATATTCTCAGTCCTCCCTCCCAACTGCTGTTGCACAGCATTTTTTACCCTTTCACCTCACTATCATTGAGGTGAAACCACTGTCATTGGTCAGCTCAGCTTTGGCCAGAGGCAGGTCCCTCTTGGACTCTGCTGGGAACTCCAGTATGGAAGTGTCCAAAATAGAGACATCTTAATATCTTCTTACAGATGCCACCCCTGCAGTCCCTCCCACCCTCCTTCTACCAAAACCTTGCCACACAGACCAAATATAATAAATTATTTAAACTAATTATTTCTTTCTCAGTGGGCAACACTTTCCATATACCTTCTCTTGCATAATCTGATTGTTATATTATTGTTTGTCACAAAATACTGTGATTTTTTTTCTACCAATGCAACTTTGTAACAAATCAGCATGGAGAAGGAAATCCATGTTCAAATGTAAATATCCATTTGGAGAGAAATATGTTCTTGAATCTGTGTTGATGTTTTTAAAAAAATTAAAGTTCAGGACTGAGTTCTGAAATTACTGTAATCATTTAAGTCTCTTTCTGCTTTGTATCACTGGTGGCTATAAATGTATGTCAAACACATTTACAATTATTGGTTAAAGCTGACCATCTCTATTTACCAAAATAAAGAACCTGATGACTGTCATTTATGATATAACATATGAATTCAAAAGTTAATAAATGAATATAGGACAAAATGTAATTTTTGATTGTCCTATAAATAAAACATATTTTCTGGGTGTATTTATAACTATAATATTTCCAAGGCATTGCTGTTTCTATACAAGCCTCCTCTAAACATTATTGACAATGTTATAAAAACACTCCTTGCTCTATCTTGCTTAAATTGCCATTCTTATCCATTACTGGTAACTTACAGGTATAGTAAGCTAAAACATATTGCTACAGGAAAAGGTCAGTAGTGTTACCTGACATAAGATTTTCTTCTTTTTTTCTGAATTTTTTTCTTCCTCCTATATACATTATATTTTGGTTTGCTGAACATATTGTACATACACATCACTGTGTCAGTTGCTCAGGAATAAATGACAGCTGAAATGTACCATAAACAGACCTTAAAGTAACTTGTAGTGTAAGTTATGTTTTCAAGATGTGGGTATTTAAGTGGGAGCTGTGATAACTCTGGGACAGACAAATTAATCTTTTTTTATTATTATTATTTTGTTCTGCTTCAGTACATCTCGTCTCCTAGTTTTAGGTGTTACAGCTTATTATTTTAGCAACTAATCCATGGCTTTTCTCCATATTTCTGATTGTGAGATGCAATAGCACTCAATCAGTGTATTTACTCTGTCATGGTGACTATGGTTGCAAAGGTATTCATTGGCTGTAAGTTTCAAGTGCTTATAACTTTGAAGGAGTTACTCTGTGGGTTGACATTTTATGTATTCGTTGTCAGTTCATAGGTAAGGCTGCTCAAAACTGTGATGAGTTAGAATACCTTTTTGCTTTGAATTTCATAAGCTTGCACACTTTAAAGCCTTTCCTCCCAATAAGCTCATCTACAGTAACACATAAGAGATAATACATTTGCTACAGTTTTATCCTCTGATAGACAAGGTATTTTTCCTACATGTAGAAATACTAAAGTTAAAGGAGAGAGGATAGTTGTAATGTGCTTTATTGGATAAAGTATTAGAATAGAATGGGAAACGAAAAAAGTATTCAAATACAATTGTAGGAAAGAGGTGCAAACAGAAAAAAAATAACTCCTGCCGCTGGGGTAATAAGGACTAAGAAAAAGCAGGCTGACAATACAGCCATTTTAAATGTTGCTCTGATTGAGTATCTGGATGATCAATTAGGTGTACACAGACTGAATCATCATGATTGGTTCAAGGTGTGAGGAAGGGAACCAAAAGCGTGAAGGCAAGAAAATGAATGTGAGACTTTCACTGTGTTACATCATATGACTCCCAGTGCTTTGTATTCATGCTCCCTCTCATCAACTCTCATCATCAATGTATATATTTTGGAAAAAGCAATATGAGGTTGAAAGTAGTGACAATTCCATTTTAAATTTGGATAAATAAATCAGATAAACCTGAGTTTTCTGATTTCTGCCTGAATCTGAGAATCTCCTTTAAAGCCTTTGTCTCATCCCATAGGCATTTTATTTCCTGAGCTTTTAGCAGAAAGGCTTTCTGAATGCTTAAGTAGCCTTGTCCACCGTTCAAATGCGCAAGGTCTTGGCAGTTGAAATCAGTGCTTTTCCTTCTCGTCCTTGTTTTTTTTTTTTTTTTTTTTTTTTTTTTGCCCTCTTTTTTTTTTTTTTTTTTTTTTTTTTTTTTTTGGGGGTTTTTTTTTTTTTTTTTTTTTTTTTTTTTTTTTTTTTTTTTAATTTTTAATTTTTTTTATTAAACAGGCCAGTGCAATCAGCATTCAAAAAATGCCAGAGAAAGCGAGGAATGTGTTTGTAGCCTATTGCCAAATGTTAACCAAAATGCTGTTCACTGAGGGGAAAATGAAGGTATGAATCCTCATGGGTTAAGAGGGGGGCTGAGCCTGGATATTTTCTGTGTTTGAAAAAAGAAGTTCAACAACCTTTTCTGAGCTTTAAAGTAGGGAATATTCTTTAGAAAAGGCTATCAGAATCTAATTTTGGGATCAGATTTTGGAATATGAATCTCAAGGGGAGTTAAAGTACTAACCTGAGTAAAGTGGTAATACTGGAGACATTTTTTCCTTCTTTGATCTCTCTTATTTTAATGGCACCATATTCTAGCACTGTTTAATACCTCTGATTTACTTAATTCTTCCCAGTTACTATACAGATTTTTGATACTCTGTTCAGAGCATTGACTAGTCTCTGAGCCAAAACTTTATGGTTGGTTGCTGATACGTTTGGAACAAAAAAAAATATGTTCTACTATAATCCTGCTTCTTCTTTTAGAAATGAATTTCTTTTTGTAAATATATAGTACTGAACAAATTCAGTAATGCTCTTTTGAATTTCTAGAAACAGACTTTATCTAGCACTTAAGTTACTGGTATGTAAAGAAGTACTAAGAACTGGTCCCTGAAAGTCTGTCTTCCTCCTTTTCCTTCAGTCTGGCCTTGAATTAGATGTTATATTTTCTCACAAGCATGTTTATAAGCAATTTAGTTTGTGAAGTTTCGTGAAGTTTGAGCTAGAAAACAGACTTTTGTTCCAAAGGTATTCTAACAGATGCTGCTGACTCTCTTTTAACTTAGCTAGACTCCAGCTGATTCCTTCTGTCATTTCTACTGTCTCACTGAAATCCCCTGCAAGATGAAGGAAACAGCCTAGTGACAGCAATATCTGTGACAGTCAGTATCCAGAAAACAGATGTCAAGTGAAACCCCTTCACCATGTTCTCAGAGACTTCTAGCTGTGAAATGCATCTTCTGACTATGCTCTTCCAATTCATGGCAACAGAACCTGTTCAAGGTTAAAAGGTACATACCTATAAGCCACAGTTTGTTCTTGGCTTTGGCTCTGTGCAAAAGGCAAATACCAGATGCTACAGCCTTATGATGCTGCACATGAAAAGCTAAGATGGCATGGTAAGCAGCAGTAAAAGGTAATTCATATGGCTGCATGTGGAACAGAACCACCTTCATACCACTGAGAGGTACAGCAGCTGTTTCTTAGGTCAATGTTCAATTCCATGCTTCTTTTTTGACAGTGAACAAAAACTTTACTACATGTAAGAGAGTATATTTTTTGTTTTGTTTTACTTTTAGAAAAAAAATCTGTAAAACTCTTTTAGAGTTAAAATCTAATGCAACCAAAGGAAAGAGTAGTTAGGTCCAAGAACTTATCACCCATCATCAAGTTCAATACCATCATCATGGGAAAAGTCTGGTGGTTTAGAAATAGGGGATAAAAGCAGAGTAGGGAAGAAATTTCAAATTGTGCTAGTCAACGTCTATCAACCTTTAGGTTTTGCACCATGGCCTTCATGAAGCTTTGTATTTTTACCAGATATTGATCTCAGGCTTGAGACAGTGTTCATAGTAACTTTGACCTGGTAAAAAATTAAAGATGTCTGCTGGCTGGCATGGCCTAGCAAATCAACCATTTGTCATTCTGTTTTAACACAGCCTTGAATGTCAAACTATATCCTAATTTTGGCTGTTAATGTGGAAGTTCGTTCCCTGATAATGTTAAATGAACAAAGTATATTTTTTATTTCCTCACTGTACTGATAAATGCTTTCCTCTATGGTGATATCTGCCAAGGTTGTCCCCATATTTCAACATGGGACAGACTGGCAATGGTGTCCTGCCTGCATCCCCAGAAGCACTTTGTATCATCACCCATAATATTTGGCAACATTTTCTTTTAATAATTTGAAGCAATATAAATCTATCTCCTTTGTTCATATGTTCAAATCTCATGTATTACGTCATTGCATTCATTTCTGTTTGAAAATTATTTCCAAATCAACCCTTCAGTAAAAAAGTGGGAGAAGATTTGGGAAACTGGAGGTCCTACTTTCTTGAAGGTTTTAATTCTGTTCACATGCACTTTATCAATTTTATAAATAAAGCTGGAAGTTATTCTCCTGCATTTATCTACAGTAAGGAGCTCTATCACTAACTCACTTTAATCAAGCATATTTTTCTGTGCAATTCAAAGAATTCTAATAAAAATGTAAAATCTACTGTGTGTGGAGATTGGAGGATATGCCTGGGTGTAGAAGCAACAGGAAAAGGGACGTATGCTTAAGAATGGCAGCGGGAGACAAGCAGCAGGTCATCAAGATCACAAGTTGGTACATGACACTGAAACACTCATGGAAAAGCATAAGACTGCTACCACATCATGAAAATCAAGGTCAGACTTTCAGACACAATCAATCCTAAGATATCGGTGGAAAGGGAAAAGACTGGAGCTGGAGCCCTGATGATTCCCTCTGTCCCTAGGAAGGAATAAAAGAGAAATTCAAGTTACTCTGAAAAGTAAGACAGGCTGGATTGAAGACTGTGATCACTGTGAGCACCTTGAAGGTATAATAGGCATATCAAAATTCAACACGATAGCCAACCTAAAAAGAAACTGCAAATACAGGTTGGAATAGGGTGGTCCAAAAATATGCCTTTGCTGTGAGTTTCAGCTAGAGCTCTTGGACATTTGTGTATTGGTACCTGTGAGCCTTGGCAAGTGAGTGTGAAGGGAATCAGTTTTCTTTTTTAAAATTCAGCTCCCCCTCTAATTGAGTCATTTTCCTCAATTTGTTGGTGCAAATGTGAGATGTTGAAAAGTGTGTAGTAGAGTGTGATGAGTTTTTTCAGGGGGTAAAACCCAACAAAATCCTTACAGCCTCCTAGTTGTTGTTAAGGCAGTGGGATCTACAAGCTGAGGCTTAACCTAGCTGGAAGACACATTTATACAATATGAATAGGGACAGTAACTTGGATTATCTCTTTTTTCCCCTTAAACATTGGTAAAGACAGACTCCTTGAAATAAAGCAAAGGCATTGTGCTTTGCATTATAATATCTTTTCTTCCATTTTAAACTGAAGACTTTATTTTATACATTACTGAGGTCCTATTGTAAGAAAAAGGCTAATTTAGCTTTGCAGCTTCTGAATCTTTTTAGAGGTTAAACTTTTGAAAAGGAAGCAGCTTGACTGTCTTTTTTGAATTGTTATCCCATGAAAAATTGTGTGTGGGAGTTGCTAATCTATTGAGAAAAATCTATTGCTGATATCCTCAGCACTTCAGTATCTAGTTGTCAGTTTTGCACTTTTCCTACAGTTACCGTTTTATTCACAATAACTACATGTCATTATTTCCTGGCCTCCTGTATTTTATCTGTTGTAAATTCCTTTATTCCTTTTTATCTTTCATCTTCAGAACGTCATGTTTTATTTCTCTAATTCTCAGTAATATTTTGCCATTGCCACACCATGTAGTCATTTATTCTTTACTATAAATAGCCTTCCAATTTCATTGTGGAAGTCCTGTGGAGATGCATCCCTTGCAATTACACCCTTCTTGTAGAGACATAGCTGTCCCTCTCAGGCAAAATGTACAAAAGATTCTAATATAAATATAATGTGATACACATTTTAATTTGTCTTTGAGCTCAATAGGGGCCCTTATCCTACATTCTTTGTATAAAAAGCAGTGGTACCAGACAGTTTAATTGGTTGCAAAAGATGATAGCCTGGCATGAATACTTATTCCATACTAGGTAGCTGAATGCTTGTAAGCAGCAAAAGAGTAGGATAGACATGGTTATCTAATATTTTGCCTTATCTACTTTCCAAAAATGTTGATCCTAATCTCTCAGAGCCTGAAGTTTCCTTCACTTCAGTGAAATCATGCTGTTTTTCTCTAGCTCCCTTCAGATTAGGGGTCAGGGAGCATCAAGATCCTCTTCCAACCATGCCAGGAAGAGAGTTATACAACTGGAGACCTTGGACCATAGCTGTGAGTGCAAAATAACAGAATTCATCCAGAAGGGAAGAATAAACACCACTGGAGGTGATGGAACAGCTCAGTACCTGTGATGTCACACCACGTGATACTGGGGCAACCCTCCCGGCACATCAAAGGCCTGAACCCAGAGCAGGTCAAGAGAGAGGATGAACCTCCCCAGCTATGGGATTGCTGTCCCATACAGTCCCTCTCCATGGGTGGAGGAGGCAGTGAGGGTGTCCTTGCCTGGTGAATGTGTGTATTGGCTGAGGGGCTGCTCCCAGGTGAAAGGGCTATGGGTGGACCTGATCAGACTGTGAAGCACCAGGGAAGGTAAACAATTGATGGAATTTTCATTAAGGCCCTATGTAGACAAGGCTGAAACCCTCACTGCATGATGTTTCTGCTCAACTGAATGGCAAGTTCTAATGCTGAGGCCATTGTCTCTGACTGAAGGCACCTCCTCCCTTGCAGATTCAAAACTGCAGAGCATGTACAGTGTCCTGGTAGTAGGCAAAGGGCAGAAAGTCATGTCTTTCCACGTATCAGAGTCAACTATGAGATTGAACCACAGATCTGCACCAAGAGTAAGCAGCAGGAGATAGCAGTGGGAAAACTCCTTGCAAGGGACAGAAATCCATGTTTAGTGTGCTGACTTTCTGTCTCTGTGAGGATCAAGTAGTGCCGGGGATAGACAGGATTGTCCTGTTAAAGTGGAGTGGGAGTGTCTTTGCCAGTAGGATGACCAACCTGCTGAGGAGAGCTTTAAACAAAGAATAATGAGAGACGGTGAATACAACAAGAAGTTAAATGTGGTAGCAATTAATAGAATGGCAAGCAGATACACCTAAGGAAATAAATGGTGATGAGACACCAGCCTTAACTGTGTGTACAAAAGATAAATACAGCCTGAGAAACATGCAGAAAGAGAAAGGTTCCATGAATAGTCACAAAACTACAATGCTGTTGGAATAACTGAGATGTCTAAGGACAACTTGCATAAATGGAATACTTCTGTGAATGGACACAAACTCTTCAGGAAAAGCAAGGCAGATTGTAAGGAAGGTTTCCCTCTATGGTAAAGAGAGCTTGGGTGTATCAGCTCTTCTGTGGGATGGAAAATGGACTCGTTAATGGTTTATGGTTCATGAATTAAGGAGAGGCCAATTAGAGTGATACTATGATGGAACTGTTTCAGACCACCAGGTGAGAGTGAGAATGCATGCAAAGACTTCTTTAGCACATGACGTAAGGAAGTCTTTGGATGTCATATGGATGCTCTTGGAGGACTTGAACCTCTCTGACGTCTGCTAGAAGGACAACACAGTGGAGACTTCTGGAGGATGCTACAGATAATTTACTAATACAGGTAGTGAGGAGGCCAAACAGAAGTAATGCACATCTGGGTCTTCTCTTCACTGGCTGTGGAAAACCTGCTTGGATTGAACAATTAATCACAGCTTTTGCAGTACTGCCCATGAAACTGAAGTGGCTGTGAAGTTGAAGGTACTGAGAGAGTAGCAGAATATGTATCTAAGATATTAATCAGAGATCAGCTAGCTCAATGAATGGATATATCATCTGGTCCAAGTTTTGTGTGAAAGGGAGCCTAGATGAGTTTATCTAGAGTATGCAGTAGATTATCTAATATATAACAATGAATGTTAACTAACTCAACTTCAGAAAAGCTTTTGATACTGACTCCTACTATCTCTGAATAGGCAGACATTTAGCTGGCTACGCACTAGCTCTGTGTCTGGACTCAGAGTGTTGTGGTTAATGCATCATAATCTACCTGGAGACCTGTGACAAGTGTTGGAGCTCTGTAAGAAATGGAGTGCAGTAGAGATCTAAATTGGGACCTGACCTGTTTAACTACTTTATCAATGATCTGGAGGAGCTAATGGAGGATATTTTCACCAATTTTGTAAATAACAGTACTTTAGCAAGGTGAGTCAATATGCAGGAAATAAGAGCTGTCATCCAGAGGGACCTAGTCAGACTGTAGGAATGGACAGAAAAGTCTCATGAAATGCAACAATGATAAATATCAAGGGCTGTCCCTAGGCAGGAAGCACCGGTGCAAGGATACGGTCTGGGGCCTGTTTAGGGGCATCTCTGCAGGAAAAAAACCTGTGAGCCCTGGCAGACAAATGCAGATTATAAGCAATCAGTGTGCCCCAGCTGTGAAAATGACCAACAGCACCCCTGGAAGTAGTCATGGTGACAAAGCCATTGAAGGGAGGGACTATCCCTCTCTGTTCATCATTCATGAGATCCCATCTGGATACTGTGATCAGTTTTCGGGTCCTCTGGTATAGTAAGACACTGGCCAACTGAAAAAAGACCAGTGGAGGGCCAAACTAGTCATAACTGAAGGACTTGACCTATGAATAGAAGATGAGAGAAGCAGCTTGTTCAGCCTGGAAAGTGACAGCCTCAGGACAACCCAGTACAGCTTTCCCCTACCTGAGAGGAGGTAAGCAAGAAGATGAAACAGGCTTTTTCAGCAGTACATGGTAGGAAGATGAGCTGATGAGCATAAGTTGAAACATGAGTTTTACCAGGCATATAAGGAAAAATTTCTCACTCAGAGGACAGCCAAGCAGCCCAGGGACCTTGCAGTTTCTGTCCTTTAAGGTTTCTAAAATCCAACTAGACAAAGCCCCGAGCAATCTGGTCTGACTTCTTATTTTAGGCAGGAAGCTGAACTACAGAGCTCCTGAAATCCATTTCAGCCTGAATTATTCTTTAATTCAAATTAGCCAGTAAACTGGAGCTACTGCATAGCACTTCCTGCCATGTGCTAGCAGAACAGTCACCAGCAGAACAACGACCACCATTTTGCTGTTCCCAAGATTGTTTTGCATTAGGAATGTGATGGATCCAGTTTATTTGGAAGATCAAAAGAAAAACTGAAAAGATATTCTTTGACAAATACTCATATGAATAATTAATATTCTCAGGATGATAAATTGTGCTACAGCAGGGAGATTTGGCCAGCAGTTAACAAGTTAAAATGGCTAATGCTGCTGATATGGTAGCCAGAACAATGATCTGTGGTAAATGCAGCACTAACAATACATTTGCCTGGCAACTAATGAAATACTTTCAATTACTTCATTAATGTAAGGAGAATTGTTAATTGTTCATTGTCACCTTTAAGTTTCAACTCAGATTTCAATGCAAGTCTTGCTCTATTTAAGGATTCAGTTAGTTTGCCCTTTTTAAAAAAAACACTATGTAATAAATAAACAATCTCCCCCTTCAAGATCTGCTTTCATTCTAACAAACATAAAACTTGTGGCTCTTTGATAAAGTACACTGGAATTTACAATGCTCAGTGATTACATAGGTAAACAAAACAAAGGGACACAATGTGTCTTTACACTGTGTCTTTCAAACAGCTCTTTTAGAAAAATGATTGTGGTTGATATTCACAACTGGGACACGGAAGAAAAGATATGGAAGAGAGTAAGGAAAATCAGTACTGCATTCTGTTCTAGAAAACTGTCAGAAGTGAAGTCTTAACATTTCTCTAGACCATGGGTATGTTACTTGTTATCATCCTCCACACAGTTTCAAAAACTTGCAGTATAGACCATAATGTATTTTCTTCCTTTCTCAGCCACCAGCATTTACATTAGCAAGCTTTTCTCTGAACTCATGAATTCTTCTAAAAGTCAGAGCTGAGAATAACCAAAACTTGAAAAAAAAGCACAGAACACCATGAGGTTCACATGGAACTGATATTGACAGCACTGTTTTTCATTTTGTAGGCATGGTTACATTTCAAAATTGATCTAAGAAGCTGAGTAA
This sequence comes from Orthonyx spaldingii, assembly GCA_013397795.1. Taxonomy (NCBI): domain Eukaryota; kingdom Metazoa; phylum Chordata; class Aves; order Passeriformes; family Orthonychidae; genus Orthonyx; species Orthonyx spaldingii. The sequence goes on from VZTJ01004571.1 coordinate 93,945, forward strand.
GTGCATAAAATTATTTATGAAATATTGATTGAAATACTTAAATTTGTATTAAAATTCATCTCTGTTCAAATTAAAGGATGTATTGATGTCTTACACTTCAAAATAGGAATCTGACACTTGTGAATTTTCTACAAATTGTAATATAAACTTAAGCTGGTCTTAAGGGTTTTACATTGCTACCTATACCTTTATACTTGTACTCTTAAAATAGAGAATGTTTTACTCCATGAGGTTGTTGGATGAGGATCCATGTATAAGTACAGTATAGTGAGCTAAACACAAGCTGATCAACTGACTAGTCACTTGATGTATTTTTATTGTCATTTGATTATCTTTTTGGTTTGGATTTTAAATTTGGAAGATTTTTTTTGAGACATTTTACATTTTCTCTACTGACAAGTTCTTTATGTACATCTACTAGCAAATACAATTCTTTGTTTTAGAAATATCTACCACATTATTTAGGCTATACTGTTACTCTTTTATCAAATGTAAAATAGACTGAATTACTTTCAGTTGTGGAATTAACAATTACTTATTACCTTGCTTGCTCACACCTTGTGCAGAATTAAATACTCTTAAAGGCAATATTCCAGCTGTCCCGGGATAAGTTCAGTTACTGCAATTCTTTTGGCATTTCTCTTCAGAAATCTAAACTGTTCCATTTAAAAAGAATTTTAATTTCTTAAACAATTATTTAAAATGTAGACACTTGTATAAAAGCATCTATGCATTAGTGCACTTGAGTTTCAACTTGCTGTTACCTGGTAGTCAATGTACAGGCTGTGCACAGATAGTATGCACATTTTCAAGATTGTCAGATATACGAATTGGCAAAATGTTCAGCACTAGCTTCAGCATTTAAAAGAAGCACTGCATGACTAATGAGAATAGGAGAACAGTGCTAAAAGTAGAGATTAGCGCCAAGGGAGACAGAAGAGAACTGTTTCTTGGCAACAGGATCAGAATCAGTGGTATGTTAGCTGGAATTTCTGCAGATTAAATTTCCAGGGTACCCTTTCAGCTGCCTGTTGAAGGTAAAACAGGAATTGTTTTTATTTTGTAGTGAGGTTATTGGCAAATTCAACATGTTTTACAACTTTAATTCTTTCCCATTTGAAAATCAGTCCTACAAAGCCATAGACTTTCTATCATTCATCAAAATAGAAAAAATAATATGGACACAACCCAGTGAAATAATTGATTTTACTGAAATGTGGCTGTATGTTTTTTAGAGGAAAAAAATTGCTATTTATTGGCTTTCCAATCTTTATGGCATATGAATAGCTTTGAAATAGTGGAGGTATTTAGTGTAAAGGAGGCTCGGTTTTGTGTTCTTTATTCTTTTCACCAGAAAAAGTATTTTGAGTGGCAAAATAATAGGATTAAAATATTATACCATTTCAGTACCAGTCCAGCACTGAAAAGTTTGTTGAACATATAGAGCCTCCAAAAGACTGCAGAGAAGGCTACAAAACCTGGATTTGATACTGCATTTTCATGCCAGGAAAAATGTCAGAACAAAACAAATGATGACAGATCTGATGAATATGGATGTAATGTAAGTTTTTTTTCATCAAAATCCTAGTATTCAGAAAAGAATTTATTGAATTTTAATTTGATTTTAAAAATCTGAGTGGGTAAGAACAGTTATTTTTAAGGAAAAAATGTTAATATTTTTATCAACTCATCTATTTTTGTAGAATCTGAGACATCTGAGCATCCTTTTGTACCACAGATCTCAAACAATCCTATGGTAACAGAATCAAGGAAAATAAAACTTCTGACATATCAAAACAAAAAAAGACAAAAAAAAGAAACCCTCCCAAAATTACTGTTAAATAAACCCCAGCCTTCTGGCTTTATTTTTACATCATAAAGAAGTCTCTTGAGCTATCACTTTTTTAGAGAATTATCTAGAAATGAACAAACAACAATCACAAATTTGTTTCTTTTGCCATTACAGCTCTGAAAACTGATTCAGTTCACACCACTTGCAAGAAAATATGTACCAAATTAGTATGTAACCAGTTGCAATTGGAATCAATTTAATCAATCTCTCAAGATAACAATTCTGCTTAAAAATCAGTTTCACCTGCTAAGGTCATTAATGAGGTGAATCTCATCACTATTCATTAGACATCATTCACCATATTCCATAAGATCTTATACAACATTAAATGGCTGATTAGACTCCAGTGGAAGATATTTCCTGTGGAAGAACCATTATGATTAATTTATCCTTCTATCTCTTCAGTATGGCTTCTGTACACTAGCATATATGTGAGGCTCCCCTCCTTGTTAATGCCTTTTTCATTGTTCATACAGTACGCTGAAAGGAATGCTATTCCAAATCACTGAAAAGATAATAAAACTTTCTCTCTTCATTAACTGAAAGAAACCCAACCCCCCTCCATGCAAACACAACTTCCCTCGCAATACCTGAAAAATTCAAGCAGCCTTTGTTCGACTGCTACAAGCCCAATTATATATCCAAAGTCAATGAACATATCTAAATGTCAGTGATTCACTGATAAGCTTAATCACTTTGAAAATAATATCCAACCACTCTCTGGATGAAGAACTGTTTCCTAATTTCCAACTTAAACCTCTCCTGATATAGCGTCATGCCATTTCCTTGGGTTTTGTCACTGGTCAGCAGAGAGAATAGAATAGTGTCTTCCTCTCCACTTCCACTTTTGTGGAAACTGTGAACTGGGATGAGGTCTTCCCTCAGTCCCTTCTTCTCCAGGTTGAACAAGCCAAGTGATCCAAGCCAATCCTTATATGGCTTCTCCTGTTGTAGGGATCAGAGCCTCGGGCAGACCTGCTCACAGACACCCTCTGGAGCAGCTCAAGGCACCTGTGTCATGCCAGAATGGGTTTGAAATGTGAAGACTGACTGGCAAAGTAGTTGTTGAAGTAAATGGATGCAGAAAAAATACTCTCCGCAGTCTCAGCAAATACAAGACCTCTGCTTTGCTCTATTTAGACCATTTCATATCAATTTGCATGTCTAACTGCAAGTGGTCAATTCAATCTGTGAAAAGCCTTCCAGTTTACCCTTCATCTCTCATTACACAAAAGTCTGTATAAAGGTTCTTTCTAATTTGTCAGCCACTCCACTGGAAGGAAAAGTGCTCTGCACCACTTTATGGTCCATGTCTAACAGCGAAGAAAAGAATTGACCATCATTTAGACCCCTCATTGACTTGGCAGATGTATCCACCACTTGTGCATGTTTTATAGTCACTGGTTTCACATTGAAGATCCATTTTCTTCAATCAAAATATCAAAGTATAAATAGAAACGTGTCACAAACAGCTGAAAAACTGTTGCTTTGGGGTTTTTTTCTATCTAAGGATTTTTTCTTGCCTGTGTGTGTAATGTCTCATGAAATACATACTTCACCAGTTACACCCACAAGGACAGAGCAATAAAGATCGTAGTCCAGAATTTGTATTTGTGCATAATATTTTATTGACCTATTATATGCAATCATTCCTTTGCTAACTAAACTCATCCGAGTAAGCTTTTATTTTGAGGAATTCTCTTTCTGCTTGTCCTTTGATTCAGCATGTTGCATGCCATTGCTCCTTAAAACAGGCTGTTCAGGGTTGCTTAGCAAAGGGATTTTTGCTATCACTGTCTTATTATAAGTAATTGTAACTGTCTTTCGATGTAGATGTTGAAAGCTGTAATTCCTCCTACGTTAAAATTGTTCCCACTCTTACTGATTGACAAGTGCCCTCATCCAAGAAAATCCTATGGTTTTCATATTTGAAGATACCATGTGTAACTCCCAAGGGAGTCCGGTGCTGGCCAGCACTGGCACACCGCGGCCTCTCTAGAGAGCATCCTGCAGGGAACAACTCTTCCAGGGGCAATTGCAGGCCTCCCTGGCAGGGGGTGACAGCAGCAAGCAATATCTGCTCTGTGATTTCAGCTCTTAGTGGTGATTCCAGCTCTTTGCTGATAACAGCTCCTTGCAAGTCACCCGAGGCTGACTCGGGGACAGAGAAACGAGCAGACTAGTTTGGCAATTCCACAGAAGCCGTTTTATTGTACAACAGCCTCTCCAAAAACGAGGCCAAGACCAAAAATACGCTTAACTGCCAAGGCAGAGGCAGGGGCCTTTATGGGGAAGGCAGAGGGTGGGGTGAAAGCAGCTAGCCATTTGGGTGCCAGGTATTACCATAGGGGGACAAAGCATGCTGGGGTGGGTCGCCCTAACCTAGAGGAAGGTTCGCTTGTCTATAGCCTTCAGGCTTCTCATTTCTAACTGAGCGTTGAGGACTCACAGCCCTCAACATGTAAGTGTGAATGTATGCTGTAATGCTGGCAGATTTCTAGGGGTTCAGTGTGAATGAATTAATCAACAAATAGCAACACCTTTTATTAAACTGTTTGTGTTTTTTAGTTTTTGAATATGATTTAGTATTTTAAAAAATGCTATCAAACTGCCAGCCCATATATTGATGGTATGGTTTGCTCTTTACATGTGCCAGTTGCTATCCTATTATGCCGTAGCTCAGGTGAATGATTCAGCTGTTTATTTTCTCTCAAGAGATAACTGTAACTTCAACATAATGTGAGACATTGGGGTCAACTCTTTGGACATGTTAGAAAAAAAGAAGGGAAGATGATTCCAGGCTGAAGAGGAATTGTATTCTCATACATACTTTATAATCTGTTTTATTTTTAATCTTAGATTTAATTACTTGTAGTTCTTTGTTTAACTTCTCAAAGCTACTTTTTTTTCTCTCTTTTTATATGATTTATATAAGAAATTAATCTCTTCCAGGTATGTGCAGGTAATATAAATCCTTGTTTATACAAAACTGAACTTGGTCTTCCCTGTAGTATCGTGACCCTCTCTACATGTATTTACATATTTCTTCCAGGATTGAAGCTGTACTCACTTAAGGCACTTGATGCTGTGTTCTTGAAAATACATCTGGAAATGTGCTGTGATCTCATGATATTTAGCATTCTGTGGATATATTTCTGATAACCTCCAGGCACATTTTTTCTTTTTTCTTTTTCCTTTTGCTTTGACTTTCTTCACCTGTCACTGTGATGACTGTCAGATATACTGGAAGCAATAACTCTGCATATGCAGTCTTAATTATGAATATTTTCTTCAGGATTTACACTATTTATGTCCAGTTTAGACCATGGTTTAGGGGGCAAGAGGATTTTTGTCAACCTGTGATGTGGGCATCTGCCCACTGATTACAAAAATAAAATCATAAGGAAAAGAGTATAATTTATTTAATTTTGACAATCTTTTTTTCAGCCGTCACTTTTTGTTATAAACTTCTACATAAAGTGATTGGAAAGTTTATGCACATGAATCAAGAATGGTGTGACACCATGTTTTGCAGCAGTGTCTACGAAAGCTAAAAATGACAAAAAGTCTACCCCCCCAAAAAAAAATCTCCAAAACACAGCACTCAACTGGAACTTTCCTATATGCCTTGCTTTTCCAACATCATTCGTGAAGGTGTTGAGCAATAAATATGCAGGAACAGAACACACAAAAGTCTTGCTGAAAACATGATTTTGTCTACTGCAGATTTATTTAGCATGGACTTCATTACAATACCTTAACTGCTGCACCTGACAGTACCAACATGGAGTCATTTTGTATCTTGTCATTTTTGATATCAAATAACTAAGACAGTCAAATAAAAAATTATTATCCTTTATCAAGCTAGGAAAATGAAGGCAAATATATAAATTTCCACCTAACTGGATTTCTGGAACCTAAAATATTTTTCAAATTAAAGTGGAGCAAAACTTTTGACATTCATGTGGAAGATTGGTGAATGCAGAATAAAAATTTAATTATAAATATAATTTCATATTAATCTAATTCCTTTTCTTTTCCAGTTCCAACTGTAGGAAAAGGGTATTATCTGCCTGATGATACTAGTGCTGGTGCACATTGTTTTTGAAAACTAAAGCACATCAAAACATGAAGTTTTCGTTTTTTGGGGTTTTTTTTCGTTTGTTTGTTTGTTTTTTAAATGAAAGGCACAAATTTGTTTTCCTGGTTTTGGGATGAGACCGAAATATCTTTTCATTATATGTGTTAAAATGTCCAAAAAGCTCAGCTCTAGTTCTCAATCAAGAATTTGATATTAACATATATTTTCTGGCTGCTATTAATAAATGAATCCTTCTCATTAGTATTAAGTGCTTTTATAGAAGAAAATAAATTTTGTTAAAGACAAAGAACAGAGATTCCATAAGAATGTCGTTAAGATGCATTCAGATAAATGACTACCTACACCATTATTCTGATATTTAATGGTTGTCATATTTTCCAGAATATCCTGTTCCATGGTGACTGAAATATCAAAACCAATATATGGATGTAAACCTGTGTTCACTGAAGTCTCCAAGACTTCTAAACAAAGAGATGTCATCTAGCAGCTTTCAGCTGTTACGTAGCTTTGCAATTGCAGTACATCTCTACGGTGAGTTTCAGAGCCACATGAAATGTCAGAATTTTCTGACTACAAATAGAATAGTTGTACTTTCCACTTCTGTAATCTTCTTGGTGTCTGGTGTAACTCAACGCAGTTGCTTTATCTCCTGTATTGCTGAGAAGAATTTAAATTCTGGCACAAGTTTATTCAGATTTGTCCTTCTATTGGGAAAGCAATTCAATGAGATGTAGAACTCTTTCACAGATTTTCTTCTGCAAAGATTTTCTCCTTCTCCATGATGCAAGTATCTCTTCCTTACCCACACTAATTATTGCTATGACTAAGGTTCAAATAATACTTTTTTAGGTTTTTTTTTTAGGGTTTTTTGGTTTGGTTTATTTTTTTGGTTTTGTTTTTGCGTGTAGTTTTGTTGCTGTTTTTTGTTTGGTTGGGGTTTTTCTGTTTGCTTGATTTTTTGTTTGTTTTTTTCTGTTAATGTTCTTATGCATATAGATCAAGGGATTCAGATGCATGCTGCACAAAAAAAAAACCCCTTCAACTTGGTCTGATTCTTCCTCATGCCTAATAACTGAGAGATTGTCTCTGGTACCATCTTCACAATTTTAGGAAAGTTGATATTGACGTTAGCTCCCATAGTTTCCATACACAACTCCACCTCTGCTGCAGTCCTTGTCACCAAATGCATCTTAAAGCAACATTTGGACTGTTTTGTTTTGCAATGAAAAGATAATCAGGGTCTGAGCACATAGTCTACTTTCACATTTGCTCTGGATTGTGAATCCTGTAAGTATTTGCTCTTGTGGGTGAACACTGAGATTATTGTCACTGCACTGAGTATATATACATCATTACATGAACCTTTCTTGTTTTGAAGAAAACAAAGTTCTTTCTTCTTTTCCTTTTCTTTTTCTCTTTTCTTTTCTTTTCTTTTCTTTTCTTTTCTTTTCTTTTCTTTTCTTTTCTTTTCTTTTCTTTTCTTTTCTTTTCTTTTCTTTTCTTTTCTTTTCTTTTCTTTTCTTTTCTTTTTCTTTTTCTTTTTCTTTTTTTTTTTTTTAAGTAAATACAAGTTAGTGCAAATACTCCTGTGCTGGCTGTAGACTCCTCAAAGAAAATAATCTATTTCAGGTCTCAGTTTCAAGCTTGATGCTGTGAAAATATTTTTTTAAAAAAATTACATAACCTAACATATGACTAAGAAGAAAAAATCCACATTATATAAACCAGAGGAAAAGATTAGCTATGCTCCAGAGAAAAAAAGTTTTATCAATTGATTTTTATCCCTCATCATGAATGAAGACCTGAAACTAACTCATCCTGTCATGGTGTGCTTCCCCCACTCTTTCCCTACTTAATCCATAACTACCAGCAGGGGTTGTGATGTCTGCATCCATCTTACAGTGGACTTTGGGGGAGGGATGACAACATGGCAGCTAAGGCTGTGTGGAAAAATGACCCGGATGCCTTGCTGGCACACAGATATCACTCTAAGTCAATCTTCTCACTCCATAAGTAGCAGACAGCTCAGGGCCCATTGAGCTCTCCTGCATGGCAAGGGCTGCATGCTGGGATCTCGCCTTGAGTAGGGACTGGTCTCCAGGTTACTCCTTGGGGTTGAAAGATTCCTTGCCACAATGGTACTTGGTAAGTGATTAATGGTGTGCTAAACTTTTAAATCTTATCTAAGTGATTTAAAAGATTACTTATACACATATAATCCTTTAGACATAGATCATTGACCAAGTCTAGCACTACGATTAGATCTGGCAGCACCTAGGTTCCTCTCTGAGAAGGAACTTAGAACTCCAGGGGATCTTTTCTGAACCTCATGACTCGACAGGAGGATCTCCGTGAGAGCTTCATCTGACCTTGTTCCCTCTGCAGTACATAATCATGTGTGCCTTGCCATCAAATCTAATTAAACCACTGTTGAATTTAACATTGATTTTTTCATTAACTCACTGCTTTAATAAAGTATACTTTGTTGTTTCTCTCTTACAAGTGAAGTGCATCACTCCATTTGCAACACGTGTACGGAGTTTGTAAATCGGAAGTATATCTATTGATTTCAATGGCTCGTGATTTACGGTTATGTAAAGAAGATCTTAATCAAGGTGTATGTTATGTTCTAATTCTGTTGCAATGAAAAAAAAAGAGAATCAAGTGGCTTGCTTGAGAGCTTAGCTTGCACTAAATTAATTTATAGTATCGTTACATTAAAATGACATTGCAGGCACTGGCATGATTTTTTTATTGATATAACTTGCTTTCTTTAAATTGCCTAAAGAAGCAGCTCTGAAAGTGTTATGTACAAGAAATGTAAGAGAATCTTGGTTTTTTGTAGCCTTACCTTTAGGTGTGTGCTTTTTGTCACTCATATTTTCTACCTATTTTTTCTGTCTGTATTGTGTGGTAGATGGTAGATCAGATAATCTGACCCATACTAAGTTCTCCTCCTGCCTTTCTTTCTTTGGAATTAGTCTGAGTTGGTAGATTCAAAATGGTTTCTCTAACAAGGATAATGAATTTCATGAATTATCTGGATTATCTAGTTTTTCTTTGCACATTTGAGGTATGTTACAGAGATTTCTAGAAAACCTTTAATTTCACTTATTTCTTGTGTGTGTTGTAAAATCATTTTCTGGAACTCCAAAACGTTTCTCATATAAGACTGAGAAATGTGTTTTCTGTTATTTATTTCTGATATCCATTTATCCTATAGATGTAATTTCACCCGGAGAAAGACTATAATTTTATAGATCAAGCAGAGTAAGCTGGTTTAGTTATGAGAAGGAGCAAATGTCTAATCTTTCCACACATTAAAGTTTTACATTCTACTGGAGAAATGTTATACCACGTTTTTTGAAGTAGACATAGATTCTATAAAATGCTTAAAAATAAAATGTATAGATTAATTACATTATGAAGGGATAGGATCATAATTATCAATACAGGACTCTTGAAAGTCACATAAAATCTCTATTTAGAAATGCTGGTATTTGCTTTTTGTGTCATTGTTATTTTCTTAAGGTTTTTCAGTGTCTGACATTTGATATAAACTTAGTCATGTTGCCTTTGTGGTGAGAAAATGTGTTTGCATCTGGAGAAATTTATGTATATTTTTGAATTATTCAGGCCCAGTCATTCTGATGTTGAGTATACAGCCGTAGGTTCTTTTAATATAGTGACATTTTGCTGTAAGTAGTATAACCTCAAAGACAGCCAAAATTTCAATTCTATTTTAGATAATTCAGTCTTACTAATAGATTTTCATAATGGTGGAGTCCGAAGGTCTGGCCTCACATCTATTGAAGCAAGGAGTGGTCAAGCACTGTCTAGACCTGTCTTGCAATCTAAAAGGGAAGAGATTTGGGTGCTAACGTGGTTACCCATATTGAATTTCTTACGAAATTGTTGAAATCTCATTTCAGATATGTGACATAATTGCTGATAGTTTTGAGGGCAGGGAACACCTGACAAATGAGTAGGAGCATCATAAGTTTCTAATGTCATCTCCATGCCAGCTCCTGGCAGACTTCTTCATCAGCTTTTTTCATCTTGTGTTATAATGCAATGCTGCAGGAGCCTGTCATTGACTGTTTCCCATCATTGCTTGATATCTATTTTTCACATCCATCTACAATGTCTGAAATGAGACACAAAACCAAAAATAGAAAAGACGTATCTATCAAATTCTGTAACCTTGTACTGCTGCTTACATCACATCTTCCACAGCTACAAATTTTACTACTCCTTGAGCCCCACATTGCAGGATGAAAAATAGCTAATAGGATGCAGAAATGAAAGTGGGAGGAAAAACACATTTTGGCATTGAGTTTGCTGGAACTGAGAGCAGTAGAGGAAATACACCTGGGAGGGACAGAGAATAGGAAGACCCTGGAGAAGGTGCCATAAATTTGGATAGACATCCCAATTCTGAATATTTAGCCAAACCTTAATGTTTCTGTCTTTGACGCTGTTCCATTTGTACAACTGCTAAATACAGTATGTCAAAGTTGGTAAGTCCAAAATGCTGTTTTCTGATACAATTAATATCTAAGTGGAGACCTGGTTTTGAAAAATGTTGCAAATATTCTGTAATGTAAGATTTTTCCTCTAGCCCTGAGGCCTAGGTATCACTGGTGGTATTTCTCAGCCTTCCATCCACCTGCTGTTTAGTTGCTGCATGGCAGGGTTGATGGTATCAACCTTATAAATTAGACTTCATAGGAAATACTGCTGATGCATTGCCATGTGTGTAACCACAGCACAGCTTGTAGGTATATAAATGGATTAGAACCTGTGAAAGGGTAGTATTTCTTTTGGTCTTGTTCTTTCTCAGAATCATTAGGCAACAAATTATTTAGGAAAAAAAAAAAGAACCAGAGAAGGTAATTAAGTAATCATCCCTTTTGCTCTTGTTCTACACAAAGGCTTGGGCTGTTTTTTCCAATTTGTTGGTTTTGCTGTTTTTGGAAAAAAAAAAAAAAAGAATTTTACAGGTTGAAAACAGGGAAAATAAAATCCTAATTGGGCTACATTCAATTTTAGCTAATAGATGCTTTCTTTAATTTTGTATATTAAATTCCTCTCTTTTATACTGCATTAATTTAAATGTGTATTATGTTATTTTCCCTCTACAATATCATACCTGGGGAAAGAAAAATATGCCTTAAGAATATCTTATTGTAGCTTAGTTAAATAAACCACCGGCAGCAACTGGAGTTTGCACAACAGCATATCCTCTATAACAGGGAGAGCAGTTGTACCATAACAATTTTTAGGCAAGTCAGTCATCTTGACACTGAAATATTTCAGCTTTCTATGGAAAAAGCTATTGCTGTTAAATATCCTCACATTTGCTATTACCATAATTGCATCTTTCTTGTGAGAAATTCATACATCCTACAGATATGCAAAATTGAGGCATGCAGCGACTAAAGAGTTTTTAAAGGTAGTTATGTAAGTCTGTTTCAAGGTACACAGAAAACCTTATCTACAGATATGTGTAAGGTTCTTGAGAATTCCAAGTCATGTCTTAATTATTGGGAAGGACTGTGATCCTTTTGCCTGCCAACCTATAAAGTGCACAAACTAAGGGGTAGCTTCTTGGCAGATTGAGAGTTGCAACAGGATTACCTATTTTTCTCATGATGAAGTTCTCAGCAAGGCATTATTTTACCTTGAAACAGAATTATTTCCATTTCCATTTGTGGTCTCTTCCTCCATCTTGTGAAAAAACACAGTACAAGCTGTAGCCCTCAAGGTACTAATATATTTTATGCTTTTATATTAATTTTACACAGAAATATGAATGTTCCTTTACCAAACATGGAAGCAGTATATATTTTGAATCTATACTAGGGAAGAAAGATAATACTCTTGATACTGGCAGTGATGCACAGGATGTTTTACACAATCAGTGTGTCACAGTCCTTGGCTTTGTCCCAGGCTTTGGTCCTCCAAGAGTGCATACTTTTGATACAGAGCAGATGTCAGGGACACCCAGCTGATGCACCAGTTTGCTCAGCAGACTCTGGAATCTTCTTGATCTTCTTGAGATCATCTTGACCTTCTGTGTACTCATGCTGGTATCTGAGAACTCCTGGGAATCCTTGGAAGAATCTGAGGGGTCTCATGGGTCCTGCTGCTGAGAAGTAGCTGAAGGAATGGAGACTGTTTAGATAAAAGAAGGCTCAGGGGAGACCTTAAGACTCTCTGCAGCTACCTGGAAAGAGGGTGTAGCAAGGTGGGTATTGGTCTCTTGGCCCAAGTAACAAGAGATGAGAGAAAATGCCTTCAAGTTGTGTCATGGGAGGTTTAAATTGGGTATTAGGAAATGTTTCTTTACAAGAAGGGTTTTCAAGCACTGGAGCAGGCTGTTCAGGGAAGTGGCTAAGTCAAGACCTCTGGACATACTTAAAAGACACATAGATGTGACTCTTAGTGACTTGACAGTGTTGTGTGTCTAAGTAATACTAAAGATAAGGGTAGCTCAAGCTGCTTGTAACAGATTTTCACAGCTGTCCTTGATCATGGTGTGTCTGAAGCCTTAGGGACCTGCAGACATTAGGAAGGGTAAAGTACCCTTTTAATCCACATTTATGGAGAAACCTATGTAAGAGTCAGGTCCAGAGCACAGCTTCTGAAACACAGCAGTTTGTGCAGAAGAGTATGAGGAGGAGAGCAGGAGAACTAATACATTTTCTGTATCCAACATTTACACCCTGAGATATGGTGATCATATGTCTCAGGGACAGTCTATGGGCACTGCTTGAGTAACTTTCCCTTTCCAGTTGGACCTTGGCACTCAGAGTTTCAGAAGCAACATGAGCCCTGCAAGACTCAAGTTGTAGGAATTGTCTAAGACTTCTTACTGATGCTGGGATGTGTGGTCTTCTAGTTTGCAGGAGGCATACAGTTATTGAGAAGCTATCATGAAAGTGCTATGGGGAGGAGGTTATCATAATATGCAGCATCAGAGAGGGCGAGAAAAGAACAGTTGGATTTACTTTAAGACCTTGCAGCTTCAAGAGCCTGAACTTTTCTGTACGGGAGAGGGACATGAAGAGCCTCAATCTGTAAAGGTGGACAGTGGAAACTACCATCAAGATTGAGGTTGGAAGCCAGTGACTTCTTGTACCAGGAGGAATGCCCTTGTCCCACCCTGTGACTTGCAATTACAGAATGCCGTTGCAGTTGGAGAGAATTTTGGAGTGCCATTAAATAGAACATCTCTGAGGGTTGTAACTGAGATACACAGGACCACTAGAAGGAAGCTGTGAAAAAGAGTAGTAGGGGACTACTAAAGATGGTTGGAGGCCCCTGCTTGCTATACCTGATTTGTCATCTAGGAATGTTTGCTGCTTCCTCATATTCTGGATGTTGTGATGTGATTATCTAAGCTCTCCCCAGATACTCCTCCATGTAGATTTCAATCATACTGCCAGGGTGATCTGGAAAGCATCAAACATCAGACATGCAGTGTTGAAACACATGGAGGGGCCAGGTGATGTTCTCTTCAATTCTGCTGGTAAGGTGGAATGCCCTGAACAGGAATTGACAAATTCTGCAGTTTGATAACTGTTTGTACACTGCTGTTGATATCAGGGTCTGTGAGTATGGCATCCTCTTTGAAGGTTAACAGCTTCTCGGAAAAGATGAAGTCCAGTTGATTAGACAACACAAAAGTATCTTTGAAAATGAGCCAGAGAAGTGGTGAGTAAGGTCCCAAAAACTTGCTTGATGAGCCTCTTTAAAAGGCTTATGGTTTTTCTTCTGTACTCTGAGTTAGACACACAGGAGAAATAACAGGATATTCTCAAATGGTCAAAACAACCAAAAAACCCTTTAGTGCTAACTTCAGAAAATCAAAGAACTTTGGCAAAAGTTGGAGTAGCATTCAATTAAAATATTTCACAAAGCATTGCCTTAACCCATTCAATTTAGCAAGATGGAAGTCCGTCTGATTATAAGTTACTCAAAACTCCTAAAAAAGGAAATTAGAAGAAGGAGAAAAAAAGAGAAAAGAGATATAGAAAAGAACAAATATAGGTACCACTCCTAGTTCCAGAGGTTTTCAGCTGATAGAAATTCCAAGAGGGAGTACAGACATGGCCTCTATACACTTACACTGCAACTTGCCAATACTTTTAATGAATTGGATTTATTTCTAAATATAGATTTAAATATTACATCTTTGACCTTTTCTCCTTTTGTTCTGTCATATATATGGTGGGTCTGGTGGAGCCAACTGGAACAGCTGTGTGCAGCATTGGGCAGCCTTGGCTGCTCCATACATGGGCGCACCCAGCAGCTCACACCTTGCTTGAGGAGAAAAAAGAGAGTAAAGAAAAAACCCACTAATTTAAATGTTTTGATTTCCACATGTGACTGTTCATGTTTTCACAAGATTATCCAAATGGAGGTCTCCTCTGATAGAGACTCAGTATTAATTCCAATAAGACCAATGAACTAACTTAAGTACATAAACTCATCATAATCATGTTTAAACATATGTTTATAGACAAATATAAGTGCATTGGAAGAAGAACTGGTTTGATGTGTTACACCTTAGAAATTATACTATTTACCAGTAGCTCAGGAAAGAGGAAAGTTATCTAAGATTCAAGAAGCATGACTGATGAAGACAACTGGAATCATAAGTCCCAAGAGGAAGAAAATAACAATGTAATACCTCGAAGACTTGCAAACAGGCATGAGGTATAACCTATTTTCCATGTCTGCAAAGAATGACAGAGGAACTAGTGGGCTTAAACTGCAAGAAGGAAGATTTACATCTGCTATTCAGATAGCTTTCCTCTTAAGAGATAGCATCACACTGGAATAGACTGTAAAAGGGGTTTCATCTTCCCTTGGAACGCTTTTTAAAGAATGAATTAAATAGTCACCTGCCAGGAATGACAGCTATAATGGTAAAACATTCCCCAAGACAAGGGATAAGCTAATTGAACCTTAGGGCCTCTTTCAGCACTACTGTTTCACAGCTGTGTAAATAAGTAATCATTACAAAGGGGGAGCTACAAAGCTGTCCTACAAAAAAACACCTTTTTCAGAAAGAGAAAATGTTAATGTGGGCAATTTGTTAGGCATAGGAAAACCCGATTTGAATTTTAATTAGCATTTTCTAAGAGGGGGATTTTTTTTATATACTTATTGCTAAGAACAAAATTATTTATTTTTCAGTTGTTGAAAATTGGAACTGCTTTCATATATGTAAATATGACAAAAACATTAATTATTTTCACCTTTTACCTTCTCGCAAAATTTAAACCTCAATAACTCCAAATTTAGTAATTTTAATCTTAGGACAAAAACGGTAATAAAATGATAAAATTTTGAATCTAATGCATTTGTTAACTTTCACTTAATAAGTAAGAGATGTTCAAAAGAAAGTATAAGTGGTGCCTATCAGGCTATAGATATTGAACTTGGACTGAACTTCTCTATTAGGTAAAGACGATCATGAGCTAAACAGGTGAATTTATAGATGATGCTATGAAGAAGTCATCAACTCAGCAGACACTTTATCTGACTTAAAAGTTTCTAATTTATCTGTTAACATGTTATAAAATTTTTCTGAAAGTGCATATTATGTTCTCTAAAGTCAGAAATTCTAGAGCCTTAATTCCTGGCATTTAGTTTTGGTCTGGGTTTTTTTAAATTAACTTTGAGGAATTGAATGTGATAAAGTGATCTGCAATACTGTTCAGTTTTGCAGTCTGCAAGTATAATTATTCTTTGGATACTAAAGATTTTGTTTACACTTTAGTGAGATAAAGAAAAAACAACCTCAAATAGAAATAATTAGTGTTTTATAGATCATATTTATAAGTACTGTCTCAACATTAAAAAGGGTTCTTTTTTAATTCTAACTTTGTCAGTTCACAAAGTGAAAAAATGTATTTTATGTTCTGGTATTGTTTATTTAGTAAAGATGATCAAAAATGTAAACAAAATTCAAAACTTTATTGAGTATAGAATGTGAGCCTATCTGGCCTACAGGACAGACTGTCAGCTCTTACAGAAATGGTTAGAGAGCTCTTCATCTTCTTAAGAGGAAATTGTCACATTTATGTATATGGTTTAGTTCACTGGCTTGCTTTCCACACTTAAATGCAACTAATAGTATTTTATAAAGAATTATTTTTAACTTATCCTCAAGCTGTTTGCCTTTTGAATTGTACCAGTCTTTATTATTCATTAAATTGTATTTTATTATGCTATACTATACTATATCGTACTCTAATACAACATATATCATAATCAAGAAATGTAGTTCATGATGCTGCTGTTTCATGACACCAGATTTCCATCCTCCTTGTTCTCTTTGGTGTTGAGTAAAATCTCTGAGGTATATTTTATACTTACTTCATGCTTTTCCATATAATATTCAATTTTATCTCCTCTGTCCCTTCTAATAAAATGCATTTTTTAACCATAATTTAAAGACGCGCACTGTTGAAACTGCTGCACATGCATGGATTCTTGAAATAGTACATTGTATCATATTTAAATTGTTTTAATCTTATTTATGAATCTTATCAAGTATAACTACTAAACTGCATTCCTCCTATTTGTATTACACAAATACTTTCTGCTATGCTCAGCACACATTGTTGACCATTAGTACTTCTTATTATCTGCAGTGAATATAATCGCCCACAGCTGTAGAGTAAGAATATTGAGTAATTCGAAATTACAGCTTTTTTAAAGGTCAATGTCCTGTAACAGAAATGACTTGCAACTAGCTTTTTATATTGCTGTCTTCCACACAATTCAAATTTATTTTCCGTATTTTTTTTTTACTACAGCAAATCACAATAACTTCCAGCTCCATGCTGATTCCCTGCTGCTGTTGAAACTGGCAGTCTTGCATACAAATTGTAGTTCTTTCATTACCCAGAAATCTTTCAGTTCCTTCAGGTTCTTAAGATCTTCTGGTGGTGACCCTAACCAAGGTAAAAGTCAGATAAATTCTTGTTTGTAATCTTGATGTATCTGCAGTGAAATGAAGAAGAAATGTCATACTTGCCTTCACCTCTGCTCATGTGGAGGTAAGTTTGGAAATAACAGGAGCAAAGATGCAGCTGTAATTCTGCTGAAGATAATCCTTTTATGCTTGGAATATTCCTCTGTAGTATCTGGCCTAGATTAAATGTACTTTATATGTCCAGAACTGGGGAAAAGTATTCTAGAACAATGCATAATTGGGCCTAACATGTCTGATGTTTCATCTCCTTGTATCTTCTGAAGTCCTTTATTTGTGTAAAGTATAAGTAATGTACAGGTGTGATGTTGTCTGGCTGCTGATTTAGTTCTGCAATCACTGCATGAGGTGAAAAGCACCAGAGAATATATTGTGCTCTGAAATGGGTATAAATGTGCCAAAATGTAACTTCAACCAAAAAGACTGTTGAATAGTTGATAATTCTACTGTGTGCTGCTGAACATTATAGACTACTTAGCAGATATTGTGATGTTAGTATGGAATTTCTGAAATTAAGGAAAACTTGTCTATTTCTCTTCATAGAAAGGATTAGTTTTTATTGCTTTTTAAGCTTAATCAATGGGCTAAAAACCAAAATATTTTTCCATGGATAGGGCATTTTAAATTAAACTGGAACAACAAGTTAATCTATTAGTATCTAAATATATTTGCCTCTTTTCTATTTATCTTTTCATATAACTCCATAAAATAATAATCATAATAATATTTGGTTCATAATTTTTGATACATTTCATTCTCTGCGCCATGTTAGGTAGGCAAAACATTGTGTTTAAAAAGTGGAATCTTCAGGACTAACATGATATATTAATTCCAGTATGTTTTTGCATAATTACATGTGACAATTATATGGATCCATCTTAGTCCTCCAAATGTCTAAATCCAGCATGTCTGGGTTTTTTTTAAGATATCAACTTGTGGGAGTTTACAAGACATGGTTTCTTCTTTTAATCACTATGCTGAAATTATTCCTGGGATCAAAAAATGTGGGTTTCTTGGGAATCTGCATGTAATTAGCTGCTGTTAACCCAGAAGGCTTAGAATAGCTGAGAGTTATCCTGCAGGAAAGTAATTGGCCCAAAAGGCTTTCCTGTTATGCAAGGGAAAGGATGAGTTGGAGGGAAGAATATGATGTTCTCATCATATTGTAGACTTGTCAGGAGAGTGATGCTCTAGGCAAATATCATTAAACCCATTATTTGAATGAAAGTTATATTATCAGATTGGTACAAATCCTAATGAACTTCCTATGAATTGAAGCTTTATTTTCATAGAGCTACAGATACCTCAGTCACATTTAGAAATGTGCTATGTCTGATGCTTAAAATGATCAATAATCATAAAGTTCAGTCTTAAAGTTTTTTAAGAAACGTAGCTATGTTAGTCACTTGAAGGGGTCATGTAATGTTATGATGATGGCACAGCAGTGAATATGCCAATTTTGCAAAATGAATCTTATCCTTCTAAGCAATGTATTTGCTTTCTCGGTTTTGAGACCTTAAGAGATTAACAGAGAGGTGAGTTAAAGTGTGCTCCTCCTAGAAATTCAAGTAATTTGCACACCATATCACTTGAAGAATACCCATAGTTTAAGATGAGGTCTCACTGAGTAAATTCTGTACATTCTGTTAAAGATTGAAGGCCAAAGTCCATGGACTCTCTTGAGCAGTCTGTGATTTAAAAAAAAAAAAAAAGGCAAGGCTTCAGGAACATCTTTCTTATCAAATTCTTCTAAGGATGTCTGATTTCTCAAGTTTATTACCCATTGTCTGATTTGTAGGAAGAAGTGAAAGTAGATGAAAACATATTTAAATAGTAGGAATTTTCCCAGGTCAAATGGCACCCAACTTTCCCCCTTTAGCATCATTCATTTTTCAATATATTTATGCATATATATTTTCTTTTTGAGACTATGAGTATATTAAAGCATTCCAACCTATCAAGATGAAAAATAGCATTTTTGATCAAAGTCTGATAAGGGAAAAATATAGAAGGAAGGTAAATTGCTGTCTCTAATCAACCATTTATTAAGGTGCTGTCATACAAAATTTTATTTCTTTATAAAAATAAAGGTAAAAATTTCTGCAACTTCACTTTTTGAGATAATAAATGAGTGGTTATGTTCCCATTTTTTCCCCAAAGTTTTGGAAGTAAAAGTGTGTAAGTCCAGTAGTCAAGTATTTACAAGCTGTTATCTATCTCCAGCTTTTTTGTTTCGGACATGCTGGTATTTACTTTATTAGTATTTACTGTGAGAGCACCATGCAGTTACTTTAAGGAAGACTGCAGTTTCACTACTTTGATATTGCCATATTTCTCATTGAGATTCTTTCTACATGTCTAAAAGTCTTCTGAGCAACTGTAGAGACAACAAATCTTTGGACAGGATTTTTTTTGTCCAGAGCAGACATACGTGGTCAAGTGGAAAACTGTTTAGAGACATTAGACTGCAAAAGAAAACTTTCCCTGGTTGGAGAGAAGCCATAAACTTTGTACTTCAAAAAAATATTCTTAATGGGGGGAAAATCAGAACAAGTCCTCTGTATTGAGAAAAAAATTATAATATATTCTGTCTTCTTTATTATGCTTTTTTAAAACTTGCAGCTTAGTTCAGTGTTCTCCACTACATTTCTCTTTCCATGAACACCATTCCAACCCACAAGTCTCATGTCTGCTTCTTTCATTGCTGACCTGACTTGTGTAAGAATGGAATTTCTGGGTTTGACCAACATAGCCCTTTAACTGTTAAATTTTGTTACAGATTAATTCTTGGCATCATTCAGCATTGATTGAGTATCTCCAGAGGTAAGGAATTAGTCAACAGCTTTCAGATTAGTAACCTTCAGTGACAAAGGCAAGGAGGATCTGTCCCAGTTCTGAAAACTTACCGTTGCAGTTGGTCAGACTTCTGTGTCTATGTGCACATGCATCTGTGCATGCACATGTAGATGTGTAAGATACCTTGGGAAGAGAAATTTCAGTTTAATTTTGTGAAGTAAACATGCGTAAACAACAACTTTAAAATTTAGTGAAGATAGAGGAATGCGAAGTTAACTTCTTGAAACAGTATTACGATAAAATTATGTATTCAAGACAGAAGTGGCAAAACAATTCGTTCCTGCGTACCCAAGCACTTTTTTAGATCACAGTTTGGGTATATTTCCCCATGAAGGCATCTTTTGCTCCCAAGCACAGTTTTTTCCCTGATTAATGTTTAGATATGTGTGTGTATATAATGTGACTGTTAGAGAACTACTTCACAGGAACAATATGCTGTGATTTGACATGCAATTTATATTCTTCTTAGGTGGAATCTAGAAGAATAGGCATCTATAAAGTTAGTTTTCTTTTTACCTCTTTACTAATAAGGCCTATGCAAGCCAAAAAATTTTACTTTTTGGCCTTCCCTGAGGAAAAAAAACACGTTAAAATGGCAAAATTTTTTGTTTGAGTTTTTGTGAGGTGGTTTTTTTTTTTTTCAGGCAATATTCCCCAAAACAGTTTATTCACTAAATTTATTTAAACTTTTTAATTTTTTTAATTACCTCATTCAACCTGCTGGCCATGCTTTTTTTTTATGTGGAAGAGGCTAGAGTTGGCTTTTTTAAATATGTTGTTGGACAATCATCTAGTTCTCATGCTTTTTACCATAAACTCCAATTTGAGAATCTTTGAGGCTTTCTCTTATTCATAGTTCTCGCTAGGTATTATGCCTGAAGTAGTTCCATGGAATGGAATCCTAACTTTATTTTACAGCTGTTTCGTCCGTTTTGTAACAAATTAGCCATAGAGCTCCAAACCCACTTTTCTACTGAGGAGTTCAACATTATCTTCTTTTTTTTGATGTTTTTTTCCCTCTTGCATGATATCAATCAAGGAATGTATTAATAAAGCATATTTCATTTCAAGGGTTTAAAATTTACTCAGAAAAATGGGGAAATTACAGTACTCACGATACATACCACACTCACTTTCACAGTAACATAAGGTTAGTCTTCCTTCATTTTGTAAGACTTCATAGACAAGTATGAATCTTTGTGTAACCACTCAATCCAGAAAGCCAGAAGAAGGTTGCAGATACTGCAAAAGATATTGCTAACACAATGTTATTACTCTTAAACTAAGAACTTGTTTTTAAATTTTAGATATAATGGAGATTTTACCAGATAACAAAACATGCCAATAAGTGGCTGGTGTGACAATAAAAGTCTCAGTATGCACTGGTTTAATTATAGTGTAATAATGTCTTAGTGCACTGTCTTAGACATATATTTTAAGATGTAGCATTTAAAGTATGGTCTTTCTAACCAGAGCAAAGTATTGTTCATAATGTAGCTACCATCATTATTAAGCTTTTGTCTCTCTATAAGATTACACAAAAAATGTGGGTTTTATTTTTATACAGCTTCTTGAAACATGACCAAAAATTTTCAATAGGTTTCTTGAAGGTGAACTGAAAGAGAAAAATGTACATTTTCATAAGTCCAAATGCTTTCACTTACTATAATGAAGTAATTAGGATAGGGAGGGAAATGTAATACCGATTGAGGTAAGATTTTAATAATTTTTTTTTTCTTTGAATTAATAAGTTCTAATCTAACGCATGATTTTCTGAAGATAATGCTATTGCTTCATCAATGTTACAGCTGGCGTGGGTTGCTGTGTCTGTAACGCATTGGGCTTTACTACAGCTGAAGACTGAGTCTCTTTCAAGAAATTTTGTAGACTTTTACTTCTCTATTAAATGTTCCTTTAGAATATGACCATGGAGTTTTGCAAATGAAATCCCTCAGCAGAAATCCCTGATTCTTACTGTGATCTTCTCAGTGTACTTTTGCAGTGATTTAAAGAAACAGTAAATATTCTGCTGACTATAGACTTACACTACACATAATCTGATGGAGAATAGTTGGTGAGTTCTGGAGTTACTTTCTGATGAAGTAAACCAAGTAGCATAAGAAAATTATCTTGAAGGACTTTAAAAGTGGTGTTAGTATTGGAATCTGATTATTGAGAGATGCCTCTGCCCAAACTAAGGTGCAGAGACCATATGCCAAAGTCAATAGTACAGATTTTACTTAACAATAAATGTGAGGTAGAGAAAGAAATAAGAAAGAGGCAGAGGGAGAGAGAGATTAAGCAGAAGATAGTCACCACCCCATGTTGGTCCTTCTTCACTCTGGTCTTTGCAATAGTTATGGTCCCAGAGTCATTCTTCTGGAGATACCACCTTTAAACAGTCCAAATTCCAGGTATTCATGGGATGATTGCAGGTGTTCCCATAACTTGGGATAAGCAGTTTCCTTTCTCACAGTCTGCCACTGGCATTTCTCCAGATGCACGAACCAGAATGCGTTAACTAGACCTCACCTCTGCTAGGCCCGAAATTAGTGACTTCCTGTTGCAAGTTCCTCTCTTCTGTGCTTACCTCAAGTTCCCACTAGTGGTGGCTTGCTTTATGGCAAGTTCCTTCTGTGGCCTTGACAGTGTTTGAGGCAATTCTGATCTTTAAGTCTCTTACAATTAGATGAAACAAAGCCATGTATTTGTGCTTATTCTGCTGGTATAAATCAATTATGTCAGTGTGAGTGAGGGAAAAAATAACTTCATTGTGTGAGCAGCTAAATTAATCATTGATATTAGAAAGGCTTTTCCCATTGTTCATTCACAGCTTGTCTAAAGAAGACATGTTCAATTACTAAATGTGAGAACAGCTACACAAAAAGTAACTGTATGTATGCAGAAGAGTAAAAAGAAGAAGCCTAAGTCAGCACATTCCTTTTTACACAGTGCTGGTGAATTGGAACTTATATTGACAACTGTTTTTCTCATGACAGTTAAGCCTTTAAAACGTGAAATTAGGAACATGGATCCTATCCCCAAATTATGCCATTAAAACTCCTCAAAAATCAAGGTCTTCCCTTCCCTTCCCTTCCCTTCCCTTCC